>JADLZK010006906.1:0-368613 GCA_015847255.1 Hyparrhenia diplandra
GGTTGATGGCGACCCCATTGGATTCGATCGTCTCGTTCCTCAAACTCTGATGCACCGAGTTTCGCCGCAAGCAACATTTTTTTATCTCTTCTCTACGACGTAAAAGGATGAAAGTAAGGCTGTCATTTGGTGAGGTAAAATTTCGGTGCGTCAAACGCTTCCACCCGTGCGATCGACGCCCTCGTGGGTAGAAAAGGAAACCACCACCCTCTGTGATCCCGCCCGTTGTTCCGGCCGTGATGAAGCCTCCCGCTAAAAGAGGATTCTACGGTGAAACACTCGCCAAAAAATACCACCCGACCCTCCCCCAAATCACGGCAACCCCTGCTCCCGCTACGGACGAGACGCCTGCGACCGCGAGAAGACGCCGCCTGACTCTGCGACCGTGAAGCCTCCAGACGACCTCGCCAACCCGCTACCGCCGCGACGCACGGAATCCCCATCCCACCCGCAGATGCGGTGCCGAGTGGCGAAGGGGAGGAGTGGCCCTGCGGACGATCTAGCCCGGGAGGAGCAGCTCGCCAGCCGGTTGGGCCATGCCGCGACGGGCATCTCCACCACGGCCGATGCGAGGTGCACGACGCGTTCGCGGCGGCAGCAGGCTCTGGGACGAGGACACCACCACCTGGGTGTTCGATGTCCACACGGATCCGCTCGTGTTCCAGCAGCCGCCGAGGGCCCCTGCTGCCCCGGACTGTTGCGACCCATCGCCGCACTAGCCTAGCCCCGCGTGAGCCGCCACAACAGCCCCTCATCCTAAGCTCCGAGCAGGGCTTCGCGTTGAGCTGTGCCTATGGTGACGAGGCCCCGCTGTCACTACCTCCCCCAACCCTAACCTCTTCTCTCCCGCCTCCCTTGATGCTTCCTCTTCTTAGGCTCTAGGTAGGAAGGTACTGCTTTCTTAATCCATATGAATCTGTAGTTGCGAGAAGCACTAAAGAATGAAGCACCGTAGTTGCTACTTTCTCAGTCCATGATCTTAGATTAATTCAGGTATTTCCTTGATAAATCACAATTTCATGTACTTCTGTGTATTAGGATTTAGCTAGCTTATGGCATTTTGGTATTGTGCCTGAATCGGAACCTTTATCTGTCTAAATTCAATCTTGATGATGGAGTGTTCCTGGTTTCAAATTTGGTGTTGTAGAATGTGTTGTGATTTCTGCATATTGGTGTTGTGGGTACCACAACCAGTTCAGAGTTCAACCTAGCTGTTCCTGGTTCCATTTGGATTTCAGCTATCGTTGATGGTTTGTTCCATATTTTTCATTTAGACTTGGATTTTCTTAATCTTTGAATTTGAAGGTTCGGTGCTATAATTATTAATTCAAGTTAATTTAATCTTTGTTTGATCTCTGAAAAGCCCATAAATATGATAGCTGAATCAGAGGTTTCTTTTCACCTTCCATTTGTTTATTAACGATTCACTCTGATGATTAATTTCACCTATTTCTTGGTGATATTAGTGCTTTATGATCACAAGCAAATCATGTGCATGTCAGCTCTTTTCCAAGAATTGTATTGTTTCTTTTCAGACTCGATTTCATTGGATTTCCTCTCATTCAAGTAGAGTTCAGCTGGGGATTTTTACATTGCATTGACACTGTTCTTTGGCAGCAACGGATCATCCTCTGCTCTTTCTCTTTGTGCTAACGATAGAGCTGAACCTAGATGTTCCTCTATTTTTCAGATACATGGATACTGAATTCATATAGCTCTAAGGCTATTTCAAGAGTAGTTAATAATTTTGGATTGACCTTTGAATTTTAGTATCTGGAAAATGTTCTTATGTGTGGCTGGCAGTTCATATTTGGAGTGGAAGTTAATAAGCATTGCCAATGTCTCCTCCTAAGTTCTAACTTGGCTCCAAACAACCATGAGTGTTTGGAGTTTATACCTTGCTTCAGTAATAGTGAGTATCTAATTATACTTTTGTTCCCAACTGCAACAATGGCACTTCTACAATTTGCACCCCTTGAGACAATTTATTTTAATACACCTTGCAGGGATAAAAATGAGCCAACTCTGGATGGCGAGCAGGGCTGGGTCTTCTCCTTGGATGTCACTTATTTTCTCAACTGATTGAATTGGACACAAATAAATCACCGTAGTTGTTTGCCTTCAATTATTTTCTTTGGGAATATAGAGCCTTTGTTGATTATAAGTCATAATAAAATCTTCAATGTTGTTTCTACCATTGACGTCAACTGCAACCATTCTTAACAAGCAAGACATTCTGCTTCTTGTGCAGAGGAGCTGTGCTCAATTGTGCAGTTAATTACCATCAACATACCTTTTTCTAACCTCTCTAGATGGAGAGATATGGGCTTAGCAAGCACTACATCCTGTTGAGATGGACTTGAAACAAGCAGGGTGGGACTGTATCTGGGCAGCTACTCAGCCATTCTGATAGCCAGTGAGTATATGTCAGTATCATTGTAATTGCAATTTATCAAGTAAATTACCATGATTTTTTGTTACTTTTCAGTTCGGTAAGAGTGGCAAGGGCAAAAGGAGGCTCTGCATATGAGCAAGGGCATATTCATCAGCGATGTTTCACTCATTGTGCTGAAAACCTGAAGTGATTCTCAAGCAAGTCATGTGGCATTGTGCATAAGCATTGTGCTACACAAGAGTGAATTTAGCTTTTCTGTGTAATGTTGAATATTTATGTGATTTTATTCCGCTGAGAGGAGCTTTGTCTCTAATTAAAATGGAACCAATGAGATTAGCTAATCAGCATAGCTTGCTTGCTAAGTGGAGTTTTGAGCTATTTTATCATGTATTTCAAAGATTATGAGCATGCAATAGAGTTTTGAGCCGGTATAAAACAATGTCTTAGGCGAATCACAGAAAAGTTTATATAATAGAGTTTATGAGCATGCGACACGCAATCTTTGTGGTTATGTTAATTTCACAAAATTTGTGTGTTTGAATTAAATGTTACTTTAATGTCATTATTATCTAATTTCACAGTATTGTTATGTTATCATGCGATCCATGTGGATTTATGTAAAAATATAGTTATCCGTAGAAGAACGCGACGGGTGCGATACTAGTTTATATATAAAAAAAAAAAAAAAGTGTATTATTTTTCGAATGAAATACGAGTATTATTTATTTATTGCACGGCATTTGATTGACCTTATCGGAAGTCAGCAACATCCTACCTAACTAACGAAATGGAAAAAGACAAGCCATGCCAACGTCACAATACATGTGAAAATGATGACAACGGATTAAACCAATTCCCTTACAAATTTACATCAGTGCTTAAATCTTCTAGTCTGGTGTAACCCGTGGGCGCGGATCCGGTGTGCGCGCGCGTGGCCGAGGGTCTGGTTCCTGTCCTTGGTAGCGGCGGCTGACTATGGTGCCGGAAGTCATTCTGCACCACCGTGACGTGACTGGCGGACACGACTCAGCAGCGGCGGCGTTTGCCCACCGGCAAGATTCGGTGCTGCCCAGACGGAGCGCCGCAGGAACCAGCCTGGACCGGCCGCTATCCTGACCCGCTCCAACTCTGTTGCCTCGATGCCTCTTCCCCGCCCTAACCTTCAAGGTGTTCCTTCGTTTGTGCATGCCAAGCTATGATAATGATACGATACTCACATGTTATTGCTGATTGAACGTTTCATATATGCAGAAAGGTATTGTGATATCCAATGGAGCTACTTCATGATGTGAGATCAGAAAAATCTAGAGAAAATAAGACGCTGTTCTCAGGAGCTTGCTATCAGAAGACTTCATGGTTCAATGTAACATGATTGCAAAAAAAAAAAAAAAAATGTTAAATGTGAACATGTGACTGTTATGCATTAGTGCTCCATGGTCCATGCGTGGTGCTCCACTGTTATCAAATAAGCCACATAGTAGTATACACAATTTATTTATTTATAGTTGATCCTAGCTACATCAGAAAACATTAAGCTTTTACAGGCGGTCCTTAGTTTGTGGGTTGTATGACGTGTCTTTTATATTTATGCGTATGATAGATTCGAGATGTTTAGAGATTGGACTCCGTCATGGGTTGTACATGCCCTAAGAGTTTGTTTGGATCGTTGGAATTGAATTCTTTGTAATTTAGACACATATTTGAGCTAGCTATGTACTTGGAATGGAGTTGGAGGGTGTAAATATAGTATGGTGATATATTTTCCATTTAATTCTCACCTCTCACCATGCAATTTGAGATAGACTTAAAAGTAAACTTTGGAAAGTGTTGGAATATTAAATTCTAAGTCAAATAGCCTAGTTTTTATAGAGATTTCAATTCCTCTAAAATTAAGTGAGTTAAACTTAAAAGTGAACTTTGAAAAGTGGTGAATATTAAGTTCCAAGTCAATTAGCCTAGTTTCTTATAGAGAATTCAATTCCTCTAAAATTGGGAGGAGCTAGGTGGACGGGAGCGGGGCGACTGTCTGGGCAACGACGTCGGCAAGAGCCGGGGCTCGGTGCGGTGGCGGTGCTAGGCTGGTTAGTCCACGGCGGGTCAGGGAGGCATGGGCCATGCGCTGCTCCGGTGTGAGCAGAGGAGGTGCAGGGGGGATGCGGTGTGGAGGTGGAGTTGGTGCGGAGCAAAGGGAGAAGGATGGGAAAGCAGGGGTGCTCCCGCGCCGTTGTGTCAAGCCCGTGCTCGCACACCGCGCATCGCTGAGCGCGGCCAGCAAGAAGACCCCGTCCACACTGGAGTTCACTTCCTCCTCGTCCCAATCCACCGCCGCCCTTCTACCAACCTGAGAGAGAGAGAGAGAGAGAGAGGCGCCCGCAACGGTGAAGAGGAGCGCTCACCTACGATGGCCTGCGCCGATGATCTGGACGAGAATGAGAGGGCGAGAAAGAGAGCCATACAGACTGGAGACAGTAGAGACAAAAGAGTAATGATTAATTACAGTATACGGCTGTCAGCTCCAGCATAGGGCTCCTTGGTATGTGTTCCAATTCCTAGAACACAATATTATTGGGACTTTGAGGGAGTATGTAAGTATCTCTCATAACACTAATAAAGGCTGCTTCCGAGTTGTTGAAAATAGGTTGTTAACTCAGTTAAGAATATGCACAAATAGTGCGGTTTTTGTTGCTTTAGAAATAGTGCAATTTTAATTTAAAGAAACCGAGTAGGTGTGAACATTTGCAAAAAAAAAAAAAAAAAAAAAAAAAAAAACTTTATGAGAGGCAAACTGAAATTCAAAAAATTTACATGTTTTTTTGTGCAGTTTTACTCTTTTTTTTTTCTAATAATATATCCACCACCATCAAAATATCAAGATTATTTTATGCATAAATATGTGTTTAGCCGAATAGGGAATTAGAGATCACAACTTTGGATTAGCTATGGTGCTATAAGAACGGCCAACATAAATATATGATTGGCTTGCCGTTAAGGAAAACAAATACTCCTATATTAGAGGACTTGCACGAACGGAAAGTCGACGAAGGAATGGCAAAATCTTTACTAATCTTATTATCCATCCAGATGTATAAAATGCAAATAAGATGAACCACCGTGCAATGCAATCGTCAATTCGTCAGTAAACAAGAGCCCACCAAAAGAGGACAGGACACGAGATGCGATCTGCTCCTGACGCCCACGCCGGCGGCGCCACCGCGTATCCTCAGTGGATGCTGCTAGCACCCCATGGCGAAGGTTTTGGGAGGGCCTGCGACATCACCGGCGACACCAAGACGATGGCGTCCGCCAGCACCTCCAGCGGCATCCGCTTCGTCATCTCCGTCTGTCGCGATCCGTCGTCTCCGGCGCTGGCACGCATCTGCCCCTGCTTCTGGCCCGACACAGACATAGATGCCCATGCCTATTACGCCGTCGTGGCGGCGCACGGCGGCTCCGTTCTCGTGCGCGTTCTTTCGAGAACAGACTGGTACGCGAGCCCCCACGTGTTGGACTACTTCGTTTACACCAACGTGGTGGGCGCCGCGGACCCCGCAAGGTCGCCGCCGTCGTTGCATCTTCTCCCACCTATCTCTACACCGACCGAGGACCCGTACTACTGCTGGATGAGACAGAAGCTGAATGTATATGCCACCGGTTTTCTGTGCCGCGGCGAGGCAGAGTTCGTGGTGGCGCAGCTCAAGATGCCGCCGGACGTCGTCGACGCGGAGGCAACAAGGCGCCTGCCGATGGCGGCGGAGCTCCTCCTGTTCCGCAACGGCGAGTGGCGTGTCAAACGGTCGTCCGTCGTCCATGGTAGTGACGGGGACGTTCTCCCGGCCAAGTGGGGAGTCTGAGGCCGTCGTGCCCGTCGGCGACGGGGTGCTGTGCTGGGTGGACTTCTCCCGCGGCGTCATCTTCTCCGACGTGATCCACCAAACTGATGACTACGTGCTGTGGTACGTGCCTTACCCTGAGGGGACACGGGCGACGGAGGCCCAATGCTTCGTGTGCACCAACGCTCGCGGCGAGCTCAAGCTGGTCAGCATCATGCCGAGCCGCTGCTCCCACTACGGGTGCTCTCAGCATGCCGCTGCCGTCCACACATGGACCCTTGACACGGACCACAAGGCTTGGGTTTTGGACACGACAAGCATGGTCGCCGGCGATGACTCCACCGAGCTCTGGGCACTAGAAGAACACACTCGCCAACATCTGATTTACCCGGTGCCGGTGAACAGCGGCGGCGGCGGCGGCCATGTTGTTTCAGAAGAGAGTCCTGCACAGACAACGACCATGGCGGAAGAGGATGATCACATGGCAGCCAGCAGAAAACGGAAGAAGCGTCGTGTCAGCACGTCTACACCAGCAACTACTCCAGGCGACGTCGCCCAAGCCGGAGAACACGACGTCGCTCAGCCGGACAAAGCAAGAGAAGAACCAGGCCCACGACGCAGCAAGAGGCAGCGAAGGCCCAGCAGGAGAATCCAAAGCCCATAGTAGGCCCATGCATGTAAATTCTCGGTTCTAAATCAAGCATTCCTCGTGCTTCTATATCCTAGTGCTTTTTTCACAAAACCAACTAGGTGTGGGCATTTGCATCAAAATAGCTTATGGGAGGCAAACTCAAAATCCAACAAATTTATGTGTCAGTGTGTGTGTTCTTTTTGGATTTTTTTAATATATATCTTGCACTCTGCTTCGCTATGGCCATCAAAGATTTAAAATATCAACTTCATTTGATTTTGTGAAACAAAATTTGAGGACCGGTACCCAGTTGATCGATGACAATACTTATATCCTGTGCCGCCGTGCATATAGGAAGTACCGCCAGGTAATCATCGGCGATTGGGGAGGGGGTGGCTTGAGCCCAGTGGCGAAGCTCTATGCAAATAAACCCTGGTGCACTCTATAAGTAAGTGACATAATTTTATGGGAATACATAGTGAAAATAAGACCATTCAATGGCAAAAAGAAAAATTACCCTGGTGCCTGTGCACCACCTAACTTCAATGTGGCTTCGCCACTGCTTGAGCCCCTCTTGCCACACCGTTGGTTTCCCCACGACGGCCTGGCCGGCACCGGCACCGCCTTCCGGGATATACTAGAAAAATGATGAAATCATAGCATCTCTAATCTTAGAGATGCGTAAATTTACCAACTATTTTCTATGAAGTTTAATATAGAAGATCGTCTTTACACCTTGAATTTCATCGGTCAGGAGTGCATTATGCCCTCCACATACTCATGAATAGTATCATCTATCCTTAAAATAAAAAAGGAGGCACTTAGGATCTCGCGATGGTGCGACAAAGTGACCACCGCGGCGGCCGCCCGGCCGCGGCCACCCCGCCGGGCCCTCCTTTCATCTGCCCCCCCCTCCCCGCCCCCAAGCCGCTCCCCTCTCCGGCCCGATGGCTCGCCTTCCCTTCCGCCCGTCCCTCCGCTCGTGGCTTTCTTCCCCCACCTCTCCGGTCGACCCGTGAGCTCGGGCCTTCCCGCGCTGCCGGCCATCCCGAGGCCCCGGATACGCCGCTCTCGGTGCCGGATCTGGTCCCCCATTGCGTGGGCTGCAATGGAGCTCGGCCTCCTCATCCCGCCCTCATGGGCGGACCAAGTGGAATAGGAGGAGGCGGCACTAGCGGAGGCGGCGCGATTGGTGGTGGATGAGGACGCCATGGCTGCCGCCGATGGGCCTCCCTACGGTAATCGCCTCTCCTTCTCCGATTCCGAGGAGGACGTGTCCGTTGGCGGCCAAGGGAGCTTCCGGCCGGCAAATCGGTGACATCTCTTATTGTATACTTTTATATGTCAACTAAACATGAAATAAGGGCATAAAATGAATATCCACATAGACTTAGGGCTTATACTAACAGATTTCCACGAGGTTTGGTGAATTATATATTTTTCGGGGATTAAACAGAAAAGCCCAGAGTTTGAAAGCCCCTACGACACAAGGGCGTATTCGTAATGTATCTCAACTTGAAACCCACGTAAGAACATTCGAGAAGACACCGAGACAACACAGAAGAAGTTTTCGGGCCCACCTGGTACGCCGGGCGTGGCCGCCCCGACATCGGGTGCGACCGCCTGTGGGACCCCAAATCGACCCTCTCTTTCAATGTCGATTCCAAACTGCCTATGAGGAGTAATCCTGTCCATCTATCAAGGTCGGTTTGATCCAATGGCTACGGTTCATCGCCACGGGGCTATATAACTAGACCCCCGACCCTGTGGTGAAACCCCGACTCGATTTCAATTCATTCAAGCCGGGCGTAAGTAGAAGAGAGCTTCTCCACCAGAGATTAGGGTAGCTACTTGTCTAGTTCTAGTTCTTCTAGTTCTAGTTCCTCTAGTTAGATTAGCAAGTCGATTCAAATAGAGCCGGGTGTTTCCAACCCGGGATTCTCGATCTTCAAGTCATCACGGTATTATCTTGTATCTATGACTTTATTCTATTTCAATATTAAGTGTTGGTTTGCTATGTTCTTAGTTTATTCTAGTAGTATATTTGATATGGTCATGATTAATTGTGAGTTCATGTATCTATTCAGTAGAGCGCCTAATTCAAATCTCGAGTGGGTTAGGTGATAGAAATAATTATGTAAGCATGGTGCTTAGATATGATCTATCTCATGGGTGCATCTTATAACTGGGTTGTGTGGTAGATCGCAGGTGTGATATTCTGTTGAGTCCTTTGTAATCCACCCTCGGTTATAAGACTAGTTGAACATGGTTTTGAGGATTATCTTGCTTTGTTCTGATTCTCCTTATAAATCTTCGGGATGCATAGATTCATGGTTGTTATGCTATATATGATAATATATGACCTAGGGTAGATGTTTGACTTAGTAGATTTAATACTACATAAGAATTCTGTCTCTTAACGTAAGTCCACGTTAGTTTGAGTAGTGAGTAGTCTATGCCTATATCTCTGTGTGTTATCTTTGCCTTTGTTTATCAATTATCATATCATTATTGGCTTACCCCCCCTAAAGTAAGTGTTAGTGACCGAATCTCTCATAAGTATGCTAGCTAATAATCATATCGACCATCCTTATATTCCTCTCTATGGTAGAATTATAAATGATAAACTGGATCCCTCCCGGTGAAATGTGACAGTGTTATTTTATCTGTGCGCTTACGGATAATTTAATGATAGATACATTTGTTTTAGAGAAGATCGCAAACCAGTACATATAACACATATACATTTCTAGCATTACTGCTGGGGATGACAACCTAGCCTATGGTAAAGCTAAGAGATGGAGAAACACCGAGTGCCTCTCGGCTCATATGGCCTTAGGTGAGATTAATTCCACCTATTGGTTGTAGTGATGTTAAGAAGTACCAACAAGCATTTAAAGGCGCCGTTGCTGGGAGGAAATATTGGCTAACTAGAGATATTATTAGAAAGAAACTTATGATGAGGTCTAAACTAGGCACGCTACTTTAGCGGGGATTACCCTTGTTTTTCTTTTTGTTTTATATTTTGTACAGGGGTTTATCATAAAGGATTGATTGAGATTCACTTCACTTCATTCATCGAATAAAGTCAATCAAGAGAAAGCTTACAATCAGTTTTTGAGGCTATGGGTGAAAAGGACATTACGAGAGTTCTCGCTCCAAGCAAAGAGAACATTCGGTGACTGGACCCGTACTTCAAACTAACAATCTTGAGTTCGAGCTCAAGCCCGGCTTCATCAACATGGTTCAAGCTACTCTATTCAGTGGAAGGATACACGAAGATGCACGCCTCATCTTCAGAATTTTTGGAGATTGCCAACACCTTCACAATCAAGGACATTTCCCGAGATATCATATTACTCCGCCTATTCCCATTCTCATTGACGGGAAAAAAGCGGTTATGGTTCTACGCTAACAAAGAAGAAATCAAGACATGGGATGAATGTTCGAAAGCCTTCCTATCAAAGTTCTTCCCTATAGGCAAAACCAATGTCTTACGAGGAAAAATCACTAATTTTCAGCAGCGAGAAGGGAGAATCAATTCCAGAAGCATGGGAACGTTTAGAAGAATACATATCAGATTGCCCCCATCATGGAATGGAAGATTGGTTACTCCCGCAAGGATTTTATCATGGATTATCAAGAAGAGCTCAAGAGCATTTGGATGCACTCATTGAAGGATCATTTTTGTCACTCACTCTTGGGAAAGTGAAGCACTTATGGGTAAAATATCGAAAACCAAGGCTGGTCCCAAGATAACACTCAACACTCTCATCAAATTGAAGAAATACCAGTAAGAAGTAAATGCAATATCAACCAAGATGGATGTGTTATTGAATTGGCTTGAACAAAGAGCCAATTACAAGAAGGATCGTCAGGCTTTACAAGATTATATTGATTCAAAGATCGGACTCAAGCCTAGCCGTTCACAATTCCAGTACAACACAATCAAAACAAGGATGGAATTCACAACCTCGATCCAACTACCAAGGTAAGTACCAAGGTAATATTCCTAAGCAACCATCCTTAAGAGAGTTAATTGAGGAGCAAGCTAGAATTATTGATGATTTTTCTAAGAAGCTTGTTGCTAATGATAAAGTTTTAGAAGATATAAATCTTAAGATGGATAATTTTTTAGTTGCTTTAAAAAGATCAATTTGCTTATAATAAAAAAGATAGAATCACAAATTGCAAAGTTGTTTGTCTGCTATGTGTGCTACCGCTAACCATGAGCAGGTACACAATGTCACAACTAGACGTGGTAAATCCACACGTGATCCACCGTACCGTGAAGAACAATAGAAAAGCCGGTGAGAGCACCACCAAAGAACACCAATAGTACCACCAGTACCATCAAGAAGAAGAAAAGGATGATAAAATAGAGATTTTGGCTCGGAACCCACAGATGACGAAAGATTTTCATGATACAAACCTCTTACCATATCCTAGAAGACAACGTAAACCCCAAGTGGATGAGCGGTTTGAAAAATTTGTAGAGATAATTCAGAAGCTATACATCAATATCCCTCTACTTGATGCTATACAAGTCCCTACCTACGCAAAAGTATCTTAAAGATATTTTGAACAAGAAGAGAACACTACCCACTATGGAGGTGATCAAGTTAATGTAAGAATGCGGTGAGGCCATCCTCAATGAGTTACCAAATAAGAAGAAAGATCCGGGGATGCCCCACCATTGATTGTTCTATTGAGATCAATATTTTGACAATGCACTTTGTGATCTTGGAGCAAGTGTCGAGTGTAATGCCAAAGTCCGTCTTTGACAAACTCGGGCACACCGATCTAGTTCCAACTTCAATTTCTCTCAAGAACTAGACGATCGGTCCATCGATATCCATCGGGAATCGCCGAGAACATACCGCTTAAAATTAGAGGATTCTTTTGTACACGTGGACTTTGTAGTTTTGGATATGCAACCAGATTCAAGAGTTTCGATCATTCTCGGAAGACCTTTTTCGAAAGCGGCTAATGCACACATTGATGTCACAAATGGGAAATCACATTCAACCTAAATGGAAAGGAAGAGAAATTTGCCTTCAAACCAAGACACGAGCCTCGCTCTTCAGTAGATATGATTGAAAAAGAAGATTTGTCATCACCACCTCCGTAACGGAGGATGCACCTGATAATTAAAAGAATTGAGAGTCCAGGTTTGTGTACTTTAAACTATGAACCCTCGCCAAAGGTACGCGTCGGTAATTACTTTATGCATTACATATTTACTTTTACAATACATCGAGAAAATCAAATGCCCCAAATAAATAATTTTGTGGAGTATTAAAACCCATGAAAGTATTTATTGTGGTGGCCCAAAAAAATATTTATTCTTGCACTCCCATATTTACTTCCTGCACTTTATATCACAATACCAAAAAATATTTTCATCTAGTGGTGGACCCTACTTGTCATACACTCAATTTCCTATTTCACCTAACTTGGACAAGACATACCCCACTCAAAACCTCCACCTACCTCCATTCACCTTGCCTCGCATCCTTTTCCACCGCAAAACCCACCTAACTTCATTTGCCTCGAAGCAAGTAACATGAGGATGGAGGAGATTGAAGATGGGCCCACCACCAGGCGGCCGTGCCCACCTCGAGGGCGACGCGGCTCCCTCTCTCCCTTGTAAAAACCCACACATCCCTCGGTTTCTCCTCACCTCTCCATTCCAGCTTCTAGTTTCACTTCGAGATTCATAGTTCTTCATTCCAGAGAGCTTCGGTCTAGTTGAGAGAGGAGAGAAAGAGAGAAGAAAGAAAGAAGTAGTAGTTCTTGAATAGTAGTGAAGTTCTTGAGAAAGAGAGAGAGATTTTTGTGAAGTAGTAGTAGAAGAAGAGCAAGAAGAGTTAGAGTAAATGCTGTCCTAGTAACCAAGCTAGATTAAAACTTTGCTAGGGAAAGTTCGGTCAAAATAAAATCAACCAAGTATTCTCTTTTCGGACGACTAACCCCTGGATGACTGACTTTGGACAGCTAACCCCTGATTATTTTTCTAACCCCTCTATTATTACTTGTTTTGTCTTGTTTGTTTTGTTTTGTTTCGTTTTGTGATTGTTTTGCGGGATGAATATCTTGAGAATCGGCCGGAAGTCAAAGCGCTTCTTTTAGGGGAGACCTCCTCATCAAGAGCCCAATCCGAGATGAGTTTCGAGACAGAAGCCCTACCAACTCCAGCACCTAAGATCCTGATGACCGACAGCGATCTCGGGCTGTATGGTGAATGTTGACACTTGTTATCATATAAAATTTTTAATTAATTAAACATGAGAAAGGGGTATAAATAATAATAACAACCTAGAATAGGTGTCACTAACATAATTCCATCAGTTTTGGTAAAGTTGTGATTTGCGGGGGACTTAACGGTAAAATCGGCAGAGATGACGTGGCATACGGCCGACGTAACGCATAACGCAATCCAACTCGAAACAAGTCTAGAAGGCTTCGGATTAATCCCGACGTGAACTAACCGGAACCAAGAAATACATCATCTAGAAGACTCAGAACACGCGACGCACGACGGGACCCGGAGGGGAGCCCCACTCGGGCGATCGGCCCAATAATGGGGCCGATCGGCCCCGCCAGACGCCTCGCCGCTCGGGAAGCTTCCTCCACCGCCTCTAAGACTCGATCTAAAACCGGTTGATTTGAGTCGGTTTGATCCGAGGGCGACGGTAGAAGTGCGGGATTGATTCAAGGTTAATACCACATCGCGATGAAGATGGAGAGACAGACGAAGACCGATATATTAGGACCCCTAGACCCCCCTTCTTAGATCATCAAGTTCTATAACAAAGATATTTCTAATTAAAATACCAAGTCATATTCAACGCTAGAGAAACATCGCTTTCGGAAGAGTAGCAATCAAGATTAGAACTAGTAGGAAGGGAGAAATCCGCTCCGGATCGTCGGAGGCTGGCTCAAGATCAGGCCTCGTTCTTGTAAGTTCTTCATTGTAAGTAGTTTTCAAGTTCCAGACACGTTCTTAATATGAATATCTTGATCATGTTTATATTCGAGATTATTTGTTCTAGTATTTACTTTGATTACACATTTAGCATAGTTGAATTACTGTTATGTTCATGCATGGATTAGTATAGCGCTCATCATCTAGATCGGAAGGTGAGTGGTAGAGATGATGTAATCATGGTGATTAGATCTTATTTACCGCGTTTGCACCCTATGTGCCGGGTCGTGTGGTAGATCGTGGTGGTGACAAACACCATTGAGTCCTTTGCAATCCATCCCCGTATGTAGGCCTAGCGGATGTTAGATTTCGGGTTGTTCTAAGTTTCGGCCTTAGTCTTCACGGATTACGTCCTCATGTTTGGATTTAATTAGTCTTTCTTCAATGATTGTTATTTGTATTGCATAATTAGGTAGATCCTAACATTTAGTTTAGAGTTACATATTGGAGTTTCTAATGCTAGCTAGCCTATGAATTGCTATCAGTCCATTGTTAGACACTTTTTCGCCAACCAACGTGCGTGATTTTTGGTCAAATCTGTTTATCTAGAACTTTATCATTATCTTTATTATGAACTTTGATCCTTGCTTAAGTAATTGATGAGATTAATGCTGATGTCTTGCACATGAGAGATGGTTAGATTAAGATCTATACTTAGTTAATTCAAGATAACGAGACTTCTTTCCCCTGTGGTAGAATATAAATTCAAGACCGGTTATTACTCCCGGTTAAAATGCTACAATGGTATATATTCATATCTGTGGCTTTTGCGGATACCCATTATAATTATTTATTTACTTATTAAGAAGTTATCAAGGCATAGTACGAATATTATATTCCTTGCATATTAGTAGTTTAACTATAGGGATGACAACCTTTTCGGATATGCTATGAACTGCAATGAATATTTCTTTTAGTTTTATCTCGAAGCAACATCGATATTCTTTCTAGATGCCATTACTAGTTAGTGACATTAGAAATACCAACAGTGAACAAGAGTTGGCAAGGTACAGAGACATGAAGAGACGAACTTTCACACACACACCGGTACTAGACCCCTGAATTCATGCAAATGGCGTGTATGGATTCTGAATTTAATTTGATCTTCAACATCATGGGGTGGCAAGATTTTTGGAAAATTCTGAGCAGTGGTTCTAAGCTTTTAACCCTCGAATTTCTTTTGCACTTTGCGCGCTACAAATGAAGGAATATCTTTTAGACTCTTTAGAGAAGAGCATTTTCTTAGCCGGAGAGGTTTAAGCAATGCCCTTGGCTTTGAATCCGCTTTGGCGCTTTTACACTAGATGATGTTTTATCGACTTTAACCACTTGACAGATACGGAAGGATCTTTCCAACAAAGATTTCTTACAGGATGCCAAAGCCAATGACATGCACATACCTACCCTCCGTTTCTTGCACAAATGGATGTGTTTTTACCTTGTTCCCAAAGAAAGACAATAGAACTGTTAGAATGGGAGACTTGTAGTTAATGTATGCTCTTATTAAAAGAAGAAAGTCTCCCCTGTGATACTTATGGCACAATATTGGCTTCACTTACCCAAGTTGGTAGGAGCAATAGAATGTACATCACTTATCACTAGAATTGCAAATCATCTTGGAGTCTTGGAAAATACCTCTTTTGCTTTTATAGAACAAGAATAGGCGTTGATAGGCTATCCATACTTCAAACAAGCACACATGGTGAAAAGGATTGGAAGTGTTTACTTTATGAAACATCCTACTATTGGGGAGATCTAGTTACCTAACCCGGATTTGTCCCATTATAGAGCACAATCCTTTTTCTTTGAATGAACAGCACAACCGGTGAACATGCAGAGGACCATGCCTCAACGCCAAGGTACCGCACATGAACCCGGTTTGGATGGGCGCGGACCCAAATCCACAAGGGCGCTTTCCACAGGATATTAGGACTCGGGCCAACTGGGCCATCCCATGCCCACTACGGCCCGGTTCCCGCAGAAAGCCCAAGTGACCAATCCGGGAGACGCACGTATCCATCGCGAGTCTTACCGTTGGAGTGGATACTTCCACGACACAGCCAGTACATCACACCACGAGGAACACCCTCGTGATTCTGGTAACCAGCTTCGCAACTCTTTTGCAGGTTTTGGACAACCGAGAAGCACACCTCCTCCAAGGGCTCTACACCACCGTTCAAGGAATAAGGCGGGGACTAGACCGCCCACTACCGGAAAGAGAGAGCATGGAACGCCGGGGACTGACCGGAGCATCTCCAACATCCAAGATTGGGTACCACACGCACAGTGCACACCATCACAGGTGGAAAGGCGTGGGACGTCGTCGTTAGAACACCCACATCAAAGACCAAGCTTGGGGAAGGCTACCCCCACTCGACCGGTAAGTCTCAACCACGGCATTTATCTATTTATTTATCTATTTATTTTTCAATTTCTTATATATATTTGAGTTTGCTTAAGGTTTGCTAAAAAAATTTGGAAAAATGAAAACAAAATAAAAAAGAGTGTGTACAAAAAGTTTGTTTAATTTTGTTTGAATAAAATAACAAGAGCTAGATAGAAAACTATCTGTTTGGAAATGATGAATAGTTGCTCTGCTTTTTACTTTCTTACAAATACCTAGCATTGGTTTAGAGTTCTCCCAATTTATGGATACAACCTGTTTAAATCAAGATTTGCCTTGAACTTGAAATTTTGTGGGAGCATACATCTAAACTAATCGAGTCATTGACGGATATGATATGAGAAAGTCCGAGCTGCTATTTATCTTGTTCCTAGTGACACTAATTACGGAGATTTGATTGCGAAAATCCTAAAATCATTATATGATGAGTTTCCTATGTAAATGTAGAGCTTCAAAATTCCTACCATAGCCATACACATGATATTAGATAGGAAAACACCATTTTATTGACCTGCTTGCTTTGCATTGAGTTTTGGCAAGCTCTGCGACCCTTAGGAACTTGTCATACAAAATCCACAGTCCACATATATATACTACTTCTAATCCGGAAGTAGACAATCACCATTTTGCTAGCCTTCATGAAAATGTTTTACTCCTACCCTGGGAGTGAACACCAAAAATATTCTCCTTCTATAATTCCGAAACCTCATTCATGCTCCATGTATTTCATTCATTATCTCTCAACCATCATTGTTGACAAAAAGAAACTTGGGGCAATGCTAAAAAAAATATAAAGAGAGTTGAAAAAAATGGACAAGTGTCCGATGTGAAAACAATGGGTACTTAGATGCCCGCCTCACTGAAAAAAAAAGAAAAAAAAAAAAAAAAGAAAAAGAAAAATAAATGCTAGCCCAAGTTCTCTTTTATGTCTTGAAAGAATTCTAAAAGAGAGATCAATTTCTTCAAAAGGAGCATAATAGAATTAGGATGATTACATTCCATCTTCACCATATATCCACCTCACATATACATCCCATACACCTACATTGTATGACTTGTTCTTTTGGATACATTGTTTGACTTTACGATATATGCTTTGCAAGTATGTATAATTTGTCTCCCACCTATGAGGTCCACATATAAGACTTTAGAAGTAGGGTGAGAGAAGGCATGGTGAACTCCGCCATGTTCCACAAAAACCATATATATTTTAAGAGAGAAGGCACCACATCATTGCCTTGGTAAGGATCCAAAAATACCAAATATGAGAGACTTGAAAAGGGTCATACAATGGAAACTCGAAGTTTTATTTTGAAAATATTGAAAAACTCGAGAAGAGGTGAATCAAAGAGCTTGAGACATAGTGCTTGACTAACTTGTTCTATCTTTCAATCACCCAAGATTTTAGTGCGGATAAAAGCCCCATATTTTTCGGGTAATATACGTGAGTTGGAAGGTTAGAATGGTTTCACCCTCTCTTGGAGAAGAATTTTTTTACCAATGATCATGTGTATTTGTGAGGGAATAAAACATTGTAGCAACTCCTAATCCATTGTCGAGTTTGGCTTTGCTAGGGACTAGCAAAGGTTAAGCTTGGGGAGCTTGTTGACATCTCTTATTGTATACTTTTATATGTCAACTAAACATGAAATAAGGGCATAAAATGAATATCCACATAGACTTAGGGCTTATACTAACAATTTTCCACGAGTTTTGGTGAATTATATATTTTTCAAGGATTAAACAGGAAAGCCCGAGTTTGAAAGCCCTACGACACAAGGGCGTATCCGTAACGTATCTCAACTTGAAACCCACGTAAGAACATTCCGAGAAGACACCGAGAGACAACACGTAAGAGGCCGGGCCCACTGGTGCAGGCCGGGCGCGACCGCCTCGATGATCGGCCACGGCGGCCGCCTGTGGGACCCCTGTCGCCTCTCTTTCAATGTCGGTTCCAAACCGCCTATGAGGAGTAATCCCGTCCGACTACTACCTATTTGATTTACCGTGGCGGTCATTTTCGATTTTCCGTGGCGGTTTTCAAAACCGCCACCAATGGAAGGTCACGAAAAATGGATGGATTAACCGTGGCGGTTTTAGAACCACAAAAAACCGCCACGGTAAATCAAAAAAAAATATATAAAAAAAGAAAAACAGCCCGGATGAAACCCTAACGGGCCGAGGCCGCATCCAGGCCCATTACGGTTGCTTCCCGCCGCCCGCGCCGCCGGGACCTCCTCGCGCGCCGGAGCCGCCGTGCCGGGGCCCCAAGCGCCGCCGGGTGGCTAGGATCTCCGCACCGCCGCGCGGATCTCAGCCGCCATGGCGCTTTGGCCGCCGGCGGATCTCCGCCGCTTGGCCGCCGGCCGCCGGATCTCGCGCCGCCTTGGTCTCCTTGGCCTCCGCCGCCCGGATCTCCGCAAGGCCGCCTTGGCCGGCCCTCAGGGACCTCCCGGGATCTCGACGCCCGTCGGGGAGAGGGGGGAGCCGGGCTCCCTTGCGCCACCCTCGCCGCCCGCCGGATCTCCGCGCCGACGCCGGGAGAGCTCGGGGAGCCGGGCTCCCTTGCGCCACCACCCCCGTCGGTCGGGACATTGGGCCGAGGCGAGCAAGAGGCCGAGAGTGGGAGGGGCGGTAGTGCGAGAAGAGGGAGAGAGTGCGGGAAGAGGGAGCGGCCGGAGGGAGGGAGAGAGTGCGGGCCGAGTAGAGAGAGGGAGAGAAGTGGGAGTGGATTTGAGGTGAAACCCTACTTTACGTATATATACGTGAGCCGTGATACGGGCCGACGTGGGCTTTTCGAGTTTAGGTTTCTTCGGGTGTTTGGGCTTCATTTTCCGTGGCGGTTATTTTATAAAACCGCCACGGTTAATTGATTTACCGTGACGGTTATTAAAACCACCACGGTTAATATAAAAAACCGCCACGGTTAATAGAGCCATTAACCGTGGCGGTTTTCTAAATAACCGCCACACGGAAAATAATTTGAAAACTTGTGCAAAATCAATTGTGTAGTAGTGTCCATCTATCAAGGTCGGTTTGATCCAATGGCTACGGTTCATCGCCAGGGCTATATAACTGACACCGACCCTGTGGTGAAACCTTGACTCGGTTCCAATTCATTCAAGCCGGGCGTAAGTAGAAGAGAGCTTCTCCACCGGAGATTAGGGTAGCTACTTGTCTAGTTCTAGTTCTTCTAGTTCTAGTTCCTCTAGTTAGATTAGCAAGTCGATTCAAATAGAGCCGGGTGTTTCCAACCCAGATTCTCGATCTTCAAGTCATCACGGTATTATCTTGTATCTATGACTTTATTCTATTTCAATATTAAGTGTTGGTTTGCTATGTTCTTAGTTTATTCTAGTAGTATATTTGATATGGTCATGATTAATTGTGAGTTCATGTATCTATTCAGAGCGCCTAATTCAAATCTCGAGTGGGTTAGGTGATAGAAATAATTATGTAAGCATGGTGCTTAGATATGATCTATCTGCAAGGGTGCATCTTATAACGGGTTGTGTGGTAGATCGCGGGTGTGATATTCTGTTGAGTCCTTTGTAATCCACCCCTCGGTTATAAGACTAGTTGAACATGGTTTTGAGGATTATCTTGCTTTGTTCCTGATTCTCCTTATAAATCTTCAGGATGCATAGATTCATGGTTGTTATGCTATATATGATAATATATGACCTAGGGTAGATGTTTGACTTAGTAGATTTAATACTACATAAGAATTAGTCTCTTAACGTAAGTCCACGTTAGTTTGAGTAGTGAGTAGTCTATGCCTATATCTCTATGTGTTATCTTTGCCTTTGCTTATCAATTATCATATCATTATTGGCTTACCCCCGCTAAAGTAAGTGTTAGTGACCGAATCTCTCATAAGTATGCTAGCTAATAATCATATGACCATCCTTATATTCCTCTCGTGGTAGAATTATAAATGATAAACCCGGATCCCTCCCGGTGAAATGTGACAGATGTTATTTTATCCGTATAAACTGCGGATAATTTAATGATAGATATATTTGTTTTAGAGAAGATCACAAACCAAGTACATATAGCACATATACATTTCTAGCATTACTTCTTGGGATGACAACCTAGCCTATGGTAAAGCTAAGAGATGGAGAAACACTTGAGAGTGCCTCGGCTCATATGGCCTTAGGTGAGATTAATTCCACCTATTGGTTGTAGTGATGTTAAGAAGTACCAACAGCAACCTCGTCTCCGCCTCCCGTCGCATCCTTGGGCAAGGGCAAGGCCGTGGCCACATTCGACGCCGAGGACCACGACCCCAACAAACAAACTTCGCCGCTCCTCCGGATCTACGGAGGAGGCGGCGCCCCTTTACCCTAGTGATGACCACGGGTGTGCAAGACGGCATGGCGAAGCTCCGATAGGCGGCGGCGGGGGTGCCCAAAGAGGTCGAGGAGGAGTGGATGGGGTCGCAGATACGGTGGCGACCACCGCTCTTCGCCGCCACGACGATGGGTCGCCGCTCACGCATTCTAACGAGGAGCAACGACTTCTCTTTTCGGGGGCGAGATGCTTTTCCATTGGCGACAATATTTGGCGCCACGATGCACCTCGGCGACCCGGCAACGCACTGAGACGGCGGATCGAACACAGTTCAGGTCTTCCTCCGAACGCCACCGATACATCAAGGTGGAGGGCACGGTGAGGGCACACGATTTCAACGTGGGCCAATTTACGTGCTGTGGGGGCTATCTACATCCCATGAGTTTCTTTCAAGTTCATTTTGGTGCACGTTGTTCAAGGCGTGGTGGCTGATTCGAAGACCGCCATGAAGCGACATCGATATCTTTAGCACTTGTCTTGAGTAGTAAACTCGATTCTTTTTTTGATATAGTAGATCTTTAGTACATATATCTTCATGTACTAAAGTTTTTTTATTCTTAGTTTTTTTAATAAGTTTAGGTGTGTAGTCACGCGAGAGGCTTTTAGGCTATATGCGTTAGCATTGCAGAGGCCGGAATGCTAATTCCTTTATTAAAAAAATTAATAATTCAATGGGGTACAAAATACCAGATTAATCGTTCACAACAAGCATGGAATGTAAAATCCACTGGATTTGCGTTGCTGTGCAACAACAGACAGAAACATCCTCGACAACAGACTGCAGTGCACATCCAAGTCAAGAGCAGAGGCAGTGCACATCCAAGTGGAGGGAAGCCCAACAAGAGGAAGAGATGCTTACGTACCTGTCGTGTGCCCTTCCGATGAGAAGGTGAAGGAGCTGTGAATCAATCAGCGAAAAGGGAGCAGCATAGGAGGGCAGAAGGCACCATTCATTGGTGCAAATCGGTAGAGAAGAAGGGAGTATCAAATCAAGGAAACCTCCTGCTCCCGCTCCTAAGGGCATGTACAATGGTCCAGTAAGACCCGTCTCGTATGAAGTAAATTTTGCAAAAACACCCCAGGCTTGAGTAGACAGCCCACCTCATCGCCTCATGAGACGGCGGCAGCGGCTTCGTGGCACGAGGACAAATCGACAACTGCGCGACGCGTTGTATGCCTCGTCTCCAGGAAGCGCCGGATCGAGCGGATCGGTGTGACCACAAGCAAAATCGACGCAGGAAGATGTGCAAGAGGCCAGGATGCATTTGTCGGTATGCCACCGACGAGCTGCCGCCGGTCCACCGCCAGCCCGCACCGAAAGTGAGCTGCCGCCGGTTCGCCGCAGCCGCCGCAGGGGCACCATACACACGAGCCGCTGTCTGTCACGCGTGGGAGCCGGGCACCTTGTGTGAGACGCCCCGCCCGCCGCGGTGGTCCGCCAAGCCAAAGTGAAGGATGCTGCCGCCAGAATCTGCCGCCGCCGGCCGGTGACCCCCGAGCCGCGCTGCCATTAGCTCATCACAGGCCGTGAACCCATTCACATCCATCGCCGCACCTCCGCTACCGACCGCCACACTGTAATTCACTCCCTTCCGAGGCTATGAACTCGCACGCCACCTGTTCGAGGTTTTGCCAAACTCCTGAGCGCACTCCCTCTTTGCTACTTGGTGGTCGTTTGTTCTGCTTTTTTTTTTTCAATATGGTGGAAGCCTGAAGCTCGTGTATTTGCAATAGATGTTTCTGAATGTAGCTTAAACTATAGTTGCATCTATTTGTATGCCCTTTTCGAGGCAAGCTATAGCTTGTACTGCCCGTGGGAATTTTCAGATATTCTTTGAACTTGGTCCTGTTATTGATCTTTGAATTTTCTAAATGAATTGTTTGGTCAGAAGTGTGCACTCCCTCTTTGTTCAGATCTTGTGAATGTGCATGATAGTGTGGCAACACAATGGTATACAAAAAATTATTTATTATTGATTTTGGCTACATCAACGTATTAAATAGCTTGCAATCAATGAAATAGATCATGGATTGTATATCTTGTCTTTTCACTTGTCTCGCATGATAGAATCGAGTTGATTGCGCAGCGACCCTCCGTCTATGGGCTGTACATGCCCTAATCCCTCGAGCAAGCTGGTGTGCCACTCGGGCAACAACGCCAAATCGCGCCTAGGCGACGATTTCTGTCGCAAGGCGGACGCCATACCCAGATTGGTCAGTGGCAAGGCCAACTGCGAACACCCAGCCTAGAAACTCGACCAGACGCCTAGGTGACGACTTAAAAAGCATGCTTACACAGTATTTTCTTGTTTTCTTTTAATCTGAAGTCAAGCTAGGTCTGAAGGTTTTAGAGAACACAGAACTCTTGACAAGCTCCTGATAATGACTTCGTGATATGCCTCTAGTTATTTTCCAGAGAAGAACATGCCAAAAAAAAAATGGAATAGTTCAAAGGTTTACACGAGCAGCTAGCAGCTCTAAATACAGGACAAAATAGAATTACTTTAATAGATTTGAATTCAAACAGACCATAAGTTGTCATGAAAGCACAAACTCAACTATTGATTGGTATAGAAAACAAAACGACTATAGCTAACCACTGATAAAGTTGTTCCTAAAATTTTATGGAAATGAAGAAACAGCTGTCTCACCATCAGGCTGGTCAACAAATACTTCTCTTTGAGAGAACTATCTTATACTTGGAAGCAGACAGTCCTTATACAATTTTTACTTGCAAATCGAGCTGAATCATTGTCCCTTGAATACTTCAAGCACCAGCGTAATTGATGTTCTATTAGGAAGATAAGAGATGTGCTATGTCCTCAGGAGTTCATTCTACAATATGACATCTGACACTATATAAGTTTTCTCCGATGAGATATTACCTGTAGACATAAACACTGTTTTTTTAATTTTTGGGGGTGCATTTGCAAACCCCCCCCCCAATCAACACATAGCTTCGCCCCTGTTTGCGGGCCAATCGGCCGCGACTCCGGTGACGGATGCTACTTCCTCGCTACTAGTCGACGGCGCGCCACGTGGTACATGTGGGTGGTGCTCCTGACGACGAAGGACATGGCCGCGGACGCCATCAAGCTTCGCGGCGCGGCGAGAAGCAGAGCGGCAAGAAGCCGCGCCACGGACAACGGTCAGGAGTTCACCGTCGGCGAGTTCACCGCCATCGCGTGGAGGAGGGCATCCGGTGCCACTTCAGCGCCCCTCACTCGCCGCAGCAGAACGGTGTCGTGGAGCGGCGGAACCAGACCATGGTCGCCATGGCCCGGCGCTCGGAGGCGAGAGGATTCTCGCCGAGGCGCTTCGGGGGAGGCGTGGTCACCGCCGTGCACTTGCTCAATCGGGCTCCGACCAAGGCACCGCAGGGCATGACGCCGTATGAAGCTTGGCACGACAAGGCGCCGCAGGGTGGGGCACCGCGCACCTTCCGTCGCCGCGTGGCCTTCATCAAGGATTTGTTGCACCCGAAGAAGCTAGACGATCGTAGCCGACCGGGATCTTCACCGGCACGCGTGGGACGGTGTTGACAATCGCTTAACGACATCACTAATATAGCTAACTAGCACTTCAAATACTACGGCGCCAAAAATATATGTACTTGAATGATACTAGGCGAACACTCTAGCATAGCAAAAGCAACGCGCCGTTGAGAATTACTCCGCTAGAACTAGGTGGCGCTAGCTACAAAAGCAATGACCCCAAACAGTCTTTGGTATTATAACAATCATAAGCCACTTATACACTAGTCAAAGAATAACCTATACTTCTAGTCAAGCAGGTTGTCAATCCACTTATGCAACTAGAAAGTATAATATGGCATGAAATGATATGACTAGGTAGGAATAGAATAAGATAAAGAATATAGAACAAGACTTTGCAAGCGGACAGAATAATCTATACCATTGTAGCCTTTTAAAGGGTGAAGGGTTGTCGTACCCTTTGGAAAAACAGATTAATCTACTTAATGCTAATACTAATAAAGTTCTTATATATGAAACGTCTATAACCAATAATGATAAAGCTTCTACTCATCAACAGGGTTAATGTCACATGAAATAATAATAAATATGATAAAGATATATATGATAAATACTCAATAAGATAAATGATAAATACAGGGATCAAGCCATCATAAAATGATAAAGATTCAACAGTAATATTCTAGTCTAAGGACTCACATGGGGCAATATAAGGAAAACTTATGTGTAACTATCATCACATGTTATTGTTAAACTCTAATTAGTGCAAACATCTAGTTATCATAGCTACTACTTATTATTTCATAACAAACTTAAGGATCATCAACTAGGAAGGATTCAATAATGAGATCTTCACCTTCTTCGCGACAACACCCACCTACCGTTAACTACATGGAGAGGGAGGATTATAGAAGATTCAATAGAGCTGTCACCTCTACGAACTACCCCAAACCTCATCATATAGTGGGCATTTGCAGATACAACATATATAAGCACCACGCTTACATAAGTTATAACACCTATCTTGCACGTTACAAGATGAGGGCTATACAATCCTAAGCATGCAATCCATAATAAATAAATAACTCTACTAGACATATTAAAGCAAACAATAAACAAAGCAAATGATAATATAATAAAGATAAAGAACAATATTATAGATGATCAACGAGTGATGAATATACCAAAGATATAAATATATCAAAGAGTATAACAATGTACCTATGAACACCTTGACAGAATCTGAAGCTCAAGCCTTCCAATGCTTGGAACTCCTTCTAATCTATTGCTAGTAGCTAATCTCTCTAGATCTAGAACTATTCTGAGGAACTAGGGTTTATGGCTCTGGACTTGATCTCTCGGAACTCAGGTTTCGATCTTGATCTTGAATTAGGGTTTCAGGGGAGTAGCCCCGCCCCTTCTTTTATAGCCCCATAGGATGAATCTCGGCCCTTGGATCAAACCGACTTGATTGGACGGACTAGATCAACTCCATAGGTCGATTGTAGGAAGCTTCCGAGAAGATGGACACGTGGCTCCACCCGGGGGGTGCGGCGGCACCCCATGCCGCCCGGCCCCACCTAGAAGGGTGTGGGCCCGGCCTTGGCGAGGTGTCTTCTCTTCACATGTAGACCCCCTCGAAATTTATACCAATCGCCCGCATTTGGTCCTTTTCTTCTGTCTTGATTTCTCCCTTTTCTCTCTCGATTTTCTAGGGTTTTCCGAGTTCACCTGTAAAACCGAGTGTGTACAAAACTTGTGGAAATCATTAGTATAAACCCTATCTTTTATTTGTTCTTATCCTCATATGTTTCATTATTTTATAGTAAAAAGTTGACAATATCTAGCTCAATGGGTTCTGCCAACTCATCTTCTTCTTCTTCTTGAACGAAGTGTTCAATATCGAAGGATGGTTGGGTCATCTCTTGTAGAGACGTCATTAAGACCTCCTTAATAGGGTCTTGTTTAGTTTTAGGTTCCACTATCGTGTTAACAGATCGAGCAAGAGGGATGCTCATAGTGGAATCCCCAACCTTGAAGTCTAAGTGACCTCGTAATGGTTCTTCCTGTAGAAGTCTCATGATTGGTCTACCAATCAAGAGAGGAATCTCTGAGATGTCATAAATATGAAAATCTAGACATATCCCAGAGTTGTTGATTCTAACAGGAACAGTCCTTAGAACTCCATGGCTTTCAAGAATAAATCCTGATGGGCCTTGTAAAAGTTTTTGAGATGGAGTTAAGGATGTGTCGGGATAGAGAGTATCAGCTAACTCCTTTGAAATAATGTTTATCCTGACAGAAGGATTGTAATGGACTTTTCTAGCAGACCCTCTTATTTGACATAGAAGAATGGTTGAAGGGGAGGTAACTCGAGCTACCTCGGGTGATAACTCCGCTTCGGTTAGCCATTCATAACTCTTGATAGCTGAAAGGCTTTTGATGTGTTCTATGGCAACAGATTCTTCTTGTGGATCAGGTGGAGTGGTCTTTACTAGAGGTCTCGCTTGGATAGAAAAATTCGAGGTGTTTTCATAATCTTTAAAGATATCTTCCTCGAATGGAAAGGGAAGCTCTAAAGGTGATGGTTCATCATCCTCTAGTTGGCTTTGTATTCCCTTCTCGGGAGGTGTTTTAACAACCAAATTATTAGATGAGTCAACTAGACTTTCCAATTTGGTTGCATGTTCCTCCTCTATTGGTTCGGGGCTTGGCTCGACTTCTTCTTCTGGAAATTCATCATAAATGCCGGTGTATGGAGTGTTTTCAAGGATTTTCTCAAGAATGGCTCGCCCCTCACTGACAATTTTATGTGAGAATGAACCTCCTGAAGCGATGTCAAGATGTAGAGCAGCTTCCTTATTAAGACCAAGGTAAAAGTGATAGTAAAGGACATGGTCAGGCAAGGAAAGGTTTAGACCCGGAATTGGTAAGGCTTATGAATCTAGCCCGTGCCGCTCCTAGAGTCTCCTTCTCTTTTTTTGTCCGAATGTAAGCACTTCGATTCTAAGGTCGAGCAATTTTATAAAGAGGGAAGAAAGCAAGACAAAACTTGGCTCGAAGTTCTTCCCAGTTTTCCATTTACACTTCCTATAGAATGAGCATACCACTTTTTCGCTCTTCCCTCAAGGGAGAACGGAAATAATTTCCATTTAATGGTCTCTTGTGTCATGCCAGCAATACTCCGGCAAGAACACAACTGCTCGAAATCCCTAAGGTGGGTATATGGATCTTCATCCGCTAAACCGAGAGAAGGGTTTCTCCCGTACCATGGCTATAAGAGCAGGGCGAAGCTCATAGCCATCCGTAAGAATGGGGTGTGATGATGGTGGAGGCTCCAACATGTCGCCCTTTGGAGCAAAGAACCGATAGATTGGAGTGAAATCCACGTGGTAAATGGTGGTGATATGAAAAAGGTGGTAAAAAGGATAAAAAGGATAAAAAGGATAAAAGGACGGACTTGGTTCTAAACTAGCACGACTACCGTTCCGCAATGGCGCCTTTAAAGCTTTGTTGGTATTTGTTAACGCACACGTAAAATCCGCAAGCGCATCGAATATCGATGTAGCCTTCACCTAAGAGTATTCTAAGGTATCGATTTCCACGGGAACGTGAAGTGTACTAATCAAGAGTCAAAGCCGTCTAAGGATAACTAAATGTTTTTGTGGAGAGAGAGAATAAGGTTCTAAGTCTCTAATTGATCTAAGAATTAAAGATACTCCAAGGTTTATTTATTCTGAGACGTCAGAACACTAGCCACAGAAAGAGGTGAGAAAGTGGCTAGGAAGCTCTAACTATAGTCCTACAAACACCAACCCGAATGTGGTGGAATACGTTGGTCGCCGTGGCTGTCACCACACCAGGGCTACCACAAACTATCCGTAGGATTGGGTGCAATTCGAGATAACTACTAGACTAAGCACTAAGCCTAATCTAATAATTACAACTTTAGCGTAGCTAAGACTAGAGCACTTGAGGCAAGCGAGAATCAAATAAATAAACTGAAAGTAAATACTAAAGTAAAGTAAATAGAGAACTTAGAATATTAAATAAAGAACCTGAATTCAATGAAGAAGTAGATTCGTAGAAGTACAAAGCTCGAGGAGAATCCGACAAATCCGGAAGCTCCTTCCGATCTCTCACCTCTCCTCTCTCTCTCTATTTTCTAGATTAGATCTAATGAGAACTAATCCTTTATTGATAGCTAGCTAAGAGGTAGATCCATACAAGGGACACCTCTTATCCAAAAGAGAATAATGAATTAGGGTTTCGGGGGATGAGGCCCGCCCCCCGTATTTATAGTCCCGAGAGATGAATCACGAGCCCTTGGATTAAAAACCGACCTAAAACCGACTTAAATCGACGGTTGGTATGAATTCTAGGGTTCCCATAGGTCGGTGGAGGAAGGCTCCGAAGCTGGGCCTGAGATTCCTCGGCCTTGCGGTGCCCGGCACGGCACGGTGGGGCCGCCCGGCACCCCCCGTGACGTGTGGGCCCGTGCTTCGACGTGGTGTTCTCTAGTGTCTTCTAGGTCCTGGGAATTCACTCTAATGGTCGTGGTTCGTAACTTTTGATTCTGGACTCCAAATGTGGCAAGTAATAGGTCCGTTTTCGATTGTCTCGACAAGCTCTTCGCAATGATGCATTCTAATCCATCATTTAAGATACTTTTATTCAGTGAAAACCAATGAAAACCTGCAAGACAAATGAAATCACAAAAACTCGTGGAACTTGTTAGAATCAAATCCTACATCTAGTGTTTATAATCCTTTGTGTATCATTTCATGCGTAAACCGATGGTAAAAAGTTGACGTTAACTACCATCAACAGCTATATTTTACTGGAGAACGATGAGGAGCGCTTAGACGCGTACTACAACGACGAGCCTCTCGCTACCGCATGGTGACGAACATCATCGGGGATGAGTCGCCACCGGGCCGGGCAGAGCGTCTCTTCGCCGCTTGCACTTCACGCACGCCGAGAGCCCACCAACCACGCGAGAGGCCAAGGGCCATCCGAGTGGGAAGTGGCAATGAAGCAGAGCTCCAGCGGTCGAGAAGAACCGGACTGGGAGCTCGTGGACCTCCTCGACGGCCACGCCCAATCTCGCTCAAATGGGTGTTCAAGCTCAAGAAGGATGAGAAGGGGGTGGTCACCAAGCACAAAGGCGAGGCTGGTGGCGCAAGGATTTTTGCGGCGGGAGGGGATCGACCTCGAGGATACGTTCGCGCCAATGGCGAGGATGGAGTCCGTGCGGGTTCTCCTTGCACGGGCGTCGTAGGAAGGGTGGAAAGTCCATCACATGGACGTGAAGTCCGCTTTCCTCAACAATGAACTCAAGGAGGAAGTGTACGTGCGGTAGCCGCCGGGCTTCGACGTCGCCGAAGAAGAAGGAAAGGTGCACCACCTGAGGAAGGCGTTGCGCGGGCCGCGACAAGCACCGCGCTCCTGGAACGAGAAGCTGGACGCCACGATAAAGCAGATGGGCTTCAGCCAGCGCGCGACGAGGCGGCGGTGTACGGTCTGCGGCGGCAATGGAAGACTCTGCTGCTGGTCGACGTCTCACGTTGACGACCGATCATTACCGGCGCCGATTGGAGGGAGGTGGAGAGCGTCAAGGCCGCCATGAAGGATCGCTTCGAGATGAGTGACCTCGGCCTGCTCTGCTACTACCTTGGCGTCGAGGTCCGCCAGGATGCCAAGGGCATCACGCTGCGCCACTCCAACTACAAATGGAGGCATAAAAAGGAGAAAGAAGAGGTCAGTCCAGAGGATGTGGCATCATGGACGAGCGGCCGCGACCACGCGTCGAGATAGTTGCAAAAGACTAGTTAGGATGCGGCAAACGAACTGCTCTGTAAAGAGAAACAAATTGGTGTTCCCATATGTATTAACACTAGAGGATTCCCCGCAGCGTTGTCGCAGATACGAAGAAGGTATATAAAAGGATTACGATGTTAATCACTAAGAATCAGTACATGTATATATATGCAAGAACATGATATATTGTATAAATATATCACTAAGAATTAGCAGATTGCTTGATATGATGACATGGACAAAAAAATCTCATGTGTCTTACTAACATGGACATTATAGTTGTATATGGTAGTAGATTTTAATTGTTTGTAATAGTGCATTGCTTAGTTGGACAACTTACATGTTAAGATAAGATATATAGCTAGTGAGGTTTTTCTTAGTAGATATTAAATGTATGTGATAGCTTGCATGTTGAGAGAAATAGCTAATAAGGTTTATTCTTATAAGAGTGGTAGATGTTCAGATGTGTTCAAGTTCAGGCTTCAACGGGATTAGCCACATGAAAGGAGGTCTTACCTTGCTGCCCTGAATGGCCTTGGAACCTTTGCCACATGAAAGGAGTAAGAACATGTCAGTCCAGGAGGATATGGACGGCCAACGAGGGGAAAGGGAAAAGGCAGTGGCCAGCGAGAGATTAAAACTACATATATCCGTCTGATTCAATGTTGCGCGAACGAACAAAATCGATGATGAATCTGTGCGTGCAAACTCACCACCCAAGACGAAACGAGTCGCCGGAGGGGGGATGATTCCTTGGCTGGTGGAGACGGAGAGACCGAGACCCCGGAGGCATGGACGGAGCCAGCACTAGGGCTGGTGGGGCTCTAACCCCTCCTAAAATCCGGTAATCAAGGTTAATTATTATAGTAAAACAAAAAATCATCATTAAATCTTGTGCAAATTAACATCTCTTTTGTTTCAGCTCCACCTAAAATTTTTTTAAGGCTTCGTCACTGCCTGGAGGCAAGGCGACTCGAAGGCGAGGCCGAGGGCGACCTGCGACCTTGGGGCGCTGTCCAGTACTCCGGTGAGGGCGGCAGGTGGACGCGGTGAGTGTGGCTGGGGAGCAGGCGGCGTGGGTCTCCGACCGGCCGCCGGGCAAAGTGCCCACAGGAGGCCGTGGTGGCCGACGGCCGGGAAACGCGCGGGGACGGCAGCTGCACTTGCTGTGGGAGCGTGGCGCAATCAGGTCCTGGCCGTCCGATCCCACCCACAAAATCGCATCCGTCCATCCACGCCTGCCTGCTCCCCTTCCAGAATCATCTCCGCCTCGCCGCCCGGCCTCGCCGACCGCCGACACCGCCTCCTGCGACCTCCTCTTCCATCGCCCCCTGCCGCCCGGCTTCTTCGCAGCCATCGCCGCACCCGCACTGCACCTCCCCTCTGCCTCAGCTCTCATCCTAGCTCCATCCCATTCAGACCAGCAGCGGCGCGCACTGGGCGCGTAGGAGCTCGGGAAGGTGAAGCAAGCAGGCGCGACTCCGCGGCAGCGGCGCCTGACCGCGCCCGCATCCTGTCGCAGCACGTCGACGACCACATCGGCCGCGAGATCGCCACGCTCAAGCTAGCTGCTCGCCCACCACAGCGTCGTCCGCCTCCACGAGGTCCGTCCGTCCGTCCGTCTGCCTAAAACCATCTCTCCTACACGTTTTTGCACATGGAAAACCGCATAGATATGTGCCGGTTTAATTAGATTAGTAATCTAAGTCACAAACTAAGTAGCCATAGATTCCAACTTTTGTAACATCGCTCATAGTGCTTTCAGGTCCTTATATGCATTAATTAAAAAGGAAACTTTGGCTACGTGAAAAGTGAAATACAAGCTTCCACGACAAAAGCTTATTTCTCTACTGATTCATCTAATTTGTATTTTTGCAGGCTCATTTCCATCATATCTACTGACATGTAAATAAGGTCGTTGTCCAATTCGTTTTCCTTTTCTTTTTCTAGCTTTAGTTTGTTTCAACCCTCCAATGAATTTCAGCCGAAATCAAGGCCCTGTTTGGTTCTAAATAAGTCACCGACTTATAAGTTAAAAAGTGAAATAAGTGACTTATTTTGCCAAACACCACCAACTTATAAGCGGGGAGCGACTTAAAAGCAATGAGTTGGTTTTTACCTCGCTTAAAACTTATAAGTCATCATTTTCCATTACTTATAAGTCATTTGCAACCAAACAACCATGACTTATAAGTCACTAATTTTAAATCACTTGACTTATAAGTCACCCGCTTATTTGGAACCAAATAGAGTCCAAGTGTCGTTGGCCAAAAGCCGATAGATGGGACTGCCCAGGTTACAGCCTCGTGCAACAATCGTACTTCACCAGTCTGCGGCAAATAGGTAATTCTCTCCTACTATAAACTTTATTCTTGTAACATCAGTGTTGAGATTCACAGAAACAGCACCCGAAAACACTCGATTTGATTCCTTATCCTGGCTATGATTTGTCCTCGTATGTAGATTCTGATCCCAACTCAAAGCTGGGGCCACGCCCTACTCAGTCTGAGCCCAGAGGGTCTCGCCGACCAACTCCAGCTCAGCGACAACTCCTGTCATGACGAATGGCCCGTTCAATCAGCTGCATGATGCGAGTTCGGGTGTGGACTCCAGATCAATTCAATCAGCCTGCTCTGTCAAAGCAATACACAACATCATATCCAGATTTGATGACAAGAAAAAGGAGCTAGTTGAATCAATCGGATTTGGTGGGCTCCTGAAGTTTCCCAAAATCAAGACTACCAACAGGAAATTCTCAGCATGGCTAATGGGCAGGGTTAATGTCGGAGATTCGAGTTTAATGTTGACTGATGGTAGCACCTTGAAATTTGACAGTCAAGATGTGGCCCTGGTGTTTGGCATTCCAGCTAGTGGTAAAAAAGTCCATGAGGCCGGCCACCTGGACAGAGAGGCTAAGGAGAGAATGAAGCTCCAATGCTGGCCCCTGACAGGTAGAGAGCAGCAAAGCATAAAAGCTATCGAAGACGTAGTCGATGCTACATACCCAGATTCCATGACACCTGAGCAAAGGGACGCGTTCAAGGTTGCTTTTGTGGTGTTTGTCATGTCGACGCTATTTGTGCCAGGCGCAAAGCATGACTATGCACATGTTGATTACTGGGGTGCCCTATCCAACCCGAGTGACATACACGAGTTTAATTGGGCTGCCTATGTTCATAAGAGATTAATCATGGCAGCTGCCAAATATAAAGCAGACGTCGAATCTGGTAGCCGGTCCCCAATTATAACCGGATGCTACCTATTCCTGCAGGTATGTAATTCACAATCTACATTCCCACGCCACTAATAGTACAAATTCAGCTTTCCAATCTCCTCTCCTAATGACATAAATAACATCTCCCACAGGTGTTCTACCTTGACAACATGGAGATGAATGTATCCCACAAAGTACGACCACGGGTTTCTAATTTCACCAGCGAGAGGATTAGAAGCATGATAGCAGCAGACTACAAAAGAGCGCTAAGATCGATAATAGCACCGTCACTCCCCAAATCGATCCAACTTGCACTACAACAGATCGAGTACAAGTAGCCAATAAAATCCAAATTCGACCAGAAATCACACCTTCAAGCAAATACATCCAGTCAATAAGTTGATCCATCAACAGAAGCCGCTCCTCCACTTCATCAACAAACCGATTGGGGATCCTGTGAGAGCGGCCGGTGTAGACCACGCCATCGCTAGCGCGGACGAAGCTCACGCGGCCGCCACCGCCGCCGCTCGACGGGCACGCGTCCCCCACCGCCGTCGTTTGGATGAAGACAAATTTATATTAAAATTGTAACTTTCAACATGGTCTACAACTTTCTGGTTGAGGAGTAGATAGATTTTTCTTAACATAAACAGATAGATGGCAAAATATATGGTGGGAACTACTTACTAGATAGATAGATAGATAGATAGTAGCACACATAAGATGTTTATTAGTAGTTATATAAAAAAAAAGGTAACAATATATAGAAAGAGAAGTATTAGAAGATGCACTAGTGTCGCAACTGGATGTTGTCGTATTTATTATTTGAATATTACGGATATGATATCAAAAACATAGCATTGAGATGATATATATAAATCAATTAAATCGGAATTAATTAATTTATTAGATCTATTAATTAATCGGTCGTTTCTCTAATAAGCACCAGGGAGGCAGGGACAGAGGTACCTCACATAGCCGGAGCAGGAGTCCGACGTCCGAGCTGAGTATTCGCAGCCAGTGACATCTCGCTACAGCTATGGCACTCAGACTGCCCGCACTGGGCACGGTAAACGCGGCCTGTAAACGCCACGACAGCGCCACGAGGGAAGAAAACAGCTGCAGCGGCGTCCGGTACCCGTCCGGGAAGCCCGCTCCCCCGGCAAATTTGCCGTGGTAGCGGGCCTCCCCGGACGCGACGCTGCGTGGCCCCCCACCGGTCGCGGGAAGGGAGAGAGGAGGAGGGGGAAGGGCCCACGCTGTGCCCGGGACGCCGAGGGCGGGCGGTCCATGAGCGCAGCCGTGCTCGTCCGCGGCGCGTCCGCGGTGGCCGCCGGAGACACGAAGCGCGTCGCGGGCGTCAGCGCCAAGCGCCGCCGACAGCGCAGCGTCGCGGGGCCACCGACGCCGCTGGACCAGCACGAGCCGCCGATTGGAGCTCGCCGGCCGCCGATTGGAGCCTTCCGCCGCCCGGTGGGAGCTTGCCCGCCGTCGGTGGGAGATCGCTGCCTCTTCGGCGCAGGACTCCGCCGGGCGTGGGACGCGAGCGGGGCGGGAGCCCGCGCCGATTGGCGGAGCCCGACAGCGGTCCGCGTGGTGGCGCAGCTTCGCCAGTGAGGTGCGCCGCCGTCTTCGGCGCTTCGCCTCCGGCCATGGAGGCACGCCAGGCGCTGAAAGCCGCCGCCCGCGGCGATGTCCGCGCGCTGGCGAGCCGCGCCGTGTCGCGAGCCGCCACGGCGCGAAGGTCCGCCATCGCCGAGCTCGGCCACGGGCGAAGCTGCGCCGTCGCCGGCCGCCGCGGCGAGCAAATCACGGCGAGGCGCCCAATCCGCCCACGGAGAAAGAGAGAGGAGAGGGCCGGTCGGAGAAGAAGAGGAGCGGAAAGAAAGAAAAAAAGAAAAAAAAAAAAAGGAAAAGGGAAAGGGGGGAAAAAGAGAAAAAAAAAAGGAAAATGGGATAAAAAGAGAATGAAAAAAAAAAAAAAAAGAAAAGAAAAATAGGTGGAGATAGAAAAAAGGAAAGGAAAAGAAAAAGTGAGGAGAGAAGAGATGGTAGTTGGGACGGTTGAATAAAATATTGGGTAGTTGGTATAGAGTGAGATATAAAGGGTGGATGAGTGTGGGAGAAAAGAGATATAAAAGGAGAGAATCTTGATAACTATAGAGGGAGAAAATAGAGGGTGACGAGTGTGGACAGTCTCATCAACACGAGACGCTGCAGTGCTCACTCGATGGCTGCTGCTGTTCTGATTGCTCTGGTGATCGTGTCGTCCGTCCTCTCATCTACCTGCATAGGTACGCCATCGTGTGCATGCATATGTAGAGTAGGAGATGATCTTGATTCAAAAAAAAAAAAAGTTGGAAATGATCTGCTGCAACAATCTATCTTCAGAGTTCAGATCTGATGCTGTACACGTACTCCTTCTGTTCGAGCTGGCTGTTGATTGCATTTCCATATGTGCAGAGTTCGATAAAGAGGAGTGCGAAGACGTCAATTATGACTGCGGAATTGGCAACGAGTGCGGAAGGTCATGCCGACAGAAGTCCCTCTCCCTGGAATTGGCAACCAGATGCGCCCCTAGTGACGACGGTCGTTGGAATAGGAAGTGCTGCTGCACCGTTACAAAATTAAATAAGAAGTGCAGCGCGCCACAGTAGCATGCGGACTTAACTTTTTTTTTTTCTATAAGGTGATTACCTCAGCTTAATAATCTTTACAAAGGCATATGGTTTGGATACAACGTATATGCTGGGTTAATTGCCAGCTAAAGAGAAAACCGATAATTAACCAGATCGAATTTGTGTGCTAGGCTTCAAGTAGATGCAGGTACAAATGGATTCAGTCATGTGTGTATGCAGAGATTGGACCCAAACAGACTGAAAACGTATACGCGCTCGTTCTCTTTTCAGTGGCCAGTGAGCATTAGAGGGAATAAAAAGGAGGCGACTGGGCTGGGCTAGTTTTAGAAGAGGCTAGAGCAATGTTTTCCAGAGGTGGTCTATTAAATTTACACGCCACCTCCATAAATGCTTATTGGGCTGGGCCGATTTTTGGACACACTAGAGCATCATTTTTCAGAGATGGGCTGCTTTGGTCTGCCTCTGAAAATTGTACGAGCATTTACAAAGCCGGTAGTGATGTATATGATATGCCTCAGAATTTAATTTGGTTTGTCTTCTAAAAATCAATTTGGTTGTAGTAGGTAGATGCTGTTGGAGGTAACTGAGGTGGTCAAGGGTGACATACCCTGTCATGACGCAAGGGCTGTTAGACTATCCACACTTTTCATCCTCTTGACACAATTCTTCTACACCCATCATCCTCTATACCTCATATTCTGTACCAACTACTAGTGGTGGGGCCCACTTGTCATATGCTTTTTTCTCTCCCCTCCCTCTCCCCATAGCGCTCTCTCTCCCATTCTTCTTCCTCTGTTTTGCCGCCGCGACCGCCCTTGCAGCATGCCGCCCCGGCCTTGCTCCGCCCCCCCACGTGGGCGCCGCCTGCCCTACTCCCAATCCCGGCCCGAGCGGGCCGCTTCACGGGGGATGAGGTCACGGCGGGGCTCCTCCCTCCCCGGCGGGCGGCGAGCTCACCGGCCGCGCGCGCCCTCCAGCCTCCCGGCGGCGCGACACGGGCGAAGGCCATCCCAACGTGCGCCCGCTAGCATCATTGCCGCCCACGGCGGGCGGCGCGCGCCGATGTCCCTTGCCGATGAGGGACGGCCGCCGCAGCCGCGTCGTCGGCTTTACGCTCTCCCCACCATCGCCGTCCCTCCACCTCCGCACCCCGCGCTATCCTCTCCTCCGCCGCCGACGAGGCCGGCGACCGCTCTCCCCTTGTCCTCGCGGCGTGCATGCTCCCGATCCGGCGGGAGTAGACAGGGGAGGATTTGGCCCCAGATCGACACCGGCGCCGCCCGGCTCAAGCATCGGACGGGCGTGCCTCGTTCAGCGTGGTTGCGGAGCACGCCGAGGGCCCTCGCTGCCGGCCTTGCGCTCGCTTTGTTGTAAGCGCGGCTGCCCCGACCCCGCCGTGGGCGTCACCGACTCCTCGGCTCACCATAGATTCAACCACCGGCATGGACCACATCCCCGACCAAATTCCCTCGTCGGATTGGACTGCCTCGCCTCCGGACCTCGCGGCGGAGGTGGGTGCGGACGGCGAACCATGACGCGCACCCGATCCAGTGCACGCCGAAGTCGTCGCGGGCAGAGATGGCGGGGGAGTGCGCGGCCCCGCGGCTGGAATTCTTTGGAGAAGTGGTGAGGTGGGACGGCGGATCGGGGGGTGGGGCTGTGGGGCACGGTTCGCCGTCGGATGGACACGGATGAGGCCGCGGGCAGAGCACGACGATGGATCTCAACGTGCTGTGCCTTCGCCGCCGTCCACCGGTGCTGCAGATGAGAACTTCGGCTCCGCCCGGTGGGGAGCAGCGAGCAAGATGGCGGGGCCGGCCGAGGTGGAGCGCGGGAGCGAGCGGGAGGACGTGAGGTGGGGCCTACGTGAGGCGTCACGGGATGCCCTGGAAACCGCTAGAAATAGCGGACACGGGTAGATAGAGGAGCATTTGGCGTACCCCGCTGCGGGTCTTTTTTGCTATCGTGGTCCTGCAGGGAGGATAGCGGAGGCCTCCTAGGACCTGCTGCAGTCAGTCTTACGTTCTCATCCAACAACGAATACGCTATCCACTACCGCAAACAAAAATATATGCGAGCCGAAATATTTTGGTTTGATGTAGTGGGTAGTGTATGTGTGTGAACTTGTAATCTATGAAAGTAAGCAATATTTTGTACATTTTGACATGAAATGCAGTCAGGTAGGTCAGTGATGATTATTTTTCATATTAGCACGGAAGGCTACACTATTGTCAGTGATGATTATAGACTGCAAAATTGGTATGGTAATTTTTGCGAACACATGGTTGATTTAGGTCACATGTGTTTAGTTTTGTGATTGAGTGATTGTCAACGGTCAACATTTTAATTCTATTTTCTTTTATTCTTTATGCTTCGGCTATGTTCACCGGCACACGTGGAGTGTGTCGAAGACGTATCTCTTGGTTCGTGTTTGTACGGGTGTGGAGCTCGGAGATGGTAGCCGACGGCGAGGTGAAGGGCCAAGGAGGGGCGGCGCGGGCCGACGGACCGCGGAGGTGAAGGACGGACGTGAGGCTTGGACCGAGGGACCGGATCGCCCGGGTGGCTAGCCATGGTGGCTGACATCCGGGACATCGACGGATGCAAGAGGGCGTGGCGGGACCGTGTCGATCGGGTCAAGACGGGCGAGCGTGCGGCGAGCGGGGAGCTTCGGATGACTTGGCGACTTCGGGCGGTCAAGGCGGCGATGACACGCGTGTCGAGGAGGTTTGGTGGTTTATCCTCAAAACCATCGGCGCGGGTTTCGTGGTTTGGGCCTCAAAACCACGGGTGCGGGTTTGGTGGTTTGAGCCTCAAAACCATCGGCGGGTTTCACGGGTTTGGGCCTCAAAACCCGGGGCGTTCGGTGGACGGAAGGACGGCGCGTGGCGGCATCGGGAGATTGCGTGGAGCAAGGCTGCAGATGAGGGAGGCGCGGTGGCCGTCGGATCAAAAATTAACCGAGTCGACCAAAAATAGCCCTAGGGTTAATGGTTTGGCTCATATGTATCGAAAGGGCAAAATAGGGATGAAAAATAAGGACCATATATAGAGGATGGCAGCCATCCTCCCCTCTTTGCCTCTCATTTTCGTTTTTATTTTTTCCATTTTTTAGGGTTCTTGTTTAGAGGTCCAAGAACAAAAATTTTTGTGTGGATTTCTTTGTGATTTTCGTTCGTAGGAAGAGTGGCCCTAAGTCCACTCATGCCCTCCTGGGATTTTTTTCATATGGAGCTGTGATCTTGTCTCTGTGATTTTCGTCCTCCCGTGTTCCTGCTTTCCCCTCTTCTCGTTCGTGCTCAAATTCTTTTTGATTCACGGCGATTTAGTTTAATTTGCTGGATGATTTTCTAGGAGTGTCCTGCTGTGACCCTCGCGGATCAGTGTGCTTAGTTTTAGAGCTTGGGATTTTGTTTCCTGCGATTTACTTGGAAGTTTTGGATCTTGTGGCCATCGGTGTTTCTCTGTTTGGTGTTTCTCTTGTGCAGACAGCAGCGGGGCCAAGGGCGAGCACCACCAGGCCTGCTGCCGAACCAGCTACCAGGGAGCAAGCAGCTGCCCAGCGCACGTTCACGGGCCAAGGCAGGCAGCAGCTTGGCACTTCTTCCAGGCACCAGAAAGGCAGCGACGACCACCCCTTCTTCAAGCCAGTAAAGGTCGATCTTTCACTTGTGCTGTGGAGTGGCCATCGAGCCTCCAAATTGTTTCTCTTGCAGGGTAGCTAGATTGGTTTTGTGTGCGGAAAATCTCAGCTTCAATCAACTCATTCTAGTTCCGTTTTCTCTGAGCTCTCAAGGTGTTTGACGAAATGAATCAGCAGCAGCTTAGTTCCTTCTATTTGTTCTTTCGTCTTCAGAACCATTCCATCTTGTCAGTCTGATTCTTGCTGTGTCCTGCTAAGTCCAACAGCAGCAGTGCATCAGTTTGCGTCGAGCATAGCAGCTTCCTAGCTTTTCTTGTTCCTGCTGCTCCTTCGTGAATTTCAGCAAGTACTTCGCAGTGCTACACTAGCTTGTTCTCGTTTTGGCTTCAAATTTGTTCAGACGTCTCTTTCAGTCGATAGTGCCATTGATTTGTTTATTCATTAGCTTTATGTAATGCATTCCATCAAGCTACAGTAAATCAATTTGTTTAGTTTTGATCAGCTTGTATCTCACGGCTTGAGTGCATTGTGTTTTGGACATTCTCATATGCTATTTAACTCATAGCTTATTCATTTGTGCTCCGAATTGAGATCCGGCTCTTTGCAATGATTTTCTCTCGATTCGAGGATTTTATCTGAGTGCCTTTGTCACAAGTTGACTTAGGTATTTTGGATTCGAGAACCCACTTCTTTTCAATAGGAGTTGGGTAACTCTTTTCGTCCATCGTTTCGGAAATTCTTTTCGCCAGTCGTGTGTGGTCGTTTGAGGTGTCCCGCTGTGTTCCTAGGGAACATCCACCCAACCATTTGGGTCGTGGACATCTCGGTGCTCTCTTTGCTCGTGACACCTTGCTACCGATTTAGCTCGTGTGTTACTCGTCTCCTGTTTGAGTTTGCTTTTAAAGTTTGGGGTTGAGCCGATGACCCGAAATTGAAAAGGAAAATCGAGGCTCCCATTCACCCCCCTCCGGTCGCCGTTTAGGTCCTTCATAATTTGAAGATTGATCATGTTATTTCTATTGCGTCTCTTGAGGATTGGCTTGCAGCTGTGTTAGAAGTCTCTATTTGTTTCCTGAGAGCTTCTAGTATTTTTATACCCCTCCGTAAATTAATTTCTAGAATCCATGTCAATCAAACTTTTAAAATTTGAACAACTATATAGAAAAGGGTAACAACATTTATAATATAAAATGAGCACCTTATAAAAAATATATTTTCTATGATAAATCTAATGATATTTATTTGATAACATAAATCTTAACTGGTTTTTATAGAAATTCGATCAAAATTCAAAAAGTTTGACTTAAGATATAATTCTAGAAATCTATTCTTTCAGGTGGGTCATCAAGTGTTATGTATCATCCCTGAGGGTGATAACATTCATAAAACAGTCCTTCACGGTTTGGCGATGGTCACCACATGGCCCGGTTCTCCTCATAACCCTCATGGAACACCGTGATGGTTTTTGGTGTACTTTTCCTGATGGAATCTGCCGTCGTCACGGGAAATAAACCTATCTAGCTAGGGTAGCGACTAGAACTTGACATGGTTTTTTTTTCAGAAAAGGGAATATATTGAAATCCTACTTACGCATCAATCAATGCATATAGTTGTTCATTATTACAAACAAGAGTATAACGTTCTAAGGAATCTCAAAAATAAAGTTTTGAGCCATAGCGATCACCAAAAGTGTTTATAAAAACAACTACTAAGAAGCAAGTCTATTACTGAATCTCCATCCGTGTCTTACAAACACCTCCATCGCGACCGTCTCAATAGTCCTACATCCCATCTTCATAGTATGGCGATCCTCCTCCAGTAAGTCCCCTTAAAGATAACTCAGTAAATAAGATGGTGTTAGGACCTTGTCGAACACGATGTCATTTCGAGTTAACCATATGGCCCAACAGATTGCACTTGCACCCACAAGAATCTGAGATTTCAGCTTCCTATTTATTCCTTCTTCTAACCAGCCTGTAAACAAATTATGTACGCAAGTTAGAGGTCTTAAATCAAAGGAAACCTAAACAGTTCTCCAGATAAATATAGCAAAGTGGTATTCAAAGAGTAAATGTTGTATCGACTCGTATGAAGAACAGAAACAACATCTACCTTGCGCCACGGTGACGATAGCCATGCACCACCGCGGTTGCGTTCTCGAGGGCACCCCCTCTCTTTCAAGAGGATTCGCGGCATGTCAAGCCACGGAAAGGTTCTTTGCTTTGCATCGAATTAAACCACATGCTCCACCGCTTGTGCGGGCCCTCGTCAATTCCTTTGAGTTTCATTCTTGCAAACATACTCCCCAGGCAGGATACTTAACGCGTTAGCTACAACACTGCACGGGTCGAGTCCCACAGTACCTAGTATCTATCATTTACGGCTAGGACTACTGGGGTCTCTAATCTCTCCTTGCCACTGCCGACGTGTTGAATTATCTTTTGTTAAGATTACTCCCTTATACAAGTACCACATGAAGATTTTGATTTTGAGAGGTAGTTTATGTTTCCAGATTAAGGTGTTATACAGTAATGCTTCGCTCCTAATAAAGCTTTGTACATGGATTTGACTGAAAACAACCCATTCTGATGTAGGCCCCACACAAAAAGCGGTCTCTCCGGTTTCTTAGTTGTAGATCCGCAACCATAGCTATCACATCATGCGCCATGCTTGCAAATTAGCACCCACCAGAGATCTCCGAAGCCACATTTAGCGGTGTTCTAGACATTACCGATTGTGCAGACACACCTTTTTTCTTTACAATATTAAATAGTACAGGGAAGAGCGATTTTAGAGGACACGGTGTTATCCACGAGTCCTCCCAAAATCGCACTTGTGACCCATCACCTAGATCAAACTTGCCCAATGAGAGGAACTCTCCCTTGAGCTTCATGAGGCCAGCCCAGAATTGAGAGTCCCCAGGCATGTATTGAAGCTGTGTCGAAGTTTTGTTTCTTAGGTATTTATTCCTAAGTAATTGTTGCCATACCCCATCTCCATTCATCAGATTAAAAATCCATTTGCTTATGAGACATTTATTGTGAGTTTCTAAATTCAGGACTCCAAAACCACCTTGGTCTTTTAGTGTACATACTGCCTCCCACTTAGTCAATCTGTATTTTTCTTGTGTTCATCACTCTGCCAAAAGGTGATGTAAAGTAATCCAACCTCTTCAAGACACCTCTAGGTATTTCAAAGAAGGACATCATGAACATAGGAAGACTACTCAAAACAGAGTTTAGTAAAACAAGCCTCCCGCCTACCGACAACACACTACTACATTTGTGATTTTTTTCGTGGCGGTTTTTTTATTTTCCGTGGTGGTTTTACAACCGCCACGAAGGGAAGGTCACGGTAAATGGACGGATTAACCGTGGCGGTTTTTGGGACCCAAAAAACCACCATGGTTAATAAATAAAATATATATAAAAAAAGAAAATCCAATTTGAAACCCTAACGGGCGAGATGCGGGCCGCCGGGCCGATTAGGGTTTCGGTGCTTTCTTTGCCACCGGGCAGCTGCCGCCCGCTGCTCCACCACGCCGCTGCTGCTCCGCCGCTCGGGCAGCGCCGCTCGGCCCGTGCTCGCCCGATCAGCGCCGCGCCGCTCCATCCACCGCTGCGGCCGCTTCCCCGGCCGCGCGACGCGCCGCTAAGACCGCCGCGTGGCGCCGCCACTGTGTGCCAGCGGCGCCGCCACCGTCGCTCGGCCAGATCCGCGAGGAGGCAGCCCACCCGCCGGAGCACCCAGATCGAGGTCCGGGGCCGCTGGATCGGGGCCCCGCGCCGCCGAGGGGAAGGAGGCGGTGAAGAGCGAGCTCGCGAGCTCCGCCGCCGGGCCGCCAGCCCGTCACGCGCGCCCGCCGCACCGCCGCCCCCCGCGAACGCCGCCGCCCGCCGCTGCGCCCCGCGAGCCTCGCGGGCTCCGCCGGAAATCGCACCCACCTCGGAGGAGAGAGTGAGTCGTGGGAGAGAGTCCGGTGGGAGAGGGCGAGGGTGAGATCGAGACGGGAGTGAGGAAAAACCCTAAGTGTACTATATATACTCGAACGGTTATATCGTCGGACCGGATCCAGATGTCTTTGTTTGGACATTGATTTGGGCCCACGATTAACCGTGGCGGGCTTTTTTATAAAATCCGCCCACGTTAATCAATTTACCATGGCGGTTTTTAAACGCCTCGGTTAATTAAAAAAGACCGCCCGCGGTTAATCAAGATATTTACCGTGGCGGTTTTTTAAAAGACCGCCACGGTTAATGAAAATGAAGTGCCTTGTAAAATCCTGGAATGTAGTAGTGACATCTTACTCCTCCAACAACTTAGTCTCTTTTGGAATCTTTCTTCAACATGTTTCCAATCCTTATTCATGAGATTTCTATGATGCATAGGAATTCCTAGGTATCTAAACGGAAATGACCCCAAATAGCATCAAACAATTTGAGCATACTCGTTTAGACTAGTGTTAGCTTCTCCATAGAAAAACTCCTACCATGATATAACGACCCGGAGTAAAAGCTGTCTGTGACTGTCCAATCAGTTTATTTGCCACTTTCAAGATTCGTTTGTTCAACACTTTCGTAAAAATCTTAAAGCTCACATTTAAAAGGCATATTGGCCTATATTGTTGTATCCGCACCACATCATCGGTTTTTGGTAAAAGTGTGATGACCCCAAAATTTATAGTCATGATGGAGGAAGTAATATTTTTGGTAGGCTCCTCCTTAGTCAACCTTTTGCTATATCGAGTATATATATGTCATCGTGTTTCTATAACTTTGTAGTAAGAATATCATAGTTATACCCGTTGTTCTCCTGAGTTAACTAGGTTACTTGTTATTATGAATGTTTCCTCTGTGTGTCATTATTAGATCATAATTCTTATCATTACGGTTACCCCTACACTAGTTATGGCGCTAAGTTAATACTTCTTTGTTAATATTCAATAATCTTTATTTCATTGCTGCCCTATGGTAAAACATAAATAACGATAATAGGAATATTTCAGTCAAGTGCTACAATGGTATTATGTGTGCTTATGGATTTATATAAGAACATAAGAAATACGAGCAACTGCCATTGTCACGCTCGCCAAGGCCAGCCAGTGTGTAGCTAGCCACGTCTAAGCCCGTTACCGAAGCCCACTGTGTTCCACCACCCAGCACGCCTAGGTTGCATGTCCGCAGCCACGTACGCTATGAGCAGATTGCCGCGACCGCAAGCCATAGAGCCAGTTCGAGGATTGCAGATACGGGCCAGGGAGGGCCAGCACAAGCATAGAAAAACATAAAGGAGGTGGGCATTTTGGATTAATGGAGCAGGCATTGGAACCGCCTCCAATCAAAGGTCATGGTTAATCCAACCTTTCCAGTGGTGGTTGCTAGCTTTGCCTGTCTTGGTTTTCTAGAGGTGGTTGCTAGCCTTGCCTATCTCGGTTAATCAATTAACGGAGACGGTCACATTAAGATGTCCGCCTCCTCCCCACCGGATCTTGCCCCACCATGGCTAGATCTGGACACGTTGTCACCAGATAAGGATCAGCCATCTACAGATTTGCCAAGAGGAGAGGGGGACGACTCGACGGAGATGACTAGACAAACAGAGAGGGAAACGGGGAGAACTGAACTACCTCCACCGTGCACCTCCCGCGGACCCATGCCACCCAACCCCATGCTGCTGTGTGCCGCATGCCACTCGGCCCCGCTACACCACACCGCCCGACTCCGTTACACCAGGCAACCTGGCCCAGCAACACCACGCTACCCGGACCCGTGACCCCATGGACCCACGCCACCGCACCGCCTGGCCACATGCCACCGACACCTTAGAGACAGAGGTTGTGGAGAGAGAGTGGACCGGATGGAGGGAGGGAGGGAGGCACTCATGACACCTCTGTGAAAGAGAGAGAGGGAGAGTGGCCAGGAGAGGGGAGGCGGTGGAGACAGAGAGAGGGACTGGAGGCTTCTGTGCGAGAGGGGGAGTGGCGCTGAGGGAGTGGCACCTGGTGTCCAGTTGGAGTTTTCATTTAGTTTATATACTTGACACTAGGTATTGGGCCTATAAATAGTAGTGGCTAGGCCGGATTTTTGGAGTCAGACCTTATATAATAACCACCTCAGAAAATAGATTTATGGAAGCAGTTGTGTTAAGAGGTCTGCCTCCATAAATGGATCATTTTTGGAGTCGGTTCGCTTAACAGGATGCCTCCATAAATCAATTTTCCGAGCCAGACAAACATGACTGCCTCGATAAATGAAAATGAAGCCTTCGTTAATACTCCAGCAGAGAAAAGCTAGGAGAGAGAGAGAGAGAGGAGTGGGGGAGGTTGGGCATTGCGACTGTGCAGGATTGGGACGATACATCCCGGCAAGGGGGCGGATCCGCCCACACCGGCGCATACATAACGTGATGATGAAAGCAATATATGTATTCTTGGTCAGCTCAAGCTAGCTACATTATAGTACTACAATGATCACTTTATCATTCATGGCTCACACATTAGTTTTGGCTTGGCTCCATCTTTCTAGGTAAACTCTCGCACAATCTTGAATACCAAGACATGGTGTGTATGGAAGAACCCAATTGGATCCAATGGTAGAGAACCGATTATGTCATTGGTATAGGTGGATCAAATGATGTAGGATATCGCGCTACTGCTTCTGGGTGAATCAACGACCCAATATTTCCTTAGTAGTGCCGGGTTGAGGGCTCGTGCCTAAATCTGATAGAGGTATAGGGCTTCACTACCCGGTCAATAGGATCCCCTACTGTTGTCCGAATACGGCTTACAATCCGAAGTGAAGCCAGATCACTGCCAGTTACAAGACACCCAATAGTGATGGGCTGTTAGGGACCGTAGGTTCAGTAGTGGTGTATAACCCTATGTGTACTTGCCCGATGGGTTCTTTCCTGGTAGAGGAACCTTGATGAACCCTTGGTTGGTTTGGACTTCACTGGATCTAAATTGGACACAAAATTAGATACAATAGAATAGTATTACACAGTGACCCTAAGCACCAGTCTGTCCACACGTGACAACGAATGAGAATCTCACCTTGTGCACATCGCCGCATAACCCGTTCTGTATAATGGAATAATATCACTGATATCATTCAGTAGGAGGTGTGCTACCTATCAAAATGTTTTGACTTTGATCATAAGGTGAATTATGTACGCAACCGTTCGAGTCTGATCCAAGCACGGCACAAGTTGGCTGATTTCATTGATTTGGACTATTAATTGGGCTCCAATCTCTAGAACTGTGGCCCATCATTTCTAGTGAATGGTCATCTCGAACGAAGTCAAGTCTTCCTCAAAAAGAATTGGCTAATTCACTAGGGTTCGCCGCACTCTAAATTCCTTGACAAAAACAGTCAGAAAATGTGACACTGACGGGTAAAATCACTTCTAAATGACGTAGGGAAACTAAAACACAACCACGATTCTTGATCTCGTGTTCCCTCTTGCTAATGTTTTACGCACATCTCCACCGGTCATGGTTCAAATCATAACCTAATGCATCGTGTGGTTCAGTTTTTCAAAGACAGCTGTTTAATTCCTTACTATTGTATCTGTGCACAGAGCTTTGTTTCGACGTTAGTGCAGCTGCATCGACCCATGCACATTTTTAGTGGCCTGGTTAGGCTAAGAATATATGGACCTATTCGGTATAACCCTGGAGAGAAACACTTCCTTGAGAAGTTCCTCAAACAAAATAAAAGTGTTATAAAAAATAAACTGAATTGACCCATCTTGTAAGATTTATGCTTCGAATACCCAACTATTTAAGATTTGTGCCTTAATGAAACAGTGATTTAAATAACTCGGTTAAGGCAGTTTGCTTGCTGAGATTATCCATAAACCTCATAAGCATGTTTTCCCTATCTTAGGTAAATAGTGTCAAGGATGCTTGGCAGGAAGGGAATAGCAGCACGAGTGCACCCTTATTGATAGAGACAAGAAATAATAATATGTGTCCTAATTTTAGTGATGGTCATAGTTGGATTTTTGCTTCTATCATTTTTTTATGTAGGTTTTGGTAAATGTATGAAATTGTTGATCTTCTGCTATATCAGTAAATTCTCTCTTATTATCGCATAAATTATATACTTGGCAATGCTTCCATGCTCTCTAATGTTATGTTCCTGTTGAAGGTGTAGTGCAGCAATACTCAAGAATGTGTTTGCAGTAGTTCTTCTTCTAGGGTGTTATACTTTACCTAGAGTGAAGCTGGATCACTACTGGCTATAAGACACTCGACAGTGATGGACTGGCAGGTTTTGGTTTCAGCAGTGGTGTATAAACCTGTGTGTAGTTCCTCAATAGGTTCCTTCCTGGTAGATGAACATTGAACAACCCTAGGTTGGTTTGGATACCACTGCATCTAAATTAGGCACAAGAAGAAATACGATAGAGTAACACAGCGCCCCTAGCCACCTAAGCACCAGCCTGTCCACATGTACGTGCCAACAAATGAAAATCTCAAGCCGTGCATCACCACGTTATACCAATCATAAAACAGAAGAATATTTCCTTACCATTCACTGGGATATGTGCTACCTATCACAGTACTTTGACTATGCTCATATGGTAAATTATGTACGCAACCGTTTGACTCTGATCCAAACACGACACAAGTAGGCTGATTTTGTTAGTTCAGACTGTTAACTAGGCTCCAATCTCCAGAACTGCGGCCCATCATTTCTGGTGAATGCTCATCTCAATCGAAGTCAAGTCTTCTTCAAAAATATTTATGCCACATGCACCATGGTTGGCATCGCTGTAGATTCCCTGACAACAAAAAAAAAATAAAGTAGTCTGAAAATGTGGCACTTACGAGTAAAATCACTTATGGAATGACGTAGGGAAACTAAAACAAGACCAGGATTCTGGCTCTCGTGTTCCCACTTGCTAATGTTTTATGCACATGTCCGCTAGTAATGGTTCAAATCATAGTCTAATGCATTGTGTGGTTCGGTTCTTAAAAAGTAGCTGTTTGGTTCCTTTCGTATTATTGTATCTGCGCACAGAGCTTTGTTTTGCCATTAGTGCAGCTGCATCAACCCGTGGACATTTTTAGTGGCAATGGTTTAGCAATCTTTTACACTTTGAGGTAATGATTCAGCTGATTTATTATAGCTTACAGTAGCATCCACTGTGGATATAACTAAAGAGTTCGTCCATCGCTCCTGGTTCCTGACTGGTTTCACAATGCATATATGGAGAAGATATCAACGGGATTTAAGAATTTATATATATAAGAAAAATAACTAGAACATGTGTGTGTGTGTGTGTGTGTGTGTGTGTGTGTTAGGTCCAAAATGATAACGAAGCAGGCATGCATATCCTTGAAATTTACTGGTAGACAATAATTCTGATTTATATAGTCACTTTACAAGGATTGAATTCGTGTTTTCGGCCACCAACGGGTTCCTATAATACAGTTATGTCCAGTTTAGTTTACATGGACTGGTTGGTTTTAGGCTAACAATATACGGACCTGTTGGATACAGCTCTAGAGAGAAACGCTTCCCTGAGATGTTCTTTAAATGAAGTAAAAGTGTTATCAATATGAACTGAATTGACCATCTTGTATGTTTTTAGTACAAATACGTCATGTTGTACGTTATCAACATGATGTATATAGGCCCTGGCATGCAGTTCATTTCTTAGTGGTACCCACAACCCCCGTTCTTCTATATAAACCCCATAGCTTGGTAACCTCGCTTGGTGGATACAACGAAACTAGCAAAACCACTAATCACGAAGCTAAGCCGCCTGCAATCGGTGTCAAATAATAATGTCACCGCTCATGGTTTCTGTGCTGCTCATTCTTGCTGCAACGGCAGCCACTGCCGACGACAGCATGTCCGCGATGGACCTTGCTGAACCCTAAGTTGGTTTGGACTTCACTAGATCTAAATTAGACAGAAAAATAGATACAATGGAATAGAGGAACACAGTGACCCTAAGCACCAGCCTGCCCACACGTACCAACGAATGGAGTATTTCGCGTTGTGCACATCGCCGCATAACCCGTTCTATATAATAGAAGAATATCACTGATATCATTCAGTAGGAGGTGTCCTAGCTATCACAATGTTTTGACTTTGATCATAAGGTAAATTATGTACGCAACCGTTTGATTCTGATCCAAGCACGACACAAGTTGGCTGATTTTATTGCTTTGGACTATTAATTGGGCTCCAATCTCTAGAACTATGGCCCATCATTTCTAGTGAACGCTCATCTCGATCGAAGTCAAGTCTTCTTCAAAAAGAATTATGGCTAATGCACCAGGGTTTGCCTCACTCTAGATTCCTTGACAAAACATTCAGAAAATGTGACACTGACAGGTAAAATCACTTCTAAATGACGTAGGGAAACTAAAACACAGCCACAATTTTGGATCTCGTGTTCCCTCTTGCTAATGTTTTATGCACATCTCCACCGGTCATGGTTCAAATTATAATCTAATGCATCGTGTGGTTCAGTTCTTCAAACGTAGCTGTTTAATTCCTTTCATATTATTGTATCTGTGCAGCTGCATCGACCCATGCACATTTTTAGTGGACTGGTTAGGCTAAGAATATATGGACCTGTCTGGTATAGCTCTGAAGAGAAATGCTTCCCTGAGAAGTTCCTCAAACAATGTAAAAGCGTTACAAAAATAAACTGAATTGACACATCTTGTAAGATTTTATGTTCCGAATACCCAACTATTTAAAATTTGTGGCTTAATCAAATAGTGATTTACATAAGGCAGTTTGCTTGTTGAGGTTATCCATAAATCTCATACACTTCTTTTCCCTATCTTTGGTAAATAGTTTCAGGATGCTTGGCGGGATGGGAGTGGCACCACGAGTGTACACTTATTGATAAAGATAAGAAATAATGATGTGTGTCATAATTTTGGTGATGGTCATAGTTGGATTTTTTGCTTCTATCATTTTGTCATGTAGCTTTTCGTAAATGGATGAAATTGTTTATCTTTTACTATATCAGTAAAATCTCTTGTTATCACATAGATTATATAATTGGCAATGCTCTGCATGCTCTGTGATGTTATGTTCTTGTTGAAGTGTAGTGCGACAATACTCCAGAATGTGTTTGTAGTAGTTCTTCTTCTAGGGTGTTACACACACACACACACTACTGGCTATAAGACACTCGCCAGTGATGGCCCGACATGTTGTGGTTTCAGCAGTGGTGTATAAACGTGTGTGTTTTTTTTTTTAGATAAAGGATAGTAACTATCCGGCATCATCTATCTGCTGATAGACTCAGGCCAATTATTATAGAAGCTAGCCCATAGGGTAGCAAATAAAATGAAAAAAAGTTCCAACTTGATATCAAGACACCAGGATGAACGAAACGAATGTAGAGTTTTTACTAAGATAGGCCAACACTACTACAGAAACAGTTTACCGTGGCGGTTTTTTTTTTTTGAGCTTCCGTGGCGGTTTTTACGCAACCGCCATGGAGCTATCGCCCGCGGTTAATCAGGCGATTAACCGTGGCGGTTTTGTTATGGCAACCGCCACGGTTAAGCGATTAACCGTGGCGGTTTTATTATGTTGACCGCCACGGTTGCGGTTTTATTTAAATAACCACCACGGTTAAGTTTTTCCAGATTAATAAAAAACAATTTTAAAAACATTATAAAATTATAAAATCTGATAAACCAAAGAATATATGCATATAAAATAATAAAATCAGAGAATATTTGCACAAATCATAAACATGAATCGTAGCACGCGTTCATTCATATGAGCGTTTCCACAAACTTCGCAACACTTAATTAGTTCATATTACAAACACACCACAAACTCGCTTATAAAGTTTAAGTTACAAACATGGGGAGGGCCGACATCTAGATGTCCCGGCAACACATAGTCGTTCATGTTACACATGCTCCTCTAGTTGCGTATATGTTCTAACTTTTTACGGACAACGCAAGATCGCTTGTGTCGTCGAAGAAGTTACCATCGTAATGCACAACATTGTCCGCGATGGCCCTACAAATGTCGGTGGATTGTTTTCTTGAAGGTAAAGTCACCATGTCTTTTTGGCTCTCTTCTTGAGCGCCCGCCGCTGTTGCTCGGTACTTTCGTTGTTGGTATACCTTATAGTATAAAATATAGAGGTTTTTAAAACGAAAATAAGGGCTTAAAATGAATATCAACATAGTATAGGGGCTTGACCGACATAATTCCACGAGTTTTGGTGATTTATATATTTTCAGGATTAAACAGAAAATGCCCAAGAGTTTGCAAGCCCCTACGCCATAAAGACGTATCCGTGAAGTAATCCAACTTGGAACCCACGCAAGAACATTCTAGAAGAGACCGAGAGAGCACCGGAAGGAAGGTGGGGCCCACTGGCGAGCCGGGCGGCGGCGCCCTGGTGGGGCCCCCTGTCGCCTCTCGCCGTAGGTCGGTTCACAACCGCCATTAAGAAGAGATCTACACCGTTGCTCAAGGTCGGTTTGATCCAAGGGGCCGTAGTGCACGCCTAGGGCTATATAACAAGACCCCTCGACCCCTGGGGTGAAACCCTAATTCATTCTAATTCATTCCAACTCTACTCCAAGTCATCATCAAGTCAAGATCCCAAGCCCTAGTTCCACCATATTAGAGCATTAGCTATCTAGGCAAGTCTCTAGAAGAAGTCAAGTATTGTCTTGGATTCCAGATAGTCAAGAAGTAGCGGGGAAGCTTAAGCTTCACGTGGCTTCTCTCTTGTATCTCATTTGTATGTATTTGTTTAGAATACAATTGCCATGACTTTATTCTATTTAATGATTATATTCTTAGTTATATGTTTCAATGTTTATTATGATTATATGCCTAGTATAGCTAGATTGTCTTTATATTCAAGCATGGAGTCGTATAGAGCTCACTTAATGACGTCTTGGGTGAGTGGCCAACAATGTGTAAACGTGGTGTTTATACAACGTTTGCCTCGCGACATCACCCTATATTCGGGGACGTGTGGTAGATCGTGGATGTGACACTTCCATTGAGTCCTTTGGAGTCCACCCCCCGAATGTAGGGCTAGTTGAACTTTGTTACTATGGTAGGTTGGTTTTGTTCCTAATCTTCCTTAGTAATATTCACCATGTGTAGATATACTTGCTTTCCTGCCATGATTGCTAGGTGTATTGCACTAATCTTAGTATGCATTGACATATAAGTAGGAGTAACATAGGAATATTCTGTCTATTCTACCTATACCATCTATTTGCCTTTTATGACAGATTCTAGTGGCATACGATAATCTTTGACTTGGCACTTATCATTTATCTTTATCTTTATATGACTTACCCCCTGTTGAGTAGTTAGATTACATATGGTTATTCTACTTTACAACACGCGCAAATGACCTCAATCAATCTACCCATAACCTACCCCTTCTCTGTGGAACATATAAATACGATACCTGGACTTACTCCCGGTGAAGTGCTACATTGGTGTTTCTATCTGTGCGCTTGCAGATATCATATTCATATTAATTGCAAGAGAATCAAGTGTCATATCAAGAATACCATTCGTGCATTTCTTAGCGTTGTTAAATAGGGTGACAGACTAGTTTCGTAGGCAATGCTAGAATGTGTGGTATAGCTTTTTGTGCCTATCATGGTGAGATTAACTCCACCATAGATAATGTTCTGAGTCACACACCATAACTAACACCGTCTAACTTTATTAACTCTCATGGCTGACTTTTTTATTGGAATGTGAGATTAACTCCACATCCAAGCTAACTTATTAGATAGATCCCATTATACATTTCTGGCGCCGTCCTAAGAGTGGGTCGTAATCCATTCTTTTGTGATTGCGTTAAGAAATGTCAACACTCGTCACAAGCCCTGAGGTTCTCACAAACAAAGTTTCCACACAGGAGTGTGCGTCGAGGTTGCTTCAAGACCGCATGCATGATATATGTAACACAAAATCGTTAGACCATTTCGAGTGCATTCAATATGGACTAGTACACAAGAATCATGCTACATACCGAAAATTCTGCCCGACCTTCAGTTCGTTCGGGTGGTCCCTTTTTCAACGGTCCGGTTCTCCGATCGTAGCCGTCGGATCGCCCAAGTATTTAGTGTAAGCTTTGAAAGAGTGTCAACAACTATGTAGGTCAAACTTGATATGTATGTTGAGTGTATGAAAGAATACAAAAAGAGAGAGGGATTAGGATAGGAGAGTAAGAATCAACCTCTTGCGGTGCCAAACTTCAACAAATCCAAGGGCAAAACTCCCCACCCCCCCCTAGAATGGCCACATTTAGGGTTTTGGAGCTCAAAACCTAAAAAAAAATGGACGAGGAGCCGCGGGGAAGAAGAGGAGGGTGGGTGTATCTATAGCCCGAGACTTAACCGTGGCGGTTAAATAACAAAAAACCGCCGCGGTTAATAGACATTAACCGTGGCGGTTAATTTGCAGCAACGCCGTTTTTCTTATGTAACCGCCATGGTTAATCGAGATTAAGCGTGGGCGGTTATGTTATAAAAACCACCATGGTTAATTGATTAACCGTGGCGGTTTCTTCCTATACGGATGGCTTGGGCGGCCTCCATTAACCGTGGTATTTTTTAAAAAACCGCCACGGTTAATAAAACCTAAGTGTCTCGCAAATATTTTACGTAGTAGTGCACACTACTACACAATTATTTTAGTGGTGGGCATTTTTTGCTTTTCGAGGCGGGCAACCGTGCCGCGCCACCAATGATAGGTCATGGTAAATCATTTTTTTGGTGGCGGGCAAAATGTGCCCGCCACGGTTAATCCACCAAAAAAAAAAAAAAAGCCTGCCTAACCGAAGTGTCAGGCACGGATCCGGGCTGCTCGTGGACACCGCCACCGCTTGGCCGGATGTGGACGCCGGCATGGATGCGCACGCCCTCGCTGGCCTAGATCCGTAGTCGGACGCTGGGGCAGGCTCGGATCTCGCGGGAGGCGCTTATCGGGCTCGATCCGCCACCGTGACGCGGTGGGCCTAGATCCACCGCCGGAGGAGCCGCTTTTGGAATCGGATCCGCCGGACGCGCTGTGGGCCTAGATCCGCCGCCGGAGGCGCCGCGGGCTCGATCCGTAGCACCGCCTGTGCCGCCAGAGCCGGGATCCAGCGCCGCTAACGCCGCCGCCACGCCCTGCGCCCGGTGGATTCGGCAGACCACCGCCGCGTCCTTGCACCGCCCGTCGTGGAAGTGCGCCGCAACCATGTCCTTGCGCCGCCGCTGCCTCCATGTCGCGCCGACGCCGCCTGCACCGGGAGCGGCGCGCCGCGGGAGGAGGAGCGCCCGCGACGCGTGCTCGTGCGTAGGGAGTGAAGAGAGGAGGGGGGGGCGCTACGGCAGAGACGGCGCCGCTAGCGCGCGGCGGGAGGAGGGGAGGGGGGCGCGTGGTGAGAGAGAGAGAGGTGGAGCGGTGGGGATAGGAGGTGGAGCGCGGTGGGGAGAGGGTGTGGATGAGAACCCTAACTTGCTGTATTTTTATACGAAACCGAGGTAACGGGCCCAAATGGGCCGCCATCGGGCCATGATTTATGGTGGCGGGCTTTTAATGGTGCGCCACGGAAAATGATATCCGTGGCGGGCACGTTAAGATGCCCGCCACGGAAAATAGGTTATTTTCCGTGGCGGGTATATTAAGGTGCCCGCCACGGAAAATAAATTAACGGTGGCCTGCTGGCCAGGCCGGCCAGCCAATAACCATGGTGGGCAAAGGGTGTGCCCGCCACGGAATGAATTGGGGGGGTGTCACGCATAATAAATCATGTACTAGTGGCAATAAATCTTGTTGATACCCATTCAATGGAACCGAAGAAAAGCAAAGCTAAAGTCTCTAGATGTTGCCTAGCCCGAGACCAACTGGTCTCGTAGATCATCACGCCCGCTGCAAATTTGCCCACGGTCTTAGCCAGCGAAGTTTCTCGAATAGTACCTTTATTTGTATAAACCTGTGTGTACTTCCCCAATAAGTTCCTTCCCGATAGATGAACATTGAACAACCCTTGGTTTGGAAATCACTGCATCTAAATTAGGCACAAGATGAAATACTACAATAGAGTAGCACAGTGCTCCTAAGCAACAGCCTGTACGTCCACATGTGCCAACAAATGAAGAATCTCAAGCCGTGCATCACCACGTTACACCGTTCATAAAACAGACGAATATTACCATTCACTGGGACACGTGCTACCTATCACAATACATTGACTATGCTCATAAGGGCGTCCGCAATGGTAATAGCTAGTACTAGCTACGTAGTCGGGCGACGTGGAGGTGAGAGACAACAACAAAGACTATTTTATATTGGTGGACCCACATGCTCATCTCACATATTCTTGGGCTACGTGAAATAGTCTAGCTATTTGCATGTAGCTAGTGACTATTTCCTCTCCTACTTTTTCCATGCCACGTCACATCTAGATAGCGAAATAGCTAACCATTGGAGACGGCCTAAGGTAAATTATGTGCGCAACCGTTTGACTCTGATCCAAGCACGCCACAAGTTGGCTGATTTTGAAGTTCAGATTATTAATTATAGGCTCCAATCTCCAGAACTGTGGCCCATCATTTATGGTGAATGCTCATCTCAATCGAAGTCAAGTCTTCTTTCATAAAGATTTATTGCTCATGCACCATGGTTGGCCGCGCTGTAGATTCCCTGGCAAAAAAAAGTAGTCTGAAAATGTGGCACTTACGAGTAAAATCACTTATGGAATGGCGTAGGGAAACTAAAACAAGACCATGATTCTGGCTCTCGTGTTCCCACTTGCTAATGTTTTTGCACTTGTCCACTAGTAACGGTTCAAACCATAGTTTAATGCATTGTGTGGTTCAGTTCTTAAATGTAGCTGTTTGGCTCCTTTCGTATTATCGTATCTGCGCACGGAGCTTTGTTTTGCCATTAGTGTAGCTGTATCAACCCGTGGACATTTTTTAGTGGGTATGGATGAGGAATCTTTTATACTTTGAGGTAAAAATTCAGCTGACTTATTATAGCTAACAGTAGCATATCCACTGTGGATGTGACTAAAGAGTTCGTTCATTGCTCCTAGTTTCTGAATGGTTTCACAATGCATATACGATATATAACAGTCGCTGATCGCAAAAAAAAAAAAAAAAAAAAAAAAGATATATAACAGTCGCCTAGTAAATAAAAAGCTCTTGTTGTTGCGCAGTCGCCTAGTACATATGGACGACAGACCGACCGATGGATGATGACATGTGTTCAGATCTACAAACAAAAATACTAAACGGTTGGCTGATGTAGCCATCAATAACAATACTACTCCATAGTTGAAAAGAAAGACGTTTAGGACAGCGACACGGTCTCCAAAGCGCAAGTTTGACTTCTCTTTTCTATAAAAATATTTATTAAAAATTATATATGTATACTTTTATGAAAGTATTTTTCAAGACAAATCTATTGATATGATTTTTCATATTTCTAAACTTAACGACTTAAAAGTTATTCATAATTTATGTTCCCAATGTTTGACCCAAACCTTTTCCAAAACATCTTTATTTTCAACTATGGAGGGAGTATGCAAGACAGTTGCCGTGCAGGACCATCTGATTCTTAAAACCCCTAGATTCCTGTAGGACTGGTTGTCCTGGCGTTGTAAGAGCAAGCGTAATAGTTACGCTCGCTGCCGGCGTCTCATGTTGGTGACATGGCCCACAGTGGTAGCGGACCCCACTGCCATTTAATGCAACACGGTTAAATCATCCAATCCCAGCCGCGGCAGCAGCTCTCCGTCGAAATCGCCCGGCTGCAAGCTAGCGACTTGGGAGACGCCGAGTCTCGCTCTCTCTCTCCATTTTCTTCCCTTCCACGTTAGATTCCGCCCGCTAGTCGCCAGTCATTGTACCTGCTCTAACTTTCTTGGCTGTTTCTTATCCGTTGGCTAGCTCTGGCTGGCTGCTACACCCCTAGCCCTTCTATTTAAACCCTAGCAGGCTAACCTAGGGGACACATACCATGCATCAAACTTGAAACAAAAAATCAAGCGATCACTCAACAATGCCACCGATGTCATCACTCCTGTTGCTTGTGCTGCTCCTTGTAGCAACGGCAGCCACTGCGGACGACAGCCTCACCGCGAGACCTGGCTGCCAGGCTCTCTGCGGAGGCGTGGAGATACCGTACCCATTCGGCATCGGCCCCAGCTGCTCCCGGAAAGGGTTCGAGATCGACTGCATCGACAATGGCAGCGCTGGAAAGATTCCAGTGCTACCTACACCCGACGATCAGAACATCCGGGTGCTGCACCTGTCCGTGTCGCCATTCCCGGAGGCCCGAGTGCTTCTTCCGGTGGCATGGCAGTGCTTCAACTCCACGGGATATGGAACCGGGAGCTATGCTGGCGACGTCGACTTCAACAGAGAGGGCGTATATCGCATCTCCAACACACAGAATGAGCTCTTCGTCCTCGGCTGCAACACCTATGCCTACACCAATGGCGTGCGGGTGTATGACGGCCGCTTCCGTTACAGGTACTACACAGGATGCATCACCGTCACCAATGACACAACAGACCCCCGTGATGGTGCCTGCGCCGGCATCGGCTGCTGCCGCGTCGACATCCCGCCAGGCATCACGGACACCAGCATGACCTGGTCTGGCTGGTCGCACGCCAACCAGGAGTTTTGCCCCTGCGACTATGCCTTCATCGTAGAGAAGGGCCACTACAACTTCTCGGCATCCGACCTGACGACACGCGTGCCAAGTAACCAGCGCTTGGACTGGACCATGCCGCTGCGCCTGGACTGGGCCATCCGCGACAACGGATCGGCGACTTCCATCTCCTGTGCTCAGGCACCCAACAAGACTGATCATGAGTATGCCTGCCGCTGCATCCACAGTGAGTGCATCGACTCAACCAATGGCCCTGGGTACTTCTGCAATTGTACCCAAGGCTACGAGGGTAACCCCTACGTCGTTGGTGGGTGCAACAGTAAGTAGTCTTGATACATCGATCTTGTATCTTTTCTTTGGCTTCAACGGCTCCTTAATTCTAATCATATGCACTATATTTTAGATTTTCTCAAATAGTAATTAAAAACATCAAGTCATTATTTTGGTAGACTCTAACAACCATCATCAATAGTATTCTCAGGATTGGTAATTTAATTTTAAGTACTCATGGTTCATTAACCATTTGCACTCATGTTCAGCAATCATAAATGTATGCTTCTGTAAAAACTCATATATACTAATGATAATAACAAATGATTTAAAATTATTAATTACCATGACTTATAATTTAAAAGTTATTGTTTTTATATTATACATTTTAACTAATATATTGACATATCTATGTTGATTGTATAAAATTACTATATATATAATTATTTGATAAACACAAACATAACTCATTTTTTTATTAGTGAGAGGTACTTAACAATAACTAATGCTTACGTCTCATAAGATTCTTGTCCCGTGCGTGAGCACAAGTTGATGGACTATTACATGCCTTTAAAAGTAAAATAATATTTACTAATTAGAAGGTTATTATTTGGAAACTTAATGTCCACGTTAAGAACCGAACTCTAGATTTGTTTAGATATTTGGAGATTCAAAACTACGGCACTCTACCTAATACCAAATTTTATAAATTGAAACAACTACTTTAAAATTTTCACTTTAAATAGGTGAGATTATTTTTTTGAAACATGGAAGTCTTAGGTGGTTTAATTCCTTGTCAGTTCTCCAAACCGCATTTCGTGTTTTCTTTAATCAAAAATAGTTTCAAAATTTTACCGCTTTATTTCCTATATTTTCCATTTAACTTGTACATCATGTCATCATTGCACAAATGATTGTGTTCTTGACAAATGACATTTTTTGCGAATAACGCAACTATATACAGATATCAAGGAATGCCAATATCCAGAAAGATATCATTGTCCAACTGGCAGCAAATGCATTGACACAGACGGAAGCTACAAGTGTCAATGTAATTTATTCAAGAGGAAAGGAATGTCGTCCGATAATTCCCATGACTGTTGTTGCCCTATTAGGTGAGCATAAAAGTCACCATAAGCTAATTAGGTTTTTTTTTTTTTTTGCAACTCCATGTTTATTACACCTTGGTTATTTTCTTCTTTTTTACATAATCCATGTGATGCTATATTTCTATCGATGAAATAAATGAATGAAACTAGGATTATGGGTTATTTATCCATTGTGACAAAATACAGCACAAACAATAAATTGAAAATTATATGCTCCTTTGAATTTGCTTTCACATAGTAAGATTTGGAATATCTTAATATAAATATTTATAAACATACTCAAATTTATAAATGAGTATTCATAGGAATGGCTGTTTATTGAAGATGGGAATAGCTACACTTAGGAATAAAAAAAAACTAACCATATATTCACAACATCATATCAGAAAGCAAGATACAAATAAGGAAAGTGTCAATAGAGGGCACATAACTTGTCTCGTTAACATACAAGTGCATATATGGATATAGTTGAAATTTAATTCTCCCTGCTACACGCTGTTTTTGTAGGAACGTTTGTCGCAATCTTTTTTCTAGTGCTCCTACTCTGGTTCATTTACATGGATCGAAAGCGGCGAGTGAAGATGGCCTGCTTTGACAAAAATGGGGGTGAAGTACTTAAGGAAGCAGCTGGCATTGCGATATTCACACAAGAGCAGCTGAACAAAATAACAAACAACTATGACACCCCCATTGGAAAAGGTGCCTTCGGCAGCGTCTTCTTGGGAGCAATCAACGACAAGGAGCAAGTTGCAGTTAAACGATCTCATTTTGAGAACAAGAAAGGAGGTCAGCTTCAGCAAGGGGTGAATTTGTGAATGAGATCACCTTCCAGTTCCAAAATAGACACCCGAACCTGGTTCGCCTTGTTGGGTGTTGCTTGAGACAAATATCCCTGTGCTGGTCTACGAGTATATTAGTAATGGGAACCTCTACGACCTACTTCATGTACACAGGGATAAGGTGCTCCTGCTGAGGACACGCCTCAACATTGCCATTGGCTCTTCAGAAGCTCTCGCTTATATGCATTCACATGCTGATCGTGATCGTATCCACGGTGATGTCAAGGCTGCCAATATCCTCTTGAATGACAACCTCATGCCCAAGGTCTCCGATTTTGGATCATCGAGGCTTCTGTCAACCGCTAAGTATGCCACGGCTGTGGCAGCAGATATGAGCTATATAGACCCAATGTATATGATGACACATCGTTTTGTGCCAAAGAGTGATGTCTACAGCTTTGGAATCGTTCTCCTTGAGCTGATCACCCGGAAGGCGGTCCGGTATGGGAATGACAGAAGCCTCCCAGTGGACTTTGTCAAGTGTTTTAAGGAGAAGGGCAATGCAAGGGAATTGTACGACGGCAACATTTTGTCTCATGATGGTGATGAATGTCACTATTGTGAAGAGTGCCTTGACAAGATTGGTGCTCTTGCAGTCCGATGTCTGATGTATGACGTTGACGAGAGACCCACAATGGCAGAGGTAGTGGATGAATTGAAGCAAGCAGCCAATCTAGTGGATAATTGCAATCATACTGCTGCTCATCTTTGAGCTAAGCGAAAGGCTCCTACGAAACATGATGGACAAAGTGCCTAGTCAACTCAGGCTAGTTACATTATATATAGTAGTAATGATCAACTTTATCGTTATTTATCACTATACATATCCAGCTTGTATGGATTCATGCACGCAATTCTACTATATTTTTATTTTTCTCTATTTGTATGCCTGAAATAAATTGTGAGGAAAATTGTTGTATTGTGTAATTTATTCCATTATAATTAGGAAACATTTTATGTTCGACATGTCAACAACCTGACCTTTTTTTTAGATAAAGAATAGTTCATATGAGGCTTCATCTACATAATGTAGAATCAGGCCATTATTACAAAAGGAGATATAGCTGAGCTGAGTTTGCTTGCACAAATCTGAGTTCTGGGTATGGCTGGTATGGACCTACGCTGCACTAGTTAACAAGTTTAATGACCCAGAAATGCATTACTCAAGTTCGTGGCCCTAAATCATACCCCTTGACTGGTTCAGGGACCACTCATACATTTAACTCTTTTATTTAAATAAAAAAATAAAAATTTGATTGTCAAAATTATGTTCTTTAATTTGAAAAAAAAATCATTGTGCCTACTGCTGCAACAGTGTGCATTAGAATTAACAAGTTTCATTTACGTAATTAGCTGATTCCTCAGGGGCATTGTGGTCATAGTTGGGTAATAGGACAAGGTACCACAGGTTCCATAGGATGCGGAGTCCCAGCGATAACATAGCAAAGCCAGCCAGCGTAGACGACGCAGACCGCAGGTCGTCAGTGCGAGATCTTGGCACCACAGGTTCCATAGGATGCCCAGCCCCACCATCAGCATGGATCTTAAGTGGTTCATGGAATTCTTAATATCATCACAACCGCCATATAGTATGCATGCACAATGAGTGGACCACAACGCTCCTACCAACCCACTTCCTCACTTTAGGTAGAATATTTAACCTAGGTTAGTAATCTCTATACTTGTTGGGGGGGGTGTCACGAGTTGGTCACCCCCTATCTTCGGATTCTTACCTGAAGCGCGACACCGAAGGTGTCATGCGATTCCCGAGAGGGCGAAGGTGTCAACTTCGGCCTAGAAGGAGAGCCAAGAAAACTCTTTCGGCTCTTTATAGGCGAAGATTTTGTCTTCGGGTCCTGAAACGGGCCGAAGTCGATTCTTCGCCTTAATATGCGTGACTTCGGAATGACGCCATGGGCGGAACCTTCGGACATTGATGTTTTGCTAAGCCAAAGGTGGGCACGCGGGCGAACTTGTTTCATGTTTGTTGCAGGTGCGCGAAGGTTCGGCTGACCGCTCCGTGTGGGCTCGAAGTCGGAGGTGGACTCCACAAGGAGCAGGTGAAGCCCTGCACGCAAGATGGCCAAAAGACCCTCACCCCAAGGCTTAATATTCCAAGATGTCAGAGTAGGTAGAAGGGTAGTTTGGTCACGAAAAAAAGTCTATTGGCATGTAAAATAGTGCCCCCAAGGGGGATGTACAAGAGGCTGGAAAATTGAATACAAGCCGCGTAGACTACACTTTCGGTCTTTTTATCATCGTGTGTTTCATTTGATTGGTTCGGCAATCTGAGGGTCTCGTACTTTCGGTACGGATCAACAATACTAAATGTCAAATACGCACCCTCAAAGCGGTCGACACTTTTTTAAGATGGGTGGCTGAACGCCTGAAATACATACGTTGATGAACAGTTATCGTGGCCAAACTAATATGATGAGTTTAGCCAATATAATCACTAAGGAACATATTATACTAAATAGTTTATTTCATCAGTAAACAAATTCACTATTTGTTATTACACTACAGAAGTTGCATCAGTCTAGTGGTTGTACGAGCTTCAGGGTGCACTGTGAGGGGCCAGGGCACCACCACCGTCAGGTCCCAGCAGGCCTATTGTATCCTCACGTGAACGAAGTGACTTTTTTTTTCCCATAATTGAATTGAGAAGACCAGGGCATTGTTGTCTTTTTACATGTGGGTTTAAATGGACGGTATCGTTATTTTGAGGTAAAAATTTCAAGGGAGGCCAGGTGAGGAAGATTTCAAGTTTAGATGGGAAATTAGGAAAAAGAAGTTTTTTTTTTTTTTTTTTTTTTTTTTTGAGAATGACACAGATAACGCAGACGCACACAACACGCACGCACACTCACCCCTATGAACACACGCACGCACACCCTACCCCTATGAGCACCTCCGGAAGGACTGGGCGGCCGGCAGATTCGGAGATTCTCGGTCACCGAAGGCGCCGTCGTCGACGGAACGTCGCTTCCCACTTAATGCATAACGAAAAAAATCCTAGGAAAATCCCAAGAAAGTTTTTTATGTCAAATATAGGAAATATATTATCTTTTTTATGAAAAAAAATAATAGATGATAGCTGGGTATATCATCACGTTACAAGCATGCTAGAATACACAACGTACTTGATTATCTAAATTTTACCCATGTTTCAGTATGCCCTAAAATCTCAACTACAAACATGTATGACGATTCAAATAGATGACCGTGATAGGTAAACACGGGTAAAAAGCCATGCAAACAGATGCCCAACGAATGTCAGCCAACATTCTTGTAGGCGAAGTGGACAAACTTATTCTTCCTTGTGTCTTCTTCTTCTTTCTACCGCCGAAGAATAAGGAAGATTGACCTAAAACTTATTATACCTAGTCTTCTTTTATTGTGGTCAGATCCTAACAACAATAAAATGGGGAAGAGACCGGAGAAAAAATTTTCTATGGCAGCGACATCATCTCCGCATTGTCGCCGCCCGGAAAGCAAAGTCTCCATGATGGCTCGTTGAAGATGAGGGCGACAACGACGTCAAAAGAACTTCATTGGCTTGACGACATCGCCAAGGAGGAGGAGGAGGAGATAAATCACCGGGTAGCAAGAAACTTGGCACGGAGAGACTCTAAACATAAATAACTCAATCTACTATATAAATTTATAAAAACAATGGATCCCCTCTCTCTCCGGCCTTCGGCGAGACGTGGCTAGATCTTGGCAACAATGGAGGGGGAACCAACCGTGGTGGATGCGGCGCCGCCGCGTAAGTCGCGAGTACTGTCATTTTGGCAACAATGGCTCCACATGTTCATAGCAGAGGTGATCTAAATGGACGGTAGTGTCATTTTGGGAACAAAAATTCAAGGGAGGCCAGATAAGAAAGATTTCAAGTTTAGGTGACAAATTAGGAACATTAAGTTTTTTTAGTTGTCAAATATAAGGAATTTTCTCATGTATTATCTTGGTCAATGTCTCTTTTTAGTGTCGAATAGAATGGCTCTTCTTTTTTCTTTTTTTTTTGTCTCTTTTTGACACAGGCTCTTCTTCTACCCTACTAATGCACCAAGTTTTCATCGCTACGTCCACACCCAAAATAACGCCCCCCGCTGAGGAGTCCATCCTTAATGCATCCCAAAAAGTGCACACAAAAAACTACCGTGATTCAAATCAACCGCCAGATTGCTTCTCAACGTTCTCTCTCATTACGCATTCACGAATCAACGATCCAGATCGAATGTATAGGACATCCCCCTCTCCCACCTCTACAACCCGCGGCCCGCCTCCGGGTGATCGCGCTGGATCAGCGGGGTCGCGACGCACCATCCGCACGCCGCCAGTCTTTCCACCACGCACGAGACCTCACCGTGAAGCCGCAACCGGTCTGCCGAAGTCCGCCCATCGCGAAGACCGCCCATCGCGATCCGATCCGCCTTTCTTCCTCTTCACCGGCGTGCGACAGGTGCGCGGGGAATACTATTTTCCGTTTTCTTCTCATCGTGTTCTTCAATGCTATCCATCAGTCCTGGATTTAGATGAGCCCGGGCGGACGGTGGTACTTTGTCACCTTACTACTCTATTAGATTAGATGCCGAGCACGGCCATTGCCATCTGGTTGTGCCAAATCCTCATCGGATCATACGTGACATGTCTTCGCATTCTTCTAATGGGTGCTAGCTCATCTACGATGTGAGCGAAGATAGCAAAATAATTTTTAGATTTTATCTCCTCCCTTTCTTCGTCCGTTCGTAGCTTTTTAAATTATGTCATGATTAAAATATTTGAGAAGATAGCAAAATACTTTTCAGATTTTAGATTATGTTATTTTTAAAAACATGTCGGCTATGTAGTTGTCTGTTTAGTTGAATTTTCAGATCTTCAGAGCTCAAACTTTGGCGGTACTGCAGTTTAGTGCCATGCTATGCTCTCCCGTCAATAGTAGGTCAAGTAGACTACTAATGCAGTTTTTTCACGAGATTACTCTTGCTGATCTGAAACTAATCTATTTTTACCTCTTTGAAACTGTTGTGCTATCAAAGTTGCAGGAGGGTTGGCATCTTCATGTGAATACCAACCCATTCCACTGGGAGAGCCTCCACTAGACAATGGGGACGCCAACAAATGGACGCACTGCCTTCAGCGATTTAACAAACATCCAAACCCCATGTACGTGATTAAACAAATTACCGCAACCTACAGACAAACAACACACTTTTTATATATATATAACACCACCATGCCGATCAGCTTGCACTGAAGAAGAGCGCAAGAGGGAGGAAAGAAACAGGAAAAACAACGTGAGTACCGCGCAAGGATAAGAGCTCAACAAACGGACGATGAAAGGGAGGAGATAAATAGGAAGCAACGTGAGTACCGTGCGCGGCGAAAGGCTAACCAAGTGCACTTTCAAAACCAATGGAACAGCCACGCTCTGCGTTAGGTAACAAAACTTTATTGCCCGTGTGTCGCCTTATCAAGTTATTATAGGAATCATAATTTATTTTAATGCCACTTGTTGGCATAAAAAAGGACTGTATCCTCATCCTAACACAGGTTAGGGCTAACAAAATTTATTTATCAAGACAGGAACTATATTTTATACATATTTGATGGGGATCCCAAAATTGTCCACATTTTGGATCCGCATTCTCCAAATCTACGGTGCATGAGTGCAGATCGAACCATGCCATATACACATGCATTAGAGATGGTTTTGAATAATTTCAATCTTGCCATGACATTGGTCAGTCCTGCGTGGACCGAGGATATTTTTTTCTGGCGTCGTTAATTAAAAAGGAATCATCCAAAATCTACAAACTGGTAACAACTTATATTGTGTTTTCTCTTGTTGTTAAATATATAGTCATTTGATTTAAATACAACAAATAAACACTTGCTCTCAACTTCTGCAGGAAATTGGCAAGCTTCCTTTGTCTACAACTTCCTAAAGTTGTGGAATAATGGCGAAAAGATCATTGTCGCTTATCAACACAGTAAGCATACAAAATTTCTATTTATATTTTATACATTATATAGCAAATTCATAAGCTATATATTTGCTACACATTATATAGCAAATTAGTAAGTTAACTTATTATCTGTCATTCACAGAGTTCAGTAAGGATGGAATTTTTAGTTGACATTTTTGAAGAGCAGCGCAAATGAATGTGCATATAACATCCCCGAGAACTGCAAGATCTACTTAAACAAATAAATTAGTAGGGTACATATGTCACACATGACTTTATTATGTCTTGTTATGGATAAGTATATTCCAAATACTATACATGGGGTTTTTTTACGAAGACTATACATGGTTATTATATATAATTGTGTGTGACTTAAACTATCAAAAAATGCCGTTGTTTGGTTATTTACATGTGATTGCGAGAATAAAACCGCCATTAGCAAGGGGGCATTATACTGGTGGTTGGTAAGGCATGAAACATCACTCGTAGAGTCGGTAGCTGTCCGTTACTCAAGACGGATGGGGTAGGGCCCGTAGGGGGCAACGTGGAAGATGGATCGAATCATCCAAGGAAGCCTAGGCCCACGAAGAAACTGATAGCTTTTGGGCTGGACTCGATAAACACACTGAACGTGCCTTCTGTGCGCCTTTCCTGCCCGTGGCTATATGAATGAACACCTATCCTTTTTCCTTTGCTCAAAAAAAAAAAAAAAAAAAAAAAAAAAACCCCATCCTTTTTCCGAATTCTCAGCTTCTCCATCTTAGACTGCTGTTAACATTTAGTCACTTGATTGACAGCGATGATCCATTTGATACAGCAACGTATTGAAGACAAAGTTCTGCGTGAAACATACAACCGCTATGAATTTTGCTCTTGCAACATTTTCGAGTCACATGCCACACGCGTCACGTTCAAAAAATAACCTGTGGCCGGCCGGTTTGGCTGTCTCCCTTTCCTCTCCCCTTTGCGAAGGCCCTGGACGGCCGGAACCGCCTTACTGGGGCAGCTGATTGCGGCGCCACCGTCACGCGGCCTTTCCTCGGTAGTGAACCCGTTACATGCATGCACGCGCATATATGAATAAATTTCGACATATCAATGATATATATGATGACAGATCGTTGGCTGATGACATATATTAATGACAAATTTCGACACATCAATGATATATATGATTGTTAAATAAATTTCGGTCATTTGTTCAACCTTCAAGATCTGGTGGTGAATAGCCAATAATATATCGAAGAAGAGAACCCGTAACATGCATGCATACGCTAGCTAGCTAGCATATATGACAGATAGCTTATAGACTTTGCAATCCACCGTAGTAAAAGATTCATAATGTGGATAGATAGATAGACAGACTGATAGATAGATAGACACTAGATAGATTGATAGATGATAGATAGATAGACGTATAGATAGACAAGCTAAATAGATATATAGATAGATAGATGGTCCATAGTGTCACCTTAACTTGGCACAGAGATGATAGCTAGCTTTTGCATCGAGCAGCACTCTAAGATTACGTCGTAGTAGCTAGCAATGGCACTCATCATGAACACAAGGCCGGAGCAGCAGCAGCAGCATGCACTGCATGGATGCTGCTGTGTTCGTTGGTCTGCTGCTCGTGTCTTCTCTTTTCGCGTCTACCTTTGCAGGCGGTATACGAACAATCAGCATGCCTCAAGATAGCTGATTGCATTGTACATGTGATGGCTGATTGCATTGCATGTGTGTACGTGCAGAGTACAAGACGGAGTGCCACGACGTCCCATATGACCGCCACGACAAAACAAGATCACCATTGTGCAATGCTTCATGCAGTGCCATTGCCAGGGCATTCGGTTCTATAAACCTGTTTTCAATGGTGACGTCAAGCCGTCCAGGTGCTGCTCTGCTGCACGTTCGCAATAAAAGCGTACCTATGCCTATCCTTCAATCCATCCAATAATATAATATACATTAACATGCATGTATTTCTTTTTGTTATATATACTAAAATCAAATAAACATAATCCATGACCGCCTCGCTTAATCGAAATAAAATAATAAGAAAAAACCGAGCCCAACGCCAGCCCAAACGGGCCGGACGTCGAGCCCCGCCCACGCCGCCGCCGCCACCGCACCTGGATCGGCAGCACCGCCACCGGTTCCGCAGCTCCACTCTCCAGATCTGCCATGTCCCTGTGCTCCACTCGCCGGATCCGCAACTCCAGTTGCCGGATCCAGTGCATCACCCACGCCGTCGCGGATCCGCAAGGGAGCTAGGGTTAGGGGACGGATTCGCGACCGGATCAGAGCGGAGAGAGAGGCCTATGGGCACACCTCCTTGCGCCTGATCCACGCCACCACTGGCCTGCGAGCTGGCCCCCTCGCCCACCGAGGGGACATGATCTGGCCACACGGGAAGAGGCTGCGCGTCCCGCTCACCGCCGGGACCAGGAGCGCTGTAACGAGGGAGAGCGGCGACAACAAGAGCAGCGGCGATGTTTTCTTTGGAGGGCAACATATCTCCACCAACACAGGAATCGGGCACATACTTTTTCATCTGGTACAAACAGCACAAGTACGATAGAAGCATCAGACAGGGATCATATCAACGGCGACCGCTAGATGAGCAACAACAACTCCGCTTCCATACAAAGAACAAGCCCACCCCCGACAACAACAACCACGAGTACATCACGCATTCACGCCTGATCAACAACTACAACACCGACGACAGCACCTAAAGTATTATCATGATGATCCTCGTTCCACAGAACGTTGGGCATGCCTGGCACACCATGCGCCTCACAGAAATTATACTTGACATCCACGACTACATACTAGTCAACACAGGAGCGACCCATAACCACACTGACATCAACTTCGCGTGGCTCATCGACCTTATGACAACAACAGCTGACCTCATCACCGACGCCACCTGCCGCGACATGAATAACCACTCAGATCACATGGCGACACTGAGCATCGATGACGTCCACATTGGCTTCCCGTTCATCTCTCCGGCCAACTACGACATGGGCATACTTTTTGGAGCTGTATTGGCAGACGACACCGTGTCTTCAATCATCGAAACGGCACCATGGCTTACGACTACATCACCTGAAGCTACTCTGGCTCCTACCATTATTCCTTCAACTTCACCTACGCTGTCATCTTTGTACGTCGACGTCCACCGGTTCTACAACAATGGGAGCTCAGCACCATTGCCATGCCCATAATAGGTGGAGTGGCAACATAGGCTTGGTCGCTCGACCAAGGCATACTCTTTATCCATGGTGGCATCTACTTACCCATGGAATCGGCATTACTCCCTGGCCTCTTGCAGGTTCTACGCCAAGGCGGTTCAGCCAACATGGAGTTGTTGACCCTAGGCGACCACCATACCCTCCACCGACCAGGGGGCAACGCAACATGGTGCCCGCGAGCTTTCCCTTGGGACGCCCACGGCTACTATGGCATCCTATCTCGGCGGCGATGGTGGTCGTCCCCAGCAACATCGTTCAAGTTGCCATTCTTCCAAACTCCTACGACCACCGTCTATCACCATGTGTATTCAACCTGGGAACCTTTGTCTCCGGTACCATGCTCATCCTAATGACACATTACGCCACCAATACGCTCGACCTCGCTGACCTGGTGATGACTTAATGACTACCTCGCCACGACAATGGCCACCACATCCATGATTTCATCACTCCACCTCAAGAGAGGGACCACTCCGATTTCATGGTAACTGTCCCATGACCTCCCTTTGCTACGCCACTCGGCGATGTTCGCACGAGGGATGAACATGGGCCACTACACGCGGCGGGCGTTTCGTCTTACTTCGCCCCCGCCACCATCGCCGTGGATAATGACCAGCAACATCAACAATGACCCGGCCGACGACATCATGGAGCACCTCCTTATCCAAATTATGGAAGCACCTTGGAGCAGCGGTGGCTCCCCAGCCCTATTTCGGCACAAGGACGCGTCGGGAAGAGAAGGGGGTTACTGTCACTCGCCCAGAGCGGGCCGTACAACCTGACGGAGAAGACGGGCCAACAAGGGCCCGAGAAGCCACGCCAGCTGGGCCTCGCATTACACCCTAGGGCAGCGCGCGTGTGAAGAGTACCCACCGTATGGTAACGTGGTACTGTAGGACCACGGCTGCCACCAGTCCAGCCTTCGTCATCAATTTACCTTATCGAGTCCAAGTAGATTTGGAAAGAGTAGGTTAAAGCTTGAGTTTGTTACAAAAGGAGAATCCAAATACTATATGGATCTCCGAGGTTGCTTAGGATTCAAGTCTCGCTGGGAGTGTAAATACTAGCAACATATAATTGTTGCGATCAAGAAAGGAGTAGTCGAGAGACTCTAAACCCTAGCTCTCAGCTCTCAAGCGCACCGCTCTCTCTTCTCTCTCTTTCCCTCTCTGTAAAGTGTTATCAGTGACACGTCTTGGCTGGACGTACATGTCACTGTTTAATGGTTATCAGTGACGCTTATTGGATACACACGTCATTGTAAACAGTTATCAGTAACGTGTGTATTGGATACATGCTGTCACTATGCAAGGGTTATAAGTGACACGTTTTTACGCATCACTGATAGCGTTTTTTGGCATACTACACCACCCCCAGTGAACCCTCTAACGTGCATAATAGGAACAAGAGAAAAATCATGAACACTTATGCCATATTATTCATAAAAAGTCAGCTGGCCAAAATGAGACCTGTCAAGTCTTTGTCCTTTGATTAGGGTCATGTCCCAGAAACTGGACGGATACATCACTTATATTATATCCACTACTGGAAATGGCCCAATTAGCCACATTTCTTTACATTGACAGGGGTGATAGACGCCCAAAACCAGAGTTCTATTACTTGACCAGATTTGAAACTATACTACGAGTTCAAACTTTTCCATTTGAAATTGTTTAGGAAGCAAAATATTCAATAGAAGATTCATAAAAATGAATATAAAAGGATAGCATCCTATATATTGTCACAAATATCCATGCGTGGTGCAGTGGTACGAGAGGCTCGCGCATGCGACTCTTGATATCTAGTTTGATCACCCAAACCACAGTACGCTTGACTATACAAATCATTAGTAGTGTAGTCATGCATGCTGGCATAATGAGACTGCAGGTCACATATGTATCCATTGATAAAGCTCATGATCGAAAACTGGCCCAAAAACGCACCACAAAATGAATAATCGGAATCGTGGTGAAGGTGTGCCACTTTTGGATTATTATTATACTAATGAAGACCCATGCATCTTTGCTTTTCCCGGTAGCATTCAGACGAGAAATACTAATTATTCCAGTAGTGGTGCCACTATTTTGAGTGCGAACAAATTAAGTAGGGTAATCACAGAAGATTCGCTTAGCTTTCATGATTCTTGCCCTGACTTTATCTTGTATTTTACCAAATTTGTTGTGTGTTCACCTGTCTCTGTGCATATCTCATCGATCAATGGATAGATGTATATAACAAACTAAAAGGCTAACTTTGAACAATATACATGTTTCTTGTACGTCTTGACCAGTGTCATCATGATTTTTGTTAAGAATGGGGACTTAACTTAATCGCTTGGAACCACTTTTTCTCTTTAGCTCCACAAAACTGTACTTTTCCAAAATAATTGCTCAACATGGAAAACTAGCTCACACTGGTGATGGAGAAACTTAGGATCATCACTAGTTCACAGACAAGCAATCGCAAAAAAAAAAAAAAAAATAAAAAAAAGTTCACAGACAAGCTAGCACATATCGTAATGTCCTCCTGTCGATCAACAAGCACATATACTCACTCCGTCCCTTTTTAGATGTCACTATGGGGTGCGTGCCGGTCAAATTTTTCAACTTTGATTAGGTTTGTAGAAAATACGTGCAACATTTATATCTTCAAATAAATTTATTAAAAACTAGACTTAAAGATCTTTCCGATGATACTAATTACTTAACATAAATATTTATATATTTTAATATATAATTGCCGGCAGTTTGAAAAAACGTTGACTTCCGGGAAGGCGAGAATGACATCTATTTAGGGGACGAGGGAGTATATAGTAACATCCGGCTATCTACATGTACACTTTTGTAGAATTTTTTTCACATTACACTTCTTTGACGTATGTTCGTCCATACATATACTTAATAGTTGTCACATTCCATACTTAAGAGTAGGCATTCTCACGTGTACTACGATAAGTGTTTTGTCCATTCCACGCAGACGTCTGCACCACCGTTTCACCCATTCCGTTCTTTATTTGTTTTATTTGAATGAGTAAGTCAAGGAAAACATGTACAATCAGTACCACATATCTCTTGTTTGAACATCTCTACAGTGATTGAGGAAAACGGATGCGCTACAAACTAAATGTATATTTGTAGTTTTGTACTATCAGGTTAATGGTTGGAACTTGATAATGCAAATTAAAGTTTACTGTTAGGTTTTTTATGTGCAGTATGCCTTTCATACGACCAACTGTTGAAACACTTTTCTACACTTGGTTTGTACTATGAATCGAGGCAGTAAACATATTTGTAATTTTGGTTAATGCTCACAACTCACAATTCATAAACCAACAGCCGCCTAATATGGTGAGCTACTGGAGATCATATATCTACCTAGCCTGACTTGCTATGAAAATTCGCCATGCGACGACCCACAAAGACCTTATAAGTTATAAATCACTGTAGAGATTCATATAGCGGCACATGCTGATGGCGTTCATATAGCGGCACATAGTGCTACTACCTACAGGCGTTGTCTCCCGCATCGGCTCAGTTAGTGGTGTGTATATACGATTTTGGTTCCATATCAACACTACAGAAACGGTATTCACTGCTACAATTTTGTAACCCCACCATAAATGGGACAATTCCTATCCTGAAACCATCAGCAAGTTTCTTCCATGCCTCCCGCAACACTATAATGGCAAGACACTTTCATTAGAAACTCTATAACATTGGGAGTTGCTATATCCAGTCGCCTGGGAAAAAGGTAGAATCCAGACGACAAGGATGGCCCTTGGATGTGCATCCAATGGCCAGGATCTGTTCTCTTTTCTTTCTTTGAAACAGCCACTCTTACCGGGTCCGCGAATAAACCGCAAACACAACCCAAGCAACTACCGGGTCCGCCCAACCTTAACGGGCGCTAGATCAATACCGAAAACTGAAATTGGTGCCCATTTGGACCAATATTGAACTGTTAGGGCCAGTAAACACGCTTACAAGCTTATTGACAAAATAACAACTCTGCCACTGCAAAAATAAACTCCCCATCAAAATAGAGTATTTCTAAATTGTTCTACATGTGTCGGAGCTGGGCTCATGGTACAGATGATTGCTGTTCTTGCATTTCCACCCAAAGAAAGCTGTAAAATGCGTGTCAGCTTTGAGTCCCAATAGGGTATGTGTCCACTTCTTTTCCCTGAACTGCAATTGAAGTTTACAGTTAAGTTTCAGTTACAAATAATGATGGATATTTGTTGTTTCAATTTTCTATAAAAATCTAGAAACAATGCATGTCTCTCTAGCACATACAATCTGGATGCTTACAGCTTGTATACCATGCTTACAGCTTGTATACCCACATTTCAACAAGTGTATGCATGGCAAAATAATAAGACTCGGGCAGAAGCATGTGGGAATTTTGATATACGATTTTTGTAATGCAGAAGCACAAAACACTCGAGAACACTAAGAGTCCTTTTAAACTACACAGTATACCTCACTACTAACTATTTTTCTACATGAGAAATTCATTAAGGACCGGAAAGTCACTCTCAGTCAATTGAACTGATGACAAATACATGTCATCTAGATTTGGGGGGACCATACAAGCACTACAATTTCATTTATTAACTGGAATTTGTTTCTAAATCGTTGACAATCCACTGATACAAAATAACCTAATGAAACAACATATTTATACAACAGTTATTTTAACATGACAAATGCTTTAATGTGAGAGATATCCTATTTTGAAAACTGAATATAGCAACCATCTTTAATTATTAATTACCATTATCTAACACCAACCCTAAAGTTATCGACTGTTGAAGGTCAAACTAGAACAAAATTGAATAAAGCAGCAAAACAGTCAATTGAGAGAAATCATCTTCGAAGCTTTTGTTTAGCAAGATGAATTCATGGACCGGAAATATGCAAGTACTTGTTAGTCTTGAATAACTTTTTAATGTGTCCACTACACATTTCAAAAGCATTTATCCTCCAGTTTCGACTTATATTGACTTATGCCAAAGGATTAATGTAGACATTTTTAAGAAAAGGAAAATATTGCACTAAATGGCAAATGGCCAATGAGGATACGGTATCTCAGCAGAATGCATTTTATATGATACATTTTCTATAGCACATCGTCCATGTGTACTCATCTATGAATTTACTATGAGCAAGCATCTCCCTTAAACTCAAGAAAAGACATGGAGGAAATGTACTGTTGATCTAGCATTTCTCATGGAAACTGAATATTTATAGGTAATAGACCTCAGAAATAAAAAGGAAAGATAAAAACGTAACCCTGAGATCAATACCTTCTCATCTAGTTCATGGATGAAACTTCCTAGAGGGCTGAGTACTCTTCCAAAAGGTAGAGGGAATTCTATAGCTCCCCACCTGCACAATTTATAAGTAAGATAAAATCCAACTATGACATGAAGAAATGGTATCCCTTTGGAATCTGAGACTCACTTCTTCAAGTTCGTGAAAGCTGTTGTATCATCTAGTTCTCCTCTCATGTCCAGGGATATGGCTCCCCATTGACCATGGTGAACAGATTCATCTCAAGGAACGAGAAACCCAGTCTGTAGGTGGAGCAGAATCAACATGGCAAATCAGAAAAATGTAACAACATGAACAATTTTATAGTTACAGTTGCCAAATGAATATTTCCAAAATTTGTGGTACCTTGTGTAACAACCCGGATTTTAGAGAAGCCAAAAGTACGAACTTTTTAAAAAATTTCCTGTAATATGTGAATCATGTAGTCGCTAGTTAGAACCTGCGTTAACCCACTAACGAAACGTTGCATGCATGTAGAATTGTTTGTAGAGGTTGTTGGAGCTTTGTAGTCGAGTTATGGTTTTGGTGTCGGAGTGCACAACTCCATAGCATTTCTCTCTCTCTCTCAAAAAAAAAAAAAAAAAATTCTCCTAATAAATTTTGGAGTCATCTCATGCCTCTTCGAACCTTTTCAAATCCATTTGGACCCTCTCTTGAATCCTTTGAATCAAATCAAAATAGGAAAATCCAGTTCCTATTATTCTTCAAACTCAGCTCACCTTTCCTCCTCAAATGTAGTTTTGCTAAATGAGAAAGCCCCTCTCCTTTGTTCCCTAATCAGCCGGCCAACTTAGCCTGGACAAGCTAATTGGCTGCACAGTCGTGCATGCTCCTCCTTTTGCCGAGCACATAAGTTACGAAAGCAACCCGGGTACACTGCCATGTAAGCCTGCCTCTTCGTACCTTGTACGTACCAGTAGCTTGAGCATACACTACCATGACCTTTATACATGTATATGTTTTTTTTTTTTTTTTTTTTTTTTTTTGAGAATTACACAGTACAACGCAGACGCTCACAATACGATGTATATATACATACGTGTACCAAAGCCCAACTGACCAAACCGGAGCAGCCCTGCCTTCCTTTCCCTCCGGCCCGATCCAGGAACTAGCAAGGCCCAGCCTTCTCTCCCATCCTCACGTAAGCTGCACAGGAACCGCCGCCGCTCGCGTGAACTGCACGCAGGAGACGCTGCATGCTGCTGTACAATCGCGGGACCTGCATGTCAGCCGGAGATGCCAATACTCTGCCTTTTCCCCGTCGGCAGCGCCGTTTCTTTCCGTCGCCCCCTCCGTCATCCTCCCTCTCTCCGTACGTGCGTGAACCGATGCCCTGCTTTCCGTCCGGTCAAAGGAGGTCGCCGCTGCTCTTCCGTCGGTAACAGCTAGCGCCCGAGTTTGGTTCAGAAGATGGAGATTGCTCATTCGGTGTCGACCATGGCCTCGCACATCTCCGGGCGGTGCGCAGTTACACCGACTTTTGAGAATTAGAAGAATTAGGTGGTCTCATTCCTACGCCGAGTTTGGTTCGAAGATGAAGATTGCTTCGCCGATCTCTATGCCGACTTCGATGAAGCCCGTGAAGGAGGAGCCTTCACTCACCGACGTGCTACGTCTACCCCGATGTCCCCGAGTTATGCTTCCGCTAGTTTATTTTTGTAGTAGGTGAGTCCCTAAGAGTTGTATAATCTTGTAAACTTGTAATTTTACAATGTATGACTGTGATATCAACTGTAAATAATAATGTGATGGGGTGATCTTGTGGGACTATCACATTATTATTCGATTCGTGTATTTTCCCTTCGTGGAAAATCGAGGTCGTCTGTGTAGTATCGTGAGCCATACTTGACCTTTGGACGAGACTAAGCATCTTGTCTTTGTCAAGTTAGAGTTGCTAACACCTTGATTCCCTTTCTCTCGCCTTCAAATCCGCTACTAACTCGACCACCCCCGTTTCCGGAAAGTTAACCCATAAGGAAATGATTCCCTTCTTACCGCCCACGTTAGACCGATAGACGTGTGAGACTCTAAAGGCTTAGGAGTCGCCTTAAGTCAACACTATGCATATAGGAGTTGCAATGCTATTTGATTACTTGGTTCTTTGTTCTTGTGCTTCTTGTGTGTTTTATTATCTGAGTGTAGGCTATATAAGGTTTTTGTATACATTATGACTCGAGGATCCTATCAAAGCTAAACCTAAAAAGTCGCCCCTATGACCAGATAAGATACCCTTTGGAAAGGTTAATCCAATGCATCATACTTTACCAATCTATTTTGAAAAATTGTTTTCAACTTTCAACTAAATGCAATTTCAAAATTGCTCTCCTCTTTTGGATTGGAAAAGCTTTCTCTTTAGCAATTGCAAAACTATTTCAAAGCAAAACCGACTTGAAAACTTTTTGAAAGGTCTCCCCCTTCTCAAGGAAATCAATTTTAAAATTCATTCAAACCAACTCGATTTCAAAAAGAATAATTTCAAAACGGTTTGAAAATCAATCTCATTTCAAAAGACATTGCAAAATCAATCTTGAAAAGCAAAAATTTTACTTTTCAAACCTATTCAACAAAAAGTTTGCAAACAAAAAAGATACTTTGGCTCAAATTTTTGTTCTCAAAGCTTTTGATTTCACTCTCGGACCCAATCCTTTTCAAAAAAAGCAAACCTTGCAAACTATTTCAAATCATTTTCAAAAACTAATTTGGTTCCAAAATAAAAGAAAAGTAGCAATTTGTTTTGAAAACTAAACTAAGTTTCAAAATCATTTGATTTGAAATCTTTCAAAAGTAAAATGATTTTGTTTTACAAAGCAAAGATTCTTTAAACTATTTTTGGAAAAACTTTCAAAAGGTTTTGTTTTCAAAACGCGTAACGATTTCAACCTCTTCCATAGCCTACTCAAAGATTCATGCCCGCCCGGGCATTTGATTGGGTGACAGGCGGTGGCTCGATTTCAACCTCGACAAATCCATTTTTGAGAGCACCGCCGTGGTCGCAAGGGCAAGTGGCTCGATTTCAACCTCGACAAATCCATTTTTGAGAGCACCTTGCAGCCACGCCATCGCCCTTGCAGCCACCTTTCGATTTCAACTTCGTGATAGGGCAGTGGCTCGATTTCTCGTGTCACGCCCCCACTTTTAATGGGTCGTTAATCACACGTGTTTTGCGCCGGGATCACGCCACAAACACGTCTATTAGTCACGATAATGGTATACGTAAATAATAGTAACCAAGTCGTATAAATATAGGATAGAAAGGGCTTTACTACGATTGGCGAAGAGGTCACCAATCGGGGTTACAATATCGAGTTGGCTAACCGAGAAGCGGTGGATTAACTATGACCTTGCCCATCTCCAAAAGCGGACTTGTGCATTGATGAATTCTGGGCTTCAACGTCCTTCTCCTAAGCAAACATCTCACTTAACTCCTACGATGTATTTGGTCCTCTACCTTGTCGCCGATCTTACCTTCACATGTGCCGATATCTGCAGAAAATAGAGGGGTGAGTACAAACATACTCAAAGAAATCCAAAACCAGGGGTGGATGTATTATTAAGGGTTTGGGCCCTAGCGTGAGTCTCAAAAATCTGCTCTCGCTAGTTCCGGGGGTGGATCTTGTTCTCATCTTCACATGTCCCAAACGGGTTAGTAAACATTAAGGTGAATTCTAATCATAGCTAGTCCGGTCCTAGCATCCGCCCATTCCAAGGACGTGGCTATTGAATAGATTCAATACACTTTGCGAGAGGTTGTACACTTTTCCCACACGATGGGCTTCGTCTTTCCCATCCGGTTTGGTTCCGACAGCCCAACGAGATTCCGTACCCGCTTGGTAGCCAACCCAGACATCCATATAACCTCAACCACGGCTTTCTCGGGGTTGGATTCGCTGCACGGAGGATACAACCCTCATGCGTACTCTCTACGGAGGTTGTCATCCCAGAGACGTAAGTTACCCCGCGGAGTACGACCATCTACTCCATCAAGATGTCGCACTGCACGCAGAGGAAACCCACTCACGGAGGCCGCCATCCCATGCACGTAGCGAACGGTGCTACTGAGGATCGCCCCGCACGTAGTCATCATCTCTCTATATATATCTTTTGTGCACAACATGGCCAATCACATAATCTCAACCCTACGTGGAAGACACCTAGCAACAACGCCAACCAGACCACGAGCCGTTCCTCTCGTGTCATCTCCTGATAGACCGCTTGCCTACTCCGGTCTCCTAGGTTAGAGGTTATACTTCAATCTAACGGGGTGTGGAATCAAGCCGTCCCATACCGGCGTGTGGCTATACGAAATATCTCACTAGGTAGACGGTCTATGAACGGGTCCTTAAGGAGGCGAGTATCTCTCCGTAGGAACCCCTCATGGCGATTCCCGATGTGGTATTTAGGCTCTACCGGACTACCACCACTCACCTTTTGGTTGGGTTCATCTTATCATCATTATTCATATTAATGAACAATCATGGCTATTATCGTATGTCAACAACATCTCATCAAAATAATGGGCACCTAGCCCTTAATAATCTTGAGCACACGGCTCCTCAAATAAGCGGGCACCTAGCCCCTCAATAATATCGAGGACTCGGCTCCTCAAATAACATCGAGCACTTAGCTTATCATCATCTCATAATCGCATACGATAATAGCCCATGATCTCTCATTTCTTATTTCAACATCATTATCATTATTACTTAATTAAAGGTCACGATTAGGGGGGTAAGGACTTGCCGGGATGTTCTTATCGATCGGCATTGGCGTCGAACGCTCCTAGCTTTGCTCCGAACGGAAGCTCCTAAACGGTCATCGAAAGCTACTTGCGACTAGCGATAAACCTAGCTCAAACTATAGCATGTAAAACAAACATAGAACATTATGGTGGTAACAGGTTAGATGCATAGAGCTAGATTTTAGATGAATTATGGAAGTCGTTTCACGCGAAACGGAGTTAGTATGCATGAGTTACGGATTTTATAATATTAATCCCTAATTAAATCATTAGGGTAATATTATAATATAATTTTATCATGTAACAAAATTATAACTAATTACACGATAAAATTCTATAATTCCAATAATGAATTTACAAATTTTCTGGGAATTTTTCTGAATCGGAAAGTATACTTTTTACAACATGCGGTACAATACCCGGTACACCTAGCATTTAATCTTGTGTACACAGAAACGCCTCTTGTGCACGTGGATGACACATGGGTCCCGGGGACGCCACTGTGGCTGCCACGTGGGCCCCATGTGGGTCGTGGGGCCGGCTCATGTCACCCGACGGCATGACGGCGGTTGACTTCGAATCGGCCACATGTTGATTTCCCATTTACCCGCCTCGACCGGCGCTAGGTTGGACAACGGAAGAGGTTTCGCCCCCGCTCGCCGCTGTCGTGGCCGACGCGCGGCGCCCGCCGGCACTTGGCCGGACTTGGCCGGGCGCTGGCCCATAGCTCGCCGTGGTAGGTCCTCGCCGCCCCTTGCATTGCCCGTGTCCGCCGTACGCCGCTTGACGGTGGGCGGTGGCGGCAGGACCGTTTTCATGGCGGCGGCGTTCATCGGTGCCCTCCGCCGCTGAGGTGACACAGGAGCCAGGTGAGGAAAGAAGGGACACATTCGAGATGGGAAACCCGGGGGAAGCTCACGGACTCACCGCTTTGATCGGGCAGCGATGCAATCGGCAGAACGGCAAGACCTAGTCGGGCGGCGGCGGCGGATCCCGATTTGGGCAACTCGAATCCTCACGCGTATGAGGAGGGAGAGAGGGGAACGGTGGGGAGATGGCGTGTTCCAGGTCCTCGCGGAGCCTCGGAGGGGAGGGCGAGGTCGATGCTGCCGGCCTAGCCTATTTATAGGGCGCCGCGGGGGAGGGTCGCCGGCGGATATTTTCTCACCGCCGCGATCTTTTCCGACCACGTTTCCTGTGTGCGCGGACTCCGGCTGGTGTTCCGGCTGGTGGCATTACCTCCGCAGCGTCGTGTCCTGTCTATGGTGATGCCGGTTGGCGGCCGGGTGATGTCGTTTAGTTCGTTGCTCGCCCGGACCCATGGCGGGCGAGGTCTTTCATGGCCGTGGCGCGTGTTGATCGCCACTCGTGCACGCGGCGCGTCATCCGGCGCCCGGCTAGAGCCGCCGGCATTCGCCCACCCTTCGCCGTGCTTTATCCCGCTGCGGCTCCGGTTGGATGGCTCGCCGTGGAGTCACGCCACCGGCGCCGGCAACCTGGCTCACGGTTTGGTGCCGGTCGAGTGGTGCAAGGTCGATGGGCGGCGCCATGCGTGACACGTGGCTCCCTCGGTGACGGCCCTCCGGAGTTCGGCCGGGCGAGGCGACAAGGCGTCGTGCCCGCTCCGGCCGGACAGCTCCTTGTGGTGGCACATTGCCGACGTGGGACGCCGCCCCGCCCGCCGGGTCCACGATCTTCCCCGTGTGCGCCCAGTCCCACCCCCGTGTTCGTTGAAAGGGGGATGGGGATGAGCGGTTTTGCCGATGCGACTACCCCGGGAAGAGGTCTACCGGCCACCGTGCTCATGTCCTGCCCTAGGTGCGGTGGGAGGCGGAGGGGGGTGGGGGCGCGGTGCGTGCGTGCTTGGACAAGAGAGGAGGAAGGAGGAGTTGGACGAGTGGGGCCCGGTCGTCGGTGAGGGTGAGGGGAAGGCAGCCTTGGCCGGTCTCCTCGTGGCCTCGGTGGCCTGCTTGGGCGGCCCACTCGGCTGTGAGAAAGAGAGGAGAGCGGGCTCGTTGGGCCGGGGAGGGAAGGAAGGGAAGGGAGGGAGCCCATCAGCATTTCCTGTTTTCCAATTTTCCATTCCCTCTTCTATTTTCCTTTTCTCTCCTTTCCAATTTCCTATCTCCTTATTATTTCATGTGTATATATATATATATTATGAGGTACAAGTATATTAATATTCTCTTGGCTTATTTACTTATGAGAATATTTATTCACTTGCACCCAAGGTATATATATATGTACACTAAATATCCCGATTATATTGTTTCCCGAGAGAAAATTAGTAACTCATTCTCATGCACTTACTTCCATAAATAAAATCTAGAACTTACCTTGCATCCTTGGCCACCATAAAGCTTAACAAGCAACAAGCAAAAAGGGACCTACTTTTCTATATGATGACATTGCATGCAAGGTTTCGAAAAACGGGTTTCGGTTTAGGGGAAATAAATCAAGTTTTAGTTGTAATTCGAAAAAGTTTAAATTTTTAGTGATTTTTAAAATGATGCAAAAATACGGGTGTTACATCCTGCCTGCCCGGCCTTCGTGCCGCTGTTCTCTGTTGCCGGCCGTCGAGCCACTGCCCTGTCACCCACGTCTGCGTCTCGCGCCCATGGCCTACACATCAGGCCGCGGCGTGGGGAACGCGCAGCTGCACGCACACGCCACAAGCTCGCCCATGAACGCGGTCTCAGGCTGAGCACCGCGCCCACACGCACACGTTGTGGCACAGCACGTGTAGCCACGCTGTTCGCGCCGAGCCACCGCAGCCACGCATCCGGGCGGCCAAGTGCCTCCATGCCAAGCATGTCTCGCCGCCCTTGCAGCCAGGGCGCTGTCTCGCGTACACCAAAAGCCCCAGCCTTGCCACTGCCATCCCGTCCTTGCTCTGTGTCCGCGCTTGCCCGACCATCGAGCCTCTGTCACCGGTCGACCACGGCGGACCGCGGCTATGTCACACCGTCGGATCACTCCCTTGCCACCGGAACGCGCACACCACACGACTTGAGTCAGTGCTGTCCTGAACACGCACACGCGGCCGCCGCAGTCCAAGCTCCACATGAACACAAGTCGACTCCTTATGGGCACTCGTCGAGCACCTAGCGTTCGCCCGGCTCTTCTAGCCATGGCAAGGACCTTGCTTTGCACACGGACACTGCGCACACACACGAGCACGGTCGAGCACAGCCCTGGATGCATGGGCACAAACTCATGCTTGCCTTGCCACAGCCTCGCCGTTTGCATGTACCCATGTTAGCCGGCCGTCGAGTCACTGCCGGTCACCCGTGCTTGCTACTGTGCATGCGAGCACGCACTGCACGCGCACGGCTGCCATCGAGTGGATGTCGCCGCTCCACTGCACAATCCACGCACGCACACGGACCAATCTTGGCCAAACCGAACCATCGGCATTGGAAGAACGCCAGAGTGGACGCTAACTTCCTTGGCCTGCTCACCGTGGTCGGAACCACCACGGCAAGGCCGCGTTCCGCTGCTTCGGGACCGGTAGAGGTGAAACCAACCCTGGGAATGAGTCCGCCGTGCCAAGGAACGGGGAAAACCACCGCCTTTAGCCCTTGTAAGCCCGTAGCTGTTTTGGACCGCTGATCCGTCAGTTCGGTGACGCGCCATGGGCGCCACCGTGCCGTGCACGTTCCAGTCAACTCCGACTGCCTCAAGTCATGAAGTCAGGCCGTAAAGATTTGCCATGACCTGTTGAGCCTCGCTGCCCAGACGGTTGAAAGAAAAGTCCCGCCTTTTCCTAAGCCCGACGCCGACAGACTCCCGCCGGAGCTCCGTCGCGACCACCGCACAGCCACGGACTCCGCCTCACTCTATGGTCACCAAGACCGCCCGCAACAACATCGCCTGGAGTCTAATCGAAGGAATAGAGAGCCTCTTGGCCCGATTTTGGCTTTTGCCACCACACCGCCGCTCGCTGTCGGCACAGCGCCGCTGCCGTTGTGGCCTGCTACCCTAAGCCCTTCTGCTGCACGTCACTACACTTGGCTATACTTGCTGTAGCTCGGGAAGGCGAGTAGAACTTCACCGGAAGGACTAAGGCGACCCAAAGCACTCCACCATCGGCCCCGCGCCGCCGCCACCGTCCCGCTATAGCGCCAACGCCGGCCACCCCTGAAGCCCCAAGATGCCAACTAGAGCCAGCCATCCCATGCGCTAAAGTCCTTACGATGCCCTAGCACCCTTAGTCGCCCTGCCTAGAGCCCCGAAGCGCGCAGCCGTGCGAGCTCGCCGCCGGCCGGAAGCGACGCCGCGAGCAGAGAGGAGGAAAAGAAGAAGAGAAGAGGAGCAGTAGCACGGGGTGCTTGTCCTCCCCGTGGGCCGGACTTAGGAGGAGAATGGGTGGACGCAGTCCACCACAGACCTTTGTGCGGTCCATAGATCCATGCCCGCTGGACCACCCTGAACCACACCTTGTCCGCACTTGTCGGGCACTGTAGTTGCCGGGACCAGGGGTTTTTTACCGACCGGTTGAACCAAACCGCCGGGGTCCGGTTTCGATTTCCGGGGCCGGTTCTGGGTCGGTTTTGGTATTTGAATTCAAATGAATTCAAATTTTTCAGTTCATCGGTAAAAATCCGGTTTACCGAGCGGTATTTAATTTATACCGCCGGTTTGAGCGGTATAAATTAAAACCGCTTCGGTAGTTTTGTTTTTTTTTTTTTTCAAACTTCAATTCAAATTTTTTTTTATACCAAGCGAACTCAAATTTGAAAAAATGTTGCACCGTTGGCTTCTATAAATCGCAAACTATTTTTTACAGTATTTTTTCCACGATTTTTTTCAATTTTTAGATTTTGAATTTCAAATCTTTTTCACGGCGGTCGGATCGATACGGCCGGACGGTAAGATCGAGAATCGCGCGGTTTCGGGGAAACCGACCGGTATAAAAAACCCTGGCGGGACCCACATGTCACCGATTGTAGCAGCCAAAACCAATCGAGGCGCCAAGTGTCGACCTCTGGATACTCCCTCTCCCTTTTCTTTTTCCCAATATGAATTTCACCTTTGGAAATGCATAGAAAATCCATCCGACCTCAGATAAATATGAAACCAGCGCCTAAATTTTTCTAAAATCAAGCCGTACATCATCAGCAAATGCACAAGTGCATTTGCCCTCCTTCTTTTACACCTACCATTCATGCTCCCCTTTTTTATATATATGATTTATCCACATATATGTTCATGCACGCACCATGCCTTCACGCTGGTCCCTTCTTCCTTGTCGCTATGGAAATGTGTTACTCCTTCAGTCGTTTCGCGTTAGCTTAGTTCTTGTGGTGTTTTTGGCTCCTTTAGTTGTCTCAAAGTCAAACTCGAGAGTCGGCTCCTATTCTCGTCCCTCGGAGGCGGTCATTGCGGACTCAATGTCGATATCAACATCGATGCGGATCTTACCCGCACACTTTGAGCCCTCCTTGACCTAGTCTTGTGGGGGATACGAATTAGGAGCCGACCATCGTAGAGTGACGGTGTCAGCTCTCTGAGGTTAAGCTCATGGCCTCGCCATGACCATTGGGCTCTACCTCATTTTTTTCGTGTGAGTCTTGTGTTTTCTTTTTGGTTCTTCGTGATTAGCCGCTCCTTTCGGTTCCCGTCAATCTAATGACGTCTGGATCGAAACTTCGGTGTCTGATGGTTTTTTTCGGGATGAGCTAAGGTCTATGCCATTTATCGAAGCCGCATGCAGTCGACACGATCGACCCGTGAAGTACGAGCTAGGCTATGACTTGAGCTCATGCTTAGCAAACAACCACTCCTGTTTCTTTAGTCCACGGATCGGATATCCGCCGAGAGGGCTCAGTCGTGCCCTTTTGTGTTCTTTCGGTGTCGTAGTCCTTTTGAGTCCCGTTGTCTTTTAATTGATTGATTGCTCTCTTTTCGCGTGTAGTCTCGAGATAGTTGCTTCAAGGATAGCTTTGGATGGATCAAAACCCTAAGGAGGAAGAGAACATGGAGGACAACAGGACCGTGGAAGTGGAGTTGAACCAGGATGAGGAGACCCCGATGTACGACTACACCAACAAACGAAGACTTGTACCACTACTACCTCGACATCGCGGGTGTCATGGCAAACACTTTACTTTAGAGAATCCTATTAGACATTGCAAGTAGATATGCTAGCACTTTACTTTTACTCCTTTGCTAGTATATGATGCATGCTTATGCCTGAGCCTTGAATGCCTTGATTGAAACCCTTTTTACCCGAATACCTAGCTTCGCGCTCGCACTTATATATTCATGCCTGCTCGCTTGCACTTGCTCCATCATACTTGCTTATAACCTTAGTGTATGATGGTTGAGGAATTAATTGGTAAAAATATGATGATAACTTGAGAACTGGCTAATAACTTGAGAATATGTGGATAACTTGATGAATGGGGAGTGTGCTGCGTGTGTCTTGGGTGAGTGGTGACGGTTGAGTCGACTGGACAGGATCTACGACGAGTCGTGTGAGACAAGTCTTGCCGAGGGGTGTGTCTGGACATCCCCATTGAGAGATACCTGTGGCGGGTAAACAGTGGTGATTTTCCTGTGGAGGTTCCGGGGTGGAGTGTCTTTGTGGGATGAAGCCCCGGATTGGAGGTGCTGTGATGGCACGGGACGATGTCCCCTACGTGAAGATGTCCTGTCTGGTCCTACCTAATGACTTGAGTCTCTTGAGAACCGGAATCTTGGATCTACGTGCACACCACTCGTCCCTGGTTGGGCAGGGTGAAAGGTCCTAATGGCTAGAGGGGGGGTAAATAGCCTATTAAAAATTCTACAAACAACACTTAGCAAGGCGGTTAGTAAATAAGACGGCGTAGCAATTAAAGCAAAGCTTCCACTAGCTATGCAAGCCACCTAGCAATTCTAGCAATTCTATAATCTCTAGATACACTCAAAGGCTAGGTTGCTAGATTACTCCTAGGTGAACAAAGAGGCTAACTAACTTTTCTTCTAGGAGCTAACAAGGTAACTAACTAAGCACCCTAACAAGATATGCTATCAAAGTAATGCAAGGGATGCTAGGATACAATACCACCGGTGTAGTGTCGAGGTTGAAGCCAATCACCGTGTACAAGAAATCTCCAACGAGCTAGCACAAATGACACGATGATTTTTTTCACCGAGGTTCACGTGCTTGCCGGCACGCTAGTCCCCGTTGTGGCGATACACTCACTTGACGGTTGCTAAGCTTAATGGCCGGTGCCAAATCCTCAGTGGGAGCTCAAGCACACCGATCACAAGAGAGGATCAAACAAGCCATGAGCAATCCACTAGTGCTCCTTTTCGTGAATCTCCGCGGGGTAAGGAAGCGACCCCTCACAAACCACCGGTGTGGCCCTCGAACAAGCTCCAATCGAGCTCAACACCGCCTCTTGCTCCAAGCCACTAGGGAACCAAGCAAATTCCCAAGAGAAACAAAATTCAGCGGCTTCTCCAAGGATGAAGTGCCTCTAGATGTAAGACTGTCAAGCAATGCACTTCTATCACTCTCAATCTCACTCAAGAATCGAAGTTAGAGTGAAGAGATGAGTGGAAGGGAGTCTCACAAGCTCACAAGTGTGTAGGAGTGTTAAAATGTGCAAGAGAGAGCTCATGTACCCGGCCATCCAAATATATATAGAGCCCACTCAAAAAAATGGTAGCCGTTGGGGGTTTTTCTGCGTCTTGGAGGACTCGCCGGCCGGACTCACCGGTGGTCCGGTCGGTGTGTCCGGTCAGCCGGACCATGCATCCGGTCACAAGAGACAAGCCCCCGGGGCCCACGGTGACAAGCAATCTTCATGCTTCCGGTCGATGAGTCCGGTCACCACCGGATGCTTCCAGTCCATGCGTCCGGTCGAGGTCCAAGATATGTCCCATAAACATGCTTACTAGAAGTCCGGCCAGGACCCTTCGACCGGGCCGTCGGTCAAAGGACTTCCCGGTCGGCGTCCGGTCGACGCTTCGGTCATTTGCTTTCTGCGCGATCTTCATTTTGTTGTCGCCTTTGCTTCAACCTTGCTTCCCCTCTTGCCTCAAGTTGCCAACACGTCGAAGATGATCTTGATATCATATATGTTAGTATGTCGCGATCGATTAGGCAAGAACGAAGTTAGTGCTCTCAATCCTAAATGCAATATGCAAGTCAATTGGACCTAGAAGCACTTCACCAAAGGATTAGTCGCGGCATCCCCTCTTGATAGTCGGCTATCTAGCCTATAATGTGATCACACGCTCTATCGTGTCTTGATCACCGAAAGAAAACCCTATCATGTATACCTTTGCCTTGATCTCGGGTTCTTCTCAAACCGAGGCAATCCGAGCTTGACGATCCATCATGTCCATCATCATCGTCCATGTTCATGATCATCATGCTCCACGTCATCCATGCAATCCTATCTCTTAATACACACTTAGAGCAATAGGATTAGCATAACAAGGTGTCATCAATTTCCAAAACCAAACATTAGATTTCAATCTCCCTCTTTTTTGGTAATTGATGACAACCAAATTCACAAAGATATGAAATAAAATTCAATTGAACTTGAATTGCTTGTCCATAGCATTTTGGTCTGAAACAAAGTTTGGACAAACATTTCAAGGTTCGGTTTTGGTAGTAGTAGCTCCCCTACATATGTGCTTCCATGTGTTTGGATCAATTTGGCACATATGTATAAAAAGAAATTTGGGGAGAGATACTATTACCAAAGGAGATGCTAAGGTTCAAGAATTCGGACCTTTAAAGCGTGAAACCAATCGGAGTCCTTAGCATCATTGTAACTAGACATTCATCAAAACTCAACATACCCCATGAGATCAACATTACAGGCATAAATGTGAGCAATGTCTAGATATGTCCTATGCATGCTAGTTGATCAATACACCAATCAATTTTCAAAAACTAGCATACACCAAGCACATGTATATTGAATTTAGATTGCATAATGCAACATTCCATTATGATCATGCACATACAAATGCACAAATAGTCTATGAGCTTGCTCCCCTATTTGAGTGATCCCTTGTCAACATCTTTGTGACTTATTTCTCCCCCTTTGTCAACAATCACCAAAAAGGTGTAAATGAGAGAAATCAAGTCAATCAAAGGATCAAATGTGGTCTCATCTAGATCACTTGCCTTAACATGTATCCAAGTTTGAACCAAGGACAAGCTTATTCACACCTCATAGACATAAGGGTTATCTTGCACCATGTTAGAATACACATCATGGCGCATTTTCTAGAGTCAACACTAGGATTGCAAGCCCACAAACATGTCATATGCCACCACTAGGTCATAAAACCAATCAAAGCAATAGTGGTGCCACACATACATTGAAATCATTTGATTTTCCATAAATGAGCCTATTAAATGTATGATGACTAGATGCACTAAACAAGTCCTTAGCATAATATGAATGCCATGTCAAACAACTTTTACCTTGCTTGTTGTCGAAGGAGAGGCATGTCATATATGTGGGGTGCATCAACTCAAGTTGGAGAAGTCAATAATGTTCAATTCTCCCTTTAGCATGCAAAACCTCTTCTCATCAAGTGGCTTGGTGAATATGTCGGCTAGTTGATCTTCGGTGCCAATGCCCATGATACAAATGTCACCCTTTTGTTGATGATCTCTAATGAAGTGATGTCTTATGTCAATGTGCTTTGTTCTTGGATGTTGAAACGGATTTTGAGTCATCTTCCTTGCACTTTCATTGTCACAAAATAATGGAACTTTGTCAAATTTGAATCTAAAATCCCTCAATGTAGACCTCATCCAAAGCAATTGAGTGCAACAACTTCCCGGACTAATGTATTCGGCTTCGGCGGTAGAGAGAGCAACACTATTTTGCTTCTTTGAAGACCATGAAACTAGTGACCTTCCAAGGAATTGACATGTGCCACTTGTGCTCATTCTATTGATCTTGCACCCTCCATAATCGGAATCCGAATATCCAATTAGCTCAAATTTGGATCCCTTTGGATACCATAGTCCAACATCTTGTGTGCCCTTCAAGTATCTCAAAATTCTCTTTGTTGCCTTGAGGTGACTCTCTCTAGGATTGGATTGATATCTAGCACACATGCCCACACTAAAAGCAATATCCGGTCTTGATGCGGTTGCATAGAGTAAACTTCCAATCATGGACCGATATTTCTTTTGCTCAACCATGTTGCCACTAGGGTCGGGGTCTAAGCTTCCATTTGTTCCCATTGGTGTGGACATTGACTTGGCATCTTGTAGATCAAACTTCTTGATCATATCCTTCATGTACTTGCCTTGACTAACAAATGTGCCATTCTTCAATTGCTTGATTTGAAGTCCAAGAAAGAATGTGAGCTCTCCAAGCATTGACATTTCAAACTCATTGGCCATCATCTTTGCAAACTCTTCACAAAACTCCTTGTTGGTTGACCCAAAGATAACGTCATCAACATATATTTGCAACACAAACAATTCTTGTCCAATCTTCTTGGTGAAGAGAGTGGTGTCCACCTTGCCCATCTTGAACCCTTTAGAGAGGAGAAAATCTCTCAACCTCTCATACCATGCTCTTGGTGCTTGCTTCAATCCATACAATGCCTTCTTCAACTTGTACACATGGTTGGGATACTTCTCATCTTCAAAGCCCGGTGGTTGTTCAACATATACCAACTCATTGATGAAGCCATTCAAAAATGCACTCTTCACATCCATTTGATAGAGTTTGATATCATGAGTACATGCATAGGCAAGCAAGATTCTAATTGCTTCAAGTCTAGCAACCGGTGCATAGGTCTCTCCAAAGTCAAGACCCTCTACTTGTGTGTACCCTTGAGCTACTAGTCTTGCCTTGTTTCTAACCACAATTCCATCTTGATCTTGCTTGTTCTTGAAGACCCACTTGGTTCCAATTACATTATAGTCCTTTAGCCTTTCCACCAATTCCCATACATTATTTCTCTTGAAATTGTTCAACTCTTCATGCATGGCATTGATCCAATCTTCCTTCTCTAGTGCCTTCTCAATATTCTTTGGGTCTTCTTGGGACACAAAGGCATGGTGTGCACAAAAAGATGCCAATCTTCCTCTTGTAATTACTCCACTATTGATGTCACCGACAATTTGATCAAGTGGATGATCTCTTGCAATGTTGGAAGGTTGCATCACTTGCACTTGATGACTAGGATGAGATGGTGTACTAGCAACTTGAGCTTGATCTTCATGTTGAGTCCCACTAGTGCTTGCTTCATTTGCTTCAATCTCAACCGTTGTAGTAGGCATTGGAATGTCATCATCATCATCAACTTGCCTAGGCCGAATGTCACCAACATCCATATTTCTCATTGCATTCTCCAAGTTGGAACCACTCACATCATCATGATTTTCAACCTCACTTTGAGAGCCTTGGGTTTCATCAAATTCCACATCATGTACTTCTTCAAGTTGACCACTACCCAAGTTCCATACTCTATATGCTTTGCTTGTGGTTGAATATCCAACTAGGAACCCTTCATCACATTTCTTGTCAAACTTGCCCAATCTTGTGCCTTTCTTGAGAATGTAGCATTTGCATTCAAAGACTCTAAAGTAACCAATATTGGGCTTCCTTCCATTCAACAACTCATAGGGTGTCTTGCCAAGCATCCCATGGCAATAGAGGCGGTTGCTACAATAGCAAGCCGTGTTGATTGCTTCGGCCCAAAAAAAATGGCTAACATTGTACTCACTAAGCATTGATCTTGCCATTTCGATCAAAGTTCTATTCTTCCTCTCAACTACACCATTGGATTGAGGAGTGTAGGTTGGTGAGAATTGATGTCCAATTCCAAGCTCATCACACAACTCTTCAATTCTTGTATTCTTGAATTCACTCCCATTGTCACTTCTAATCTTCTTGATGGATGTTTCATACTCATTTTGCACTCTCTTGACAAAGGTCTTGAATAACTCAAACACATCACTTTTGTCATGAAGAAAGAACACCCATGTGTATCTAGTGTAGTCATCCACAATGACAAAACCATACTTGTTGCCACCAATGCTAGTGTATGTTGTTGGCCCAAACAAGTCCATGTGCAATAACTCAAAAGCCTTGCTAGTACTCATTGTGCTCTTGGATGGATGTGCATTTCCATGTGGCTTGCCGGCTTGACATGCCCCACAAGGTTTGTCCTTCTCAAACTTGACATCACTCAAGCCTCTAACCAAGTCATGCTTCACTAACTTATTCAATTGCTTCATCCCAACATGACCAAGCCTTCTATGCCACAAGCAACCTTTGCTAGCCTTTGAGAGTAGACATGTTGTCAACTTGGCTTCTTTTGAGTTGAAGTCCACTAGATAGAGATCACCATATCTAAATCCTTTGAAGATCATGTTTGCACCATCACCACTAACCACTTCAACTTCTTGACTTGTGAATATACATTTGTAGCCAAGATCACAAAGTTGAGAGACCGACAAAAGATTGTAATCAAGGTTGTCAACTAGCAACACTTTGGATAAGCTCTTCTCTTGTGTGATTGCTATCTTCCCAAGACCCAACACCTTGCCTTTCTTGTCATTGCCAAATGTGATTGATTCAAACTCGTCAATGCCCTTGATGCTAATTGATTTGAACATGTGAGAATCTCCGGTCATGTGTTGAGTGCACCCACTATCCATTATCCAATGCTCTCCTCCGGCATGGTAATTTACCTATAAAAAGAGATCAATTTTTCTTAGGTACCCAAACTTTCTTGGGTCCTTCAAGGTTAGTCACCAAGGCCTTTGGTACCCAAATGGCTTTCTTCCTTGAGCCCATCCATGGTGTACCAATGTACCTAGCACGAACTCCATTGTCCTTCTTCACAAGTATATATGAATGATCAAGCTTAATGGAAGAGACATTGGTTTTCTTGTTCATGCACTTTGGCTCTAAGTGACCAACTTGCTTGCAAGCTTTGCAATAGCTACCATTGTTCTTCACAAAACGAGTCTTGTGAGTAATAAGGGCGGCCTTGCCTTTCTTGGGGATATAGCCTAAGCCCTCCTTGTATAAGGATGCTCTTTGGCTACCCAAGCACATAAGCAAGCGGTCCTCACCACCATAAGCCTTAGCCAAGGTATGATTGAGCTCCTTTACTTCCCTCTTTAAACATGCATTCTCATGAATAAGCATAGGGTTGTCATTATCTTCACTAGAGATGGATATGCTAGTGATAGTGCTAGTGGAGGCTACACATGTGGGGGTTGATTCATCAACTAGAATATCACACATGATGCTTGCATTGCATGTATCAACCTTGTCCTCAACTAAGCACAACTTGTGCTCTTCTAGTAGGGAGGAATGAGCTTTCTCTAACTTAGAATGAGATTTCTCAAGCTTCTTATGGTCTACCTTTAGACTCTCATAAGAGGCCCGAAGCTCATCAAGTTCTTGCTTAAGGCTCTTTGTATCCTTATGCAAGCCCTTGACCTCCTTCCTACTTTGCTTGTACATATCAATGCAATCATCAAGCATAATTTGTAACTCCTCCCTAGTGTGAGTTGACTCCTCATCATCACTATCACTATCACTATCATCATCATCATCTTTAGTGATAGATTGTACCTTAGTGGCCTTAGCCATGAAGCATGAAGAAGGAGTGTCGAAGAGGGAGATCATGTCATGCATAGCCAAGTGAGCTTGTCCCTTCTTCTTGTTCTTCTTCTCCTCTTCTTCATCACTTGAAGAGGATGAGCCATCACTATCCCAAGTAGCCACATGTGACTCATTCTTCTTCTTGGGCTTGTCCTTCTTCTCATTCTTGGCATCATTCTTCTTTCTTGCTTTCTTGATGCCCTTCTCATCATCACTCTCATATGGGCATTCGGCAATGAGATGGCAATCATCATGGCATCGAAAGCACTTCATGTTGCCTTCATTCTTGCCACTCTTGTTCTTCTTGGTTGATTGCTTCTTCTTCTTTGAGATGTAGCTCTTCTTCACATATTTGCCCAACTTCTTAACAAAGAGAGCCATGTGCTCATCAATGTCACTCCCACTTGTAGAAGCCTCTTCTTCATCATCACTTGACTCTTCTTTCTTTTTCTTGCCCTTGGATGATGAGCTTGCCTTGAGTGCCAAGCTCTTCTTGTCTTCTTTCTTCTCATCTTTCTTCTCCTCATCCTTAGCCTTCTTGTTTGCCTTGTTGATGAGCTCTTGCTTCTTCTTGTCATCTCTATATGAATCATCGGTCATCACCTCATCAAGCAATTGGTTGGGTGTTAAATCCTTTAAATTTGTCCTCACAAGCACGGTGATGAACATCCCAAACCGCTCGGGCAAGCATCTCAAGAACTTTATGTTGAAGGTCTTGTCCTTGATGTCCTCTCCTAGTGCATTGAGATCGTTCACCAACACTTGCATGTGGTGGAACATCTCCGGCACACTTTTATCCTCCTCCATCTTAAAGCTATTGAATTGCTCAAGCTTTATGTAGGCCTTTGCTTGCTTGACGCCTTCGGTGCCCTCATAGCACTCTTCTAGCTTCTTCCAAATGTCATGGGCAATGGTGAGTGACTTGACTTGCTCAAACACTCTATCGTTGAATGCCTCATGGAATGCACTCACGGCAATATCATTGGCATACAATTTCTTCTCTTCCAATGGAGTTGGCTCATTCTCTTTTGTCACTTCAAACTTTTTTTCTCGGTCACGACCCACACTTCTCTATTGATTGACTTGAGGTGTGCGGTCATCTTCACCTTCCAATAGGCAAAGTTGGTGCCATCGAAAGGTGGCGCCTTCTTGGTGTTGTTGACATGAAAACTCAACGCCATTTTATCACCGTTGGTTGTTAAGCCACTCAAATACGGTGCCTCGGCTTTGATACCACTTGAAAGGTCCTAATGGCTAGAGGGGGGGGGGGTGAATAGCCTATTAAAAATTCTACAAACAACACTTAGCAAGGCGGTTAGTAAATAAGGGCGTAGCAATTAAGCAAAGCTTCCACTAGCTATGCAAGCCACCTAGCAATTCTAGCAATTCTATAATCTCTAGATACACTCAAAGGCTAGGTTGCTAGATTACTCCTAGGTGAACAAAGAGGCTAACTAACTTTTCTTCTAGGAGCTAATTAACAAGGTAACTAACTAAGCACCCTAACAAGATATGCTATCAAAGTAATGCAAGGGATGCTAGGATACAATACCACCAGTGTAGTGTCGAGGTTGAAGCCAATCACCGTGTACAAGAAATCTCCAACGAGCTAGCACAAATGACACGATGATTTTTTTCACCGAGGTTCACGTGCTTGCCGGCACGCTAGTCCCCGTTGTGGCGATACACTCACTTGATGGTTGCTAAGCTTAATGGCCGGTGCCAAATCCCCAGTGGGAGCTCAAGCACACCGATCACAAGAGAGGATCAAACAAGCCACGAGCAATCCACTAGTGCTCCTTTCGCGAATCTCCTGCGGGGTAAGGAACGACCCCTCACAAACCACCGGTGTGGCCTCGAACAAGCTCCAATCGAGCTCAACACCGCCTCTTGCTCCAAGCCGCTAGGGAACCAAGCAAATTCCCAAGAGAAACAAAATCCCGCGGCTTCTCCAAGGATGAAGTGTCTCTAAATGCAATCAAGCAATGCAATGCACTTCTATCACTCTCAATCTCACCAAAGATTCGAAGTTTGGATGAAGAGATGAGTGGAGAGGAGTCTCACAAGCTCACAAGTGTGTAGGAGTGTTAAAATATGCAAGAGAGAGCTCATGTACTCGGCCATCCAAGTATATATAGAGCCCACTCAAAATGGTAGCCGTTGGGGGGTTTCTGCGTGCTGACCGGACTCATCTACCGGACGCACCATCGGGTCCGGTCGCAGCGTCCGGTCCGCCGGACCACCGGCGGCCCGGTCGAGATGAGACAACACCCCGGCCCCAGCCGACAACGTCTTCATGCTTCCGGTCGGTGCTTCTAGTCCATGCGTCCGGTCGATCGTCGAGGTTGAACCGAAAAACATGCTCTTTGGAAACTCCGGCCCGGACCGTCAACCGGACCGTCCGGTCAAAGGTCAGACTTCGGTCGGCGTCCGGTCAACGCGCTTCGGCCGCCGCTTCTGCGTGATCTTCATTTTGTTGTCGCCTTTGCTTCAACCTTGCTTCGCCTCTTGCCACAAGTTGCCAACACGTTGAAGAAGATCTTGATATCATATATGTTAGCATGTCGCGATCGATTAGGCAAGAACGAAGTTAGTGCTCTCAATCCTAAATGCAATATGCAAATCAATTGGACCTAGAAGCACTTCACCAAAGAATTAGTCGCGGCATCCCCTCTTGATAGTCGGCTATCTAGCCTATAATGTGATCACACGCTCTATCGTGTCTTGATCACCGAAAGAAAACCCTATCAAGTATACCTTTGCCTTGATCTCCGGGGTTTCCTCCAAACCGACAAACTGAGCTTGACGATCCATCATGTCCATCATCATCGTCCATGTTCATGATCATCATGCTCTACGTCCTCCATGTAATCCTATCTCTTAAGTCACACTTAGAGCAAAGGATTAGCATAACAACTGTGTCATCAATTTCCAAAACCAAACATGAGATTTCATTCCTTCTTGGGTGGTATAGAGTCATCCAACCAGTTGCTTCCTGAGGTCTCTCTATAGTAGTGACCTGCATTAAAGATATCGACAAAATTTATAGATTCTAATTCTTCCGGCTGGCCCGGAATCTTACCTGGTGTGGTTAGTGGAACAGAAGTTGCCAGCTGAGAAATCTGAGATTCTATCATCTTATTAAAGCTATGCTGATTTTTAATTGCAGAAGAAAAGCTTTCCATTCTAGTGTTGATAAGTTCTAGAGCTTTATCATTGGAAGCTATCTTTCTAGATAGGTTCTCCATGGTTTTACCTTGGCTAAGAACTAGGTCTCTCAAAGAAGGTTGATTATAATTATTAAAGTTATTACCTTGATTATTACCTTGGTAGTTGCCTTGGTAGTTGGGCCTCTGTTGGTTCCAACCTTGATTCTGTTGAGGACGATAGTCATTGTTGTTATTGTTGATGTCCTCCAAAATCTCTGGGCAATTCCTGCCGGTGTGGCCTGTGTTACCACATTCTTCACATGTCATGCGGGAATCTTGAATTTGCATGACCTCCTTGGGTTGAGGAACTCTATCCTCGAGCTTCTTCATGATTAGGTCCATCTTGGCAGACAGCATATCTACCTCTTTCAGTTGGTGCATTTCTCTCTTGCGGGGTTGACGCTCTTCATTCCAACCTTGGTTGGAAGCCATCTTCTTCACAAGCTCTGTAGCATTGGTCAATGTAAGTGATAAGAAAGCACCTCCTGCTGCAGCATCCATCGTCTCACGAGTACTAGGAATTAGCCCATGGTAGAAAGTTTGCATGAGCAGCCACTTCTCCATCCTATGATGTGGACATTCTGAAATGTATTCCTGGAAACGCTCCCACGCTTTCAGGATAGATTCATCGTGTTGCTGTTAGAAATTGGATATCTTCCCTCTTAAGGCATTTGTCTTGCCTATAGGAAAGAACTTGGCGAGAAAGACTGTGGAGCATAGAGCCCAAGTTGTATTCTTCTCCTTTGTAGCGTAGAACCATTGCTTTGCCTTTCCCAACAGTGAGAATGGGAAGAGGCGTAACAAGATGGCGTCTCTTGATACGTCCTTCATGGTGAAAGTGCTGCAAATCTCCAAGAAATGTTGGAGATGAGCACTCGCGTCTTCATGTGCCTTTCGCGAGAATTGGGCTGGCTTGCACCATGTTGATGAGTCCGGGCTTGAGTTCAAAACCATTGTCTCCAACCTCTACCTTCGGACCAGTGAGGATGTTGTCCGTGGTAGGAGCTGAGAACTCACGAAGTGTCTTGGTAGCCATAGCCTCAAATTCAGGTAATAAGCTTCGCCTAGCTTGATCAACGTCCAAATCAGAAGGTCTTGATGTTTGTGCTAGTGTTTGTCTGAGTTTAGCTCGGCTCTTCGATTAATTCTTTGAGATTGTCAACGTAATTATCGGGGACGGTTGTTCCAATTCATACATTTACCCCGCATAAGATCAAAACAAGTAGACAAACAAGGGTAAGCTTGTTTGAGTATGTGATAATGGGTTCTCAATGCATTATGTGATGCAAGTGATCTCTCTTAATTCCATGTATGTGTGTTTAGGTTTTGGCTAGCACCCTTCCCCGGCAACGGCGCCAGAAATGCTTGTTGACATTTCTAACACGATCCAAATTAGGAAGGCGAAAGAAATGTATATGGTATCTATCTAATCATGTTAGCTTGGATGTGGAGTTAATCTCACAATCCAACAAAGGTGGAGTTAGGCGGTGTTAGTTGTGGGGTGTAATCTCAGTATCATTATCCATAGTGGAGTTAATCTCACTAAGGATATGTACACAAGGTATACCACTCATTTCTAGGCATTACCTACATACTAGTCTGTCACCCTAGCAATAACGCTCTAAGAAATGCTGGTATGGTATTCTTGATATGCCTTGATAAAAGATGAACATGATATACGTGTTGGTGTTTCTTAGCGTAAGCGAAATAGTCGCAAGCGCACGGAAATACCGTTGTAGCACTTCACCCGAAGTGTTGGGGTATTGATTTCCACGAGGAACGGGTGTTAAGTCGGGGCTCGACTAGCTACCGGGATGAAGATGGAAAGGGTGAACGGGTAGTGAGTTTCTACTACAAAGCGGATTATCCTAAAGCCAAATTACTTCTTTTCTTATACGTTCACGTAGCCACCGGCTCTCCCTAGTCCGCGGAAGGGTCAGGCCTCCGGACTACCGCACAACGGACATGGAGGAATACTAAGGTCAAACGGGGCTGTCACCACCGCCGCCTACCTCACTACCGTGGGTGATTGGTAAACGAGGGTGACTTGTAGTTTAGACACCACGTCTACACTACTTATCACGTACTCTAGCGTTGGCCAGGAGCATCCGTCTTCATCAGGAGTCCTCTACTAGAGCATCTACCGATATGGTAAACAACGAACCGGTGAACGTATAATTAAAGTAATAATTTAAGCTCGAAGATAATTGCTGTAAATAGAACACGGATCTCTTACTCAAACCAGTAGGATGATCCGTAGAGGTACAAATGCGGAGACGGGAGCCGACAGGTTCGGAACTCCGTCTGCCTGAGGCAGAGGGGTCGCTACTCCTCTTCTCCACACTTCCTCCTCTCTCACTCCCTTCTAATTCTAACTTGGCTCCTTTCCTCTACTCCAATGTGTACTAAGTGTGAGTGATGGAGTGGAGTGTGTGAGTGAAAAATGAGTGAGTGAATGGTTGTGTCTTGATGTTTTAGAGGGGGGGTATGCCCCCCTATTTATACATGAAGTGAGGCCAAAATTTAGGCACTTTGGCGGGAGAAAACCGGCGCCAAACAACTTTGCACCATCTTTTCCCGCCTCAACATTTCGGCATGTGAAAGTCAACGGCCGCGGCGGGATTGGAGCGATGCCTGCGCCGGCCACCGCCGGGGGGGCCGGCCGACCCCAGTTTGGCCCGGCTCGAGCCGGGCTTTCGCGTGCCGCCTCTTGGCCCGATTTGGTTCATTGTCCCATAGGTGCATCGGCCCGTTTTTGCCTCGATTCGGACTTTGGCCCTCCTCTTGACAAGGCGCAATCCTCGGTTTTGTGCTTTCATTGTTGATTAGGCGTATTTGTACTGTTTCCACTTTTATACACGCAAAACATGTTTTCTTCCAATACAAGTGGAACTAGGTTAGAAATAAATGCATATGCACCATGAGATTGTTTATTTCCTTGGAATGAACCTGAGTTGGTGGTATTAAATGCTTGATAATGACCGCCAACAACTCCCCCACACTTGGCTTTTACTCGTCCTCGAGTAAAGTCGAACTTTTTGTGAGGTTGTTTTCCTTTGTCAAAATTCAAAGTGTTCTACCACATTATCTTGAATGATCGTGCGATGGAGATAAGCGGGGAGTTCTTTCTTTCTACTTACACTGCACAAAGAGACTTGGTTGTTTTTTTTTTTTTTTTTTTTTTTTTTTTTGTAAATAGAATTTGTGCTATGTTCTGGGTTTAATCAAACTTGAGAGTACCAACAAAATTGCTTACTTCCTTGAATGAAATGTCAAGTCAAATTCTAGATTAATGGAGGGAAGTGTCATATTCCTAGATCAAAGATGTGCATATGAGAAATGTTCTTTTTAGTTATGATGCCTCTTTGCTTTTAAAGAGTCATGGGCTTGCTGCTTTCTTTTTTTTTTTTGGAGAAGTGGGCTCTTCTCGCCCTCGGACACTTATCCATTATTTCTTCTCTCTCTCTTTTTTTGGAGAAGTGGGCTCTACTCGCCCTCGGACACTTGTCCATTATTTCTTCTCTTTTTTAGATAGGCGGGCATCGACGTACCCATTGTTTTTGTTTATATGGGGGCATGTGCCCATTTCTAGCATAGCCCATGTCTTTGAAGCATAAAGGTTTCATCATATTTTAGATCACCAATTTATTTGTGCACATGTGTTTTGATCTTGGGATCATGAAACTTCCTCAAACATTTAATCTTTGAATTTGACGATATACAATGAATAAGGAAGTAGCTATTTTGTTTGAATACTAATTCAGGTTTTGATTATCCCAGGAACATGATTTTTTTTTAATAGGAAAAACCAAGTCTTATTTGTACGGGAAGGAGAAATTCAAGTAATCATGCTATCTCTCAAAGCACAAAAATTCGAGATAATGTGTGGCTCTTTTTTTTTTAATAGATTGACGAGAAAGGATAAAGTTTGTCTATGTTTTTAAGTAGGTCATTATGAATTTTATCTCCCCCCACACTTGTTTCTTTCACGAAGTTTAAAGAGAATACATAGAGAAACAAGTGCACAATGAAATATTCAAAGACAAACTTTATTGATCTTCAGCCAAATACAAAGTAAATAAATGAAAATAAATGCGAGGAATTTTAAAAAGCCTGAAGCAATCAGTAATTTCGAACCCTCTTTATTGTCTACGCTAGACGGTCTAATTTCTCATTAAACCCGCGACGCATAGTCAAAAGGGAATCTTCTAGATTTTTCACTTCTAATTTTGCTACAGCTACTTAAGTTATGAATTCTCTCTATTCTTGTTTGTAGGTTTGTTGATCCTTGTGTTGACCATTGCAAGTGTAATTTTCTTCTTAGGTTTTTCTTCCTCACTATCTTTGAAGAAACCGGGGGGCTGTCCTCTAATAGGAGGGCTCCCTAGTGGTGGTCTAATTCTTTTGACTACGTGTGCTGGCTTCTTGAGGGCAGCTTTATTTATCGACGGCTTTATTTGTGCGGGAGTCGTGGTTAATTTGGATGGCAGTTTCCTGGAGATGAGTTTTGCGTTGGGTTTTTGTTTTCGGGAGGTTTATAAGGCCGGTTCGGTGCTAGGTGAACCCTTGTTCCTCGCTTGGGAAGGATGTTTGGGAGTTTTGATAGGTGGTAAGATTGCCAGTGGTTGAGCTGACACGAACATGGTTTCTTCTATTCCTTCTGGGTTTTCTTGGAATGGCTCAATGTCTAATCCTAAGGAGAGGTATAAGGCTTTGTTGTTTCCCATGGATAGGTTGAGCAAGTATTCAAAATGAGGGAGAAAAAAGATGGCTTGGTGTGATTTTCCATGGGGAATTGGAGCTCAATTTATAGTGTTTGGCGATGAACCGTGACCGTGCACCGCAGGCATTTGGATAGGCTCGGTGGGATCAAGCCGTGCGAGAAGAATGGAGGCAGGGGGGCAAAGGGGGCCGGCCGCCCCGTGCGCCGGCCGCCCGGGGCGAGCGTGTCTCGTCGGCGCGACTTTTTCCCTTCATCTTTATCTTATCCTAATTCTCGCCCCTGGCGGTGCATCGGTGAAAAACCCAGTTTTAGGTGATGTTTTCTTATTTAGGAAAAAAATAAAATAGAAAAGAAAAAAGAAAGGAAATGGTTATGTGTTTTTGTATTTAACATTATTTTTATTGTGTTTTCTTTCCAATATGTTGGTAGCAATTGCTGAGTTGCTTTTTATATTGTTCAAAATCTACCAACATTATTTTCTCTATATATTTATTTGGAGAAGGCTCGAGGAAAACTTTTAAGCGTTGGCCATTTACCTTTGATAAATTACCTGAGTCGTCTGCGATGGTGATTGCGCCATGGGGTGCGACGTCGACGACGGTGTATGGCCCTTTCCATTTGCTCCGCAGCTTCCCTCCACCGAAAAGCTTCACACGAGAGTTAAAGAGTAGTACCTTGTCTCCTTCGTGGAAAGTTTTCGTTGGATTCGGTGGTCGTGCCATCTTTTTTTGTTTTTTCTTTGTATAGCTTGGCTTGCGTGATACGCCTTCTCCCTCCATTCCTCTAGCTCGGTTAATTGTTTTTGTCTATTTTTCCCGGCTAGCTTAAGGTCCATGTTCCATGTCTTGATTGCCCAGTAGGCTCGATGTTCGAGTTCTACTGGCAAGTGGCAACTTTTTCCGTAGACCAGTTGGAATGGTGTCATGTCGATGGGGGTTTTATAAGCTGTCCTGTATGCCCAGAGTGCATCGGGTAGCTTGTCTTTCCAGCCCTTCCCCATTGCATTGACAGTTTTCTGCAGAATGTTTTTGATTTGTTTGTTTGACGTTTCTGCTTGGCCGCTTGTCTGAGGATGGTAAGGTGTGGCTATATTGTGCTTAGATCCCAGCTCTCGTAAGAAAGCTCGAAAGGATCTGTCTATGAAGTGTGATCCTCCATCACTTATGACCATCCTTGGTGTTCCAAACCTTGGAAAAATGATCTCATGGAACATTTTTCTGGCATGTTTGGCATCAGCGGCAGGGCATGCCAGAGCTTCGACCCACTTGGACACGTAGTCGACTGCGATGAGGATGTATTCACTATCATGGGACTTTGGAAAAGGTCCCATGAAGTCAATACCCCAAACATCGAAGACTTCCACTTGGAGATTGTAGTTGAGGGGCATTGCATTTCTTGACGTAATTCCTCCTTGCAGCTGACACTTTTGGCATCTTCTGATGAATTCTTTTGTGTCTTGGTACATCGTTGGCCAGAAGAAACCACACTGCCAAATTTTGGCTTGAGTGCGATGTACTCCATAATGGCCTCCAAATGCGGGCTGCATGGCATTTTTCGATGATTTCTTTGTCCCTCTCACGGTGGGTACACATCTCCTTAGCATGCCGTCGGCACATACTCGGTATAGGTACGGATCATCCCACGGTGGCGGCGACTCTCAACTTGTAACTTGTGCCTTGATTCGCCGGGTGGTATGCGTAACCCGAAACCATGTAATTCACAATATCGCATACCATGGGGTTACGCCCTCCACCTTGAGGAGCATGTCGTCGCGTAGGAAATCATTGATAGGTAACTCCCGCATGTTAGTGAATTGCAAACGCGACAAATGATCCCAACAAGTGTTCTCTACTCCTTTCTTGTCTTTAATTTCTAAATCAAATTCTTGGAGTAAGAGAATCCATCTTATTAGTGCGGGTTTAGCGTCTTTCTTAGTGAGCAAGTATTTCAATGCCGCATGATCGGTGTAGACAATCACCTTGGATCCCACTAAGTAAGACCTAAACTTATCAATAGCAAACACTGACGACCGGGGAGCTCTTTTTTCGGTTGTGGCGTAATTTAATTGAGCTCCGTTTAGCGTTTTTGCTAGCATAGGCGATCGCGTGATGCTTTTTATCTTTGGTTTGGCCAAGGACCGCACCAACGGCGTAATCACTAGCATCACACATGATTTCAAAAGGCAGCGACCAATCCGGTGGTTGAATGATTGGTGCTGAGATGAGTGCTTTCTTAATGGTGAGAAAAGCTTTCATGCACTCATCAGTGAACTTAAAAGGTACATCTTTAGCTAGCAGGCTTGTTAACGGTCTAGAAGTTTGTGAAAAATCTTTTATGAACCGTCTATAAAATCCTGCGTGGCCTAGAAAGCTACGGATTCCTTTTACGTTCACAGGGGGAGGCAGTTTTTCAATTACTTCAATTTATGCTTTATCTACCTCAATCCCTCTCTCGGACACTAGGTGTCCAAGGACAATGCCCTCTCGGACCATGAAATGGCACTTTTCCTAATTTAGTACCAGGTCCCTCTCTCGGCATCGTTGCAAGACTCGGTCTAAATTCTCAAGACAGTTGTCAAAGGTTTTTCCATAGACGGAGAAGTCGTCCATGAATACCTCCATGATTTCTTCAATCATGTCTGAGAATATCGACATCATGCACCGTTGGAATGATGCGGGTGCATTACACAACCCGAACGACATTCTCCTATATGCATACGTTCCATATGGGCACGTGAAAGTTGTCTTGCTTTGATCATCAGGGTGGATGGGAATTTAGTGATAACCCGAATACCCATCGAGGAAACAGAAGAAAGAATGTTTCGCTAACCGCTCCAACATTTCATCAATGAAGGGGAGCGGAAAGTGATCTTTCTTTGTTGCCGCATTGAGTTTTCGGTAGCCAATGCACATTCTCCACCCTGTGACGGCACGCTGTGGAATTAATTCATTTTTAGCGTTTTCAATTACCGTCATGCCTCCTTTCTTTGGTACCACCTGGACAGGGCTAACCCAGTCGCTGTGTGGTACGGGATAGATTATCCCGGCGTGAAGAAGTTTGAGGACTTCCTTCTTCACGACTTCTCTCATCTCATTATTAAGCCGGCGTTGTGGTTCGGTGAGGGTGATTTTTTCGGGTCAACGGGGATGCGATGAGATCAAATTAGAGGGCTAATCCCTTTTAAATCATGCAATGAATACCCGAAGACCGTCCTATGTTTTTCTAGTATTTTGATCAACTTGGATGACTCCTCGTCGGTTAATTTATCACTGATAATTACGGGAGCATTTTTGTCATTGTTTAGGAAAACATAGCGTAATCCTTCAGGAAGGGCTTTTAGCTCAATGGGAGGTGGTGTCGTTTCTTCTTCTTTAGGGAGATCAATAAATTCATCTATCTCGCTAATTTCTTCAATGAAGAATTTGGAGTCTTTTTCTAAAGTTTCTTCAGGAGTTTGAAAAGGTATTTTTGACACCACCTCTATGGTTGTTATCGGGGATAGGGGTTCAGACTATTGTGTTTTTGGATTGTTGTATGGGTAGCGTGAACATGTCCCTACCTAATTTGACATCTAACTCCCCGTATTTGGTGGATCGTGAATAACTTTTCTAGGGGATGGCCAATTAGAATGTCGAAATCCTCAATGTCAAAAATGTGGAAATCAAGGCTCATTCCGACACCTTCATGGTAAAGAGAAACATTATGTAAAACCCCCAACCACGGGAGAGTTGAACGCATATCAGTTCTAAAAGTTTTTATTGTGGGCCGGCGTTTCTCTTCCTCAAAATAAGTTTGGGCATAGGTTTCTGACATGATGTTAATGCCCACGGTTGGGTTATACAATACCGTTTCCTTGTTTTCTTTTATTTTGCATTGAATGGGGAACGAGGGAGTACGAATCCGAATTTCTTCGGAAGATGACTCGTTCTCGTGTACCCATTCGCTGCTCATGAAAGATGTTAACCCCATGATTGACTCGTGAGAGAGTCTGCGGCTTAAAGGTTCTCTAGGGGTGATAGGAACCGGTGGTCTCTTTACCGTCTCGTATTTCGAGGTATTTCCGAAATCTTCAAGAAATACGTCCTCGATATATGGGAGGTCTCCCAGAAGGGGTTCCTCCATTGGTTCGGGGTCTGGTATTTTCAGAGGTTTGGCTTGAAGCGACGAAACCTCGTCGGACACCGGCTCAATACGGATGGGTTCTAGAGGAGGGGTGTTTTCAAGTATTCGGTCTAAAAGGGCTTCCCCTTCCTCTCGTGGTTTTGTGTGTAAACGACCCTCCCGTGGTCGTGTCAAACTGCAGGCGGACTCTTTAGTCAAACCCAAATTTAAATGCTGAAGTAGCACATGGTCGGGAATGGATAGTTCGGACCGGACCTCGTTAAAATTGAGAATCGTCCCCGGGCTGCACCTAACGACTCCTTCTCCCTTGTTGGGCGCGAGTATCTCTTGACGGAGGGAAGCAATTCGGGATATAGGGAAGAAAGCTTGGCAAAACCTTGCCCGCAATTCCTCCCAATCACCTGCTACCTTCCCTACGTTGTGGTCGAACCACTGTTTCGCTCTCTCCTCAAGTGAGAAAGGGAATAGCTTCCACCTCAACGTGTCTTGTGACATGCCTTCAATGGTGAGGCAAGCATAGAGTTGCTCAAACTCCCTCGGGTGATGGTATGGATTCTCGTAATCATAACCCGAGAAGGATCGATCCCGAACCATGGCCGTAGGCCGGGCGGAGCTCATAACTTCGAAAGTCGTGATGGGCTTCGAAGAGGATGGGCGTTCTAAGAGCTCGCCACTCGGAGCGCATAGTTTTGCAATAGTTGAGTGCTCCATAATTTTTTTTTAGATTTTTGTTTTAATGGCGGGGTGGACATGGATAATGTAGGATACACGGGTAGACTAGGTTCGAAGACTATAACGACAACCGTTCCCCACAGCGGCACTAAAATGCTTGTTGGTGTTTCTTAGCGTAGCGTAATAGTAGTCAAGCGCACGGAAATACCGTTGTAGCACTTCACCCGGGAAGTGTTCAGGGTATCGATTTCCACGAGGAACGGGTGTTAAGTCAGGCTCGACTAGCTACCAGGATGAAGATGGAAAGGGTGGGCGGGTAGTGAGTTTCTACTACAACGGATTATCCTAAAGCCAAATTACTTCTTTTCTTATACGTTCACGTAGCCACCGGCTCTCCCCCGGTCCGAAGATTCCGCCTCCGGACTACCGCACTTAGGACATGGAGGAATACTAAGGTCAAACGGGGCTGTCACCACCTGCCGCCTACCTCACTACCGTGGATCGATTGGTAAACGAGGGTGACTTGTAGTTTAGACACCACGTCTACACTACTTATCACGCACTCTAGCGTTGGCGGGAGCATCCGTCTTCATCGGAGTCCTCTACTAGAGCATCTACCGATATGGTAAACAACGAACCGGTGAACGTATAATTAAAGTAATAATTTAAGCTCGAAGATAATTGTCGTAAATAGAACACGGATCTCTTACTCAAACCAAAGAGGGATGATCCGTAGAGGTACAAATGCGGAGACGGGAGCCGATGGGTTCGAACTCCGTCCGCCTGAGGCGAGAGGGGTCGCTACTCCTCTTCTCCACACTTCCTCCTCCTCTCTCACTCCCTTCTAATTCTAACTTGGCTCCTTTCCTCTACTCCAATGTGTACTAAGTGTGAGTGATGGAGTGGAGTGTGTGAGTGAAAATGAGTGAGTGAATGGTTGTGTCTTGATGTTTTAGAGGGGGTATGCCCCCTATTTTATACATGAAGTGAGGCCAAAATTTAGGCACCGGCGGGGAGAAAACCGGCGCCAAACAACTTTGCACCATCTTTTCCCGCCTCAACATTTCGGCATGTGAAAGTCAACGGCCGCGGCGGGATCGGAGCCGTGCCTGCGCCGCCGCCGCAGGGGCCGGCCGGCCCGGGTTTGGCCCGGCTCGAGCCGGGCTTTCGCGTGCCGCCTCTTGGCCGACTTTGGTTCATTGTCCCATAGGTGCATCGGCCCGTTTTTGCCTGATTCGATTCGCTGGCCCTCCTCTTGACAAGGCGCAATCCTCGGTTTTGTGCTTTCATTGTTGATTAGGCGTATTTGTACTGTTTTCCACTTTTATACCGCAAAACATGTTTTCTTCCAATACAAGTGGAACTAGGTTAGAAAATAAATGCATATGCACCATGAGATTGTTTATTTCCCTTGGAATGAACCCGAGTTGGTGGTATTAAATGCTTGATAATGACCGCCAACAACCGCAAGCTGAGATAGAAATACCATTGTAGCACTTCACAGGGAGTCTATCCGGGTATCGTATTTATATTTTACCACGGGGAAGGGGTAGTCTATGGGAAGTAAGAGAGATAGGGATATCTAAAGATTAGTTAATTTTGGGATTTACTTGAGATTCACTTGCGGTTGTATAATGCGGAGTAACCATATGCATCTAACAATACTCATAACGGGATAAGTCACATAGTAAAGATAAATGAATAAATGATAATTGCCCAAGTCTAAGATCATGGTATGCCACTAGTATCATATGAGTTATTAACATGGTATAGAAAGAATAGAAAGAATATTCCTAAGTTACTCATAATCATATGTCAATGAATACTACAATTAGTGTAATTACATCTAGCTATCATGGCAAGGTTGCAATACATCTACACATGGTAAGCATTACCAATGACAATCAGGGACGAAACTTGATCATCACCGTAATTATGGCTCAACTTGGCCTATCATTCGGAGGGTGGACTCCAAAGGACTCAACAGATTTGTCACTCCCGCGATCTACCACACGTCCGGAATGTAGGGTGCGGTCGTAGGTAAACGTTGTATAAACACCACATTTACACATTGCTTACCACCCACTAAGTGATCATCTAAGTGGATGCTATACGACTCCATGCATAAAATATAACACAAACTTACTTAACTAGATATATAATCATAGCAAGCATGGATACAGATCACTAAGAATATAATCATTAAATAGAACAAAGTCATAGCAATTGTATTCCAACAAATATACTTACAGATTGGATACAAAGAGAAGCCACGAGAAGCTCGGCTCCCGCTACTTATTGACTATCAGGAATCCAAGGCAAGCTTGACTTCCTCTAGGGCTAACTAGGTAGCTAAGCGCTTCTAATATGATGAACTAGGGCTTAAGATCTAGACTTGGTTGGACTTGGATGAGTTGGACTCAAGAATGAATCGGAACCGAATTCAACCGAAGTTGGTACGAATTAGGGTTTAGCCCCGGGGTCGGGTGGTCTTCTTATATAGCCATCGGCGATGAACGAGGACCCTTGGATCAAACCAACCTTGAACAACGGTATAGACGCAACATCAATGTCGGTGGTAAAGCGCCATAGAAAGGAGAGGCCGACATGTGGGACCCACTTTTGGCGGTCGCCCGATGTAATGGGCTTTGGCGATCGCCAGGCCCCGGGCCACAACCATATCTCCTTCCTCCCTGGTGTCTTCTAGAATGTTTTTAGTCCACTTTTTTGGGTTGAGTTGCCTCACGGTCAAGTCTTGTCATCGTATGGGATGCAAACTCTTAGGTTTCTCACCGTTCTTATATGCTTTTATCTGTTTCGGTCCCTCGCAAAGTCATAGAATACCAAAACTCGTGGAAATATGTTAGTTGGACCCCTAGACTTATGTTGATGTTCATTCTAAGCCCTTATTTCATGTTTAATTGGCTAATAATATTATGCTATAAGGCATACCAACAATCGCCAGATCCCTTATTTTCTATTTTCCACCAAAGCTCATTCGGTGCTGATCATAGCCTGCACATCTCGGGCGGTGTGCAAATTACGACTTGCAGTAATTAGAAGAATTAGGTGGTCTCGTTCTTACGCTCGGAGTTTGGTTTAGAAGTTGAAGATTGCTTCCGCTGATCTCTACGCCGACTCTAATGAAGCCCGTGAAGGAGGAGCCTTCACTCGCCGACGTGCTACGTCTACCCTGATGTCCTGAGTTACGCTTCCGCTAGGTTTATTTTGTAGTAGGTGAGTCCCTAAGAGTTGTATAATCTTGTAAACTTGTAATTTTACGATGTATGACTTTGTGATATCAACTGTAAATAATAATGTGATGGGGTGATCTTGTGGGACTATCACATTATTATTCGATTCTCGTGTATTTTCCCTTCGTGGAAAATCGAGGTCGCTACACCTTGGAAGACAACAAGAACTACTTTAATGAAGTCACAAATTTTTTTCCGCCGCACTGAAAAAAAAAAAAAAAAAGAAGTACCTCCAATGTAAGAACACTACTACAGAAATGATTAACCGTGGCGGGCATTATGGGTTTTCCGTGGCGGGCATTGTGTCCGCCACGGAGCTAGGGTCACGGTTAATCGTTCGATTAACCGCGGGCGGACTCCATGCCCGCCATGGTTAATACATTAGCCGTGGCGGGCTTTTAACAAAGACCGCCATGGTTAATGTATTAACCATGGCGGGCATCGCTACGTGCCCGCCATGGTTAATTTATTAACCATGGCGGGTTTTGTTAAAAGCCCGCCCACGGTTAATTAATTCAGGATTAATAAAAAAATAATTCAAAAATATTTTTAAAATTATATATTATGATTTAAACCACATATTAAATAATAAAATAAGAGAATATTGACATAAATCTTGAACATGCATGACAAGTCAACATTCAACTAACATGGAGATTCAATTAAGCACTTAGAGTTTAAAAGTGATCACACCCACATCACAATTTACAAAACTCGATCGAACGATCGATTGATCAATCAAGAGTTTAGGTTACAAATCAATGTCATCCCACAAATAGTCCTTCATGTCTAGCTTATTTCTCCAGTCGCGTAGTTCCCATAAGTCGTCGTTTGTAGCGAGGTCGCTGTTAGGGTCGAAGAATTTGCCGGTAGGTAGCACAACGTCCTCAACGACGGCCCTACAGATGGCGCCAACCATTTTCTTGAACTTAAGGTCGTCCAAGTTTTGGTTCCAAAAACCTTGCGTGGTTTTCTTCGTCAGCTCGCGCCACGTAGTACGGTACACATCATGCGGGATATGAACGTATGGGCATAGAAACCCACGGGTTCTTTGCTGCGAAAGGTCGCTTACCGCCGACCGCACGCCACGATATATGTACCAGAAAATGGTTAGAATATTATGAGACCATTCAATATGGACGAGCAAAGCGAGAGTAATGCGCATATACCTCGTAGTCTCGCCCGATCTTCATTTCGTCCTTATGTTTTTCTTTTTGCGTATGCTCATCCTCCGATCGTATGACTCGGGGTCTTTCAAGTAATCCTTGTAAGCCCCGTACGAAAACCCACGGTGTCATGACTTACGAAGTTTATAGTATGAAATAGTATACAAGTGTGGTGACTTTATACCGCAGGGGCCTCTTCAAAATGTTTGTAGAGGCCTTTTTGGCGTATCATGCAACGAGTCCAACCTAAGGGCCGCTCCATCCTGAGGGAAGATTAGCCAAGTAATCCAGTGGCCACAGTGTGCTGTTGTTTGTATACCGGCCATGCTACACCATTTTTTTATTAGAAATAGATTCCAAGTGTTCAAAAAATAAAAAGTATTGCTTTTGACTTACTTGATATGTTGGGCCGCAATGAGACAACCGGCGTCATTTTTGATCTTCTTCATGCACTTACAAATGTAGTCTGCCATCTCTCTAACTCTTGCATCGCACAATGTTTTAAAGTGTTTATATTGTTCGGCCTTGCCCAACGCCCTGAGCTTTTCGTTCCTCCGGGTCTCCATCCATTATCCGAAAAATTCCGCCACGTCTATATATTTGGACATAGAAACACAAGCGGGCGATCAATTCTTGGGCTATCAATGCTTGCATCCCGCAAGCACATGTGGTCATGTCATTATATATAGAATCGGAGAGCTAGAATTAGTCGTGTATGAGGCGTAATGATCGGTAAACAAACTCACAAAGCATAGAGGGTGACAACGGTTGGTCGAGGTCCCGGCGCCGTAGCAAGCGCCACATTTCGTCGAAGCCTATTGGCGGTGAAATATCGAAGTCCAAGTTAAAGAGCTCTTTAGGAACCCCGAAATGGAACTCCCTCACCCCCGATCAACTGCATGCTCGATATAATCGGTGGAACCTGCGAGTGTCCCACTCCTCTTCCTCGATTAGGCGGCCCTTGGGCACCATGAACTTACCAAGCTCAAACCCCGATGCAGGCGTCCGGGCTGACCCATTGTCCCCGCCGATGGGGTATATAATTCCTAAACGAGAAGGAGATGTACGTTAGGATCTTCTAGCTACGTACGCATACGTAATATGTCCGGCTAAGTTTGGTTGAGATTATCACGCATATACGTACCTAATACTTTGCCCGGTCTTCACGGCCCCGGGTTGACTTAGCCAATCGGAGGTCCTTTTCCTTGTCCGCTAGCTCCTTCCCCGGCCTCATCATCTAAGTATTTGTTGGTCGGGGCAAGAACTTCCTCATCTTCTTTTTAGTGACTTCTTCTTCCTTCGGCGCTTGGGGGGAACATTCGACCTCATCCTCCTTCCGACCGCTCGAGGGGCGGTGTTGAGAATCCTATGCATGTGGAATTGAACTAAATTGGCCACCAATTAATGCCTAGTACAAGTTAATTAGCCATACTTTTTATTCCTATACTGTCACATTTTTGAAACCTCCTCGACCATTGGGCGCTTGAGCGGCGTGGGAGGGCGGTGAGCAACCTTCTTAGGAGAAGGTGTCCTCTTACTGAGCCGTGAGGTGGTGTCTTGTCACCGCCTTCTTCTTCCGGTTGTTCCCGAGGTGGGTTCGAACGAGGACTTCCACCACCTCGGCCACCATCGTCGTCGTTATCACCGTCGTCATCGCCACCGCCACCCGGGGGAGAAGGGAGGAGGTCCCTGCGGCCGCTACCGTCGGAGGTGGTGTCGTCGGTTTCCACGGGGACAATGTCATCCCTGTTCCATAGGTACTCCCTCTCCTCCCGAAGGTCCTTGAGTACTTGTTTCTCCTTGTTCACTGGGGATATCGATCTCCTCATCACCCGGGCCTGGTTCTATGGATGTCGATAAACGAAGGCATAGTCTGGTGGGACCGGCTCGTTATTGTACAACTTAGCACTCTGTGGTCTAGACACCACGGCAGTGCCCACCTCCTTCTTCTTCCCCTTCCTGCCAACGGGTATATAGAGTTTGCCCACCGCAGGTTCGACGAGATCGTCGATTGGGTTCTTCCTGGCTACATCACTCGGACCCACACCTTGGATGTTGGAAAGACCTCTTGTCGTTAATACCTCTTCTATTTTCTTCTCGACTATGTCCTTTATGGCTTGCTCATAGCCTTGCATCTTAAGGTTTTCCTTGTACCTCTGCCTCGTGTGGTAGTTGGCCGCGTCGGATGCCCAAGAATCCACGGTCTTCCGGCTATACCTCGAGCCCCGTCCCCCGAACTTCGGCCACGGTGCTCGGGTCTTCCGATTGCCTCGGTCAGCTCGTCGTGCTCCCTCCTAGGTTGGAACTCCCCCGCGCCTTGGCCTCTTTGACAAGCACCACCTTCTTCTCCACCTCGTCGACCTTTGGGTCATTGTATTTGGACGTGCTGTCAGTCTTCTGCTTCTTGGGCCGACGGGCATACAAGAAGTCACGTGTCCTCTCAGGAAGGTCTAGCAACGGATTCTGTATCCCTTTCTCAGCGTCCTCCCTTTCTTTCCGCCGCCATTTTCCCTTATGACCAAAAATATCCTACCATGCCGAGGTTGTGCTCGAGGTCGTTCTTCTTTGCGAGTTCTTTACCCATTTTCGACTTGGCCTCATACTCTTCGTTAGTCGTAAGGTTGACGAACTCATCCTGCACGGGTTGCTTCAAGAAGTTGTAGGCTTGAAGTGGTGACTTGCCCTTACGCACATAGTTTGCGTAGAGATTGTTCCGCAGGTGCGGCGCTTTGCTTGCAACGGTCCACACATACTTCTGGCATTTCTTTTCGTCAAATCCTGCCTCTGGCCCTGGATAATGGAACAGGACTTTCACTCCGTCCCACACATTCTTCTTCAGCACCTCCGGGACATTCCTCCAGTCTAGGTAAGTGATGGGCACACTTTCCTTGGCTATAACGGAGATCTGGTTGCTATAGATGGCCCTGATAGTTTCCGGCTCCACGGGATCTCCATTCGGGCCTATCCTCAATATATTACGCACCACCTCAGCTTTCTGGTGCCTCCCGTGCTCGCCTCTCTTTTCAAGCCCCGACTTGGACTTCTTGGAGGTGGTGGTCGCCGAAGTCTTTGGGGGTGGGCCCGATTCCCGCCCCTCCCGACCGAGCTCTCTCTTCACCAAACTCTAGACGCAGAGGCAGCAATGGTAACTGTCACGACAACAACTAAAATTAGTCGTCTACTTACATGAGGCACACGACGTTGTGTTTGTCGTATACTTACGTTTTTTGTTCCAGGCTGTCCACTCTGAGAACCCTGTGTGTTGGGCTCCTCTGGTTGCCAGTCCGGATCAATTTCGTCCTCCGTAGGACGTTTCTTCTGTGGCCTCTCTGGTGTCAACTCTTCGCTCACGTATCCACTGTCAGAGGAAGAATCGGACGTGGAGGCCACATCCTCCTCGCTCTGGCCACCTATTGCACGATCTTTATCGCTTGGTTCGGATGCCATTGGATTCTACGAGAACGCACAGAGCATTTATTACAGTAATTTATAGTGAAAGAGTAAAGTACAGCGGTAGTATGTAGTAGAGCCATCACAGAGTCATCTCAAATTATATTTATTGTATTCCTCTCATGATTAAATATATATTTTTCCATTTTACATAGAGTAGTTACAAAAATAACCAAAAATTTACAAAAAACTAGATAAAATAGGTACATATTTTCCTTTTTACATAGTACATACAAAAAAAAAGTGTAAAAATAAAAAAATGTGTAAAAATGTGTATTTGGCTCGAGAAGTCCCCAACTATCCTTATCACATCGCGTCCGAACTGGTTGCTTGTATATGTTATACAAGCCGTCCTCGTTTAGGCGCTCACAAGTGTGGGGACATTTCATCATCGCCGCTGCCTCAGCTTTGAAAAGATTCACATCATCGCATAATGCCACTGCCTCAGGACTATTTATACAAATAGTTCGATCATCATATAAGTTAATGTCAAATGGTCATAATTGTGTGTTAGCTAGGACCACAGCTAGCTAGGACATGGGAGACAAGTGTATTAGAGGGGCAGAAAGGCACTATATTCATGTCAAATTCGACAAAAGGCTCCCAAATCATAACAAACAACAACATGTATATGACCATCAGGTATACGACATAGGATTTCGAAAAAAGGCTCCCAAATTCATGTCAAATGCTAAATTTGAATTAAACAACAAGATAGTACCAAGACAGGTCCATTTTTCAACAAAATTTTAATCTAAACACCAAGACAGTACCAAGTTGGTCCATAAGGCTCCCAAATTTGAAGTAAACAACCAGACAGTAGGAAGGAATAGTCCATTTTTCAACTAAGTTTTGAACTAAACAGCAACACAGTAACAAGTTCGTCCCAATTTGGTCGGAGTCAACATCACAGGCAGTGGCATATGCTCAGTTCTATCCAAATTTCGCATCACAGTTGCATCATTGGCAGCAAAAAAATTGAATCACAGGCAGCTATCAAAATTTGGCATCACAGTAGCATCATTGGCATCAAAAAAATTGATTCATGGCAGCAACAAAAAAAAATGGCATCACAGTAGCATCACAGATGCATCAGAGGCTGGAAAACCTCCCGCAGGCGGTGGGCGGGACGGGGAAGGACGGAGAGGAAAAGCTCCGGCGGCGGCGGACGGGGAAGGACGGAGAGGAAGACCTCCGGCGGCGGCGGATCTCGGAGACCCCAGGCGGCTAGGGTTTCCTAGCCCTGGCGGCGAGGAGGAGGCGCCGGCGGCGGAGGAGGAGGCGCCGGCGGATCTCGGGAGGAGGAGGCGCTCGACGGCGCGAGGAGGAGGGCGCCGGCGGATCTCGGAGGAAGAGGCGCCCGGCGGCGGAGGAGGAGGCGCCCCGGCGGTGGTGGTGGAGGCGCGCGGACGGGGGAGGGGCGGGGACCGGGAGGCGGCGCTCGGCGGCGGCGCAAAAATTTGGCGGCCCTTCGGGGGACTAAAATGAGGGCGGGACGAAGAACTTAGCCGCTGCCGGAGGGTGGGGACGTTTATATAGGCGTCTATTTTGCGTGGCGGGCATTTTACAATGCCCGCCACGGGTTAATCAACCGTGGCGGGCATTGTAAAATGCCCGCCACGCAAAATGGGATTCCCAAATTGAATTTGTAAAATTCATAACAATTCAAATGTTCATACAAAAATTCTGAAAAAATTTTTGTGTGGCCTCCCTATGTGTATGTGTACCCATGAAAAATGTGAAACTTGAATTTTGGAGCAAGTGCGCGATCTCAATACATTTTTAGTTCCATTACATAAATGTCGTGACATACATATTTGGTTCTATTACAAAAGGATCGACTTATTTTTTTGCGGGGCTGCCACTGTCTTCTTCGGACCGTCCGTGCGGCACCCGGGGCTTTGTCTTGGTCTTGATGACATTCCCCACACACGTGTCTCGACTTCCTTGATCTTGGTAGGATGATCGGTAAAGAGCGTAAACTTCTGCGTAGTTGTTGTACTCTTGGGGACTCGCACTCCATCGGCTCCCACGATCCTTTGCTTCCCTCCCACGACCGCATGTAGTTGCTTTTTACCACTGCGATTTGGGCACCGGGTAGTAGGCTACGGGGCCACGCGACTTCGAGTACCCACTCATCATCTCCGGTACTTTTCGAAATGAGCGGTGGTTAACCCTACCTCGTCCACGTCAACGCCCGTTGGCTTGACCCACCGGGCACCGGAAAATGGGTATCGTAGCTCTCTGCCATAATCAAGTTCCCAAATCTCTTGGATTTGCCCATAGTATGTCTTGAGTTCCTTGGTGGCCATGTCAATGCCCTCATACCGGACGCCGCTGTTACGTGACGCGCGCTCTTGTTGTCCTTTTCTTTTCGTGTGGAACCTATATCCGTTGATGTCGTAACCTTGCCATGTGATGATTTGGCTAGATGGGCCGTATGCAAGCATCGATTCTTGGTCTCAGCGTTTAGGGGTATCCCCCTGTTCTCGATCCACGTTGTGAAATTCAAGCGGTGTTGTCTCGATACCCACCCCTCCGTGCGCCTTGGCCACGCTTGCGCCAATTTCCTCCGGATGCTTCTCGGCCCACGTTTCCATTGATACTAACTGGTTGAGCGCTGTCATGGGCTTGTTCGATTGTTTCTTGCTCTATATCGGTCCGTACTTTCCTCCCAGCGCAGCCCATCCCCGCGGTCCACGCCTTTATGCGTGCGGGTGGTCGGGAAGGCCGATTGCATTTCCATCTGGATGTATCTAGTGCGCGCGGGTTAACGACCTCGTGTTGTGTATGCCTCGATCATAGAGCCCTCTGGGTATGCACGGTTAAGGACGGATCTGTAAGAGAGGACATGAAGCGCTTCGTTCGTCCACATCTCGTGCGGGTAGAGAGGCCCCGAGTTCTTCTATCCCCGATCGACCATGTGTATCATGAGGTGTGGCATAATATTGAAGAAAGACGGTGGTAAGCACATCTCGGCGGCATATAGTCTCTGCGATGAACTCTTTTCGGTGCGGGGAGGTTATTTTCAGCGATGACCTTCTACGTGATGCGATTAAAAAGTAGCACGGCGTGTAACGACCATCTTCACGAACTCGGGGCGATGCACTAATCACAATTGGAAGGAACACCGTCGGCATGACATGGCAGTCATGGGCCTTGAAGTTTGGCCGGTGTGAGGTCTTTCATCGATACAATGCTCTTCGGGTTGGAAGCGTAAAACCGGTCGGCACTTTGACATCCCCCGAGCCATTTGCAAAAATCCCTCTTTTCATCCCGTGTCGGATTGTAGCTCTTGGGCTGGAAGGTCGACTTTTCCGCTATTCCCCGAGGGGGTGTCAAGTGAAGTTCGGGCACGATGCCCATGTCGGCAAGATCCTAACGCGTGACTTGACACCGTCCGCCGTCTTAGTCTTGATGTCTAGGAAAATCCCGACCAAGCTCTCGAAGAGATTCTTACGTAGATGCATGTTATCGATGGCATGGGGTGTATGGAGCATCTTCGGTATGGCGGTACTAGAAGAAAATCGATTTGCTTCTTGAATGGGACTTTTGGCGGTGCCGGATTGGGTTCATACGCTTCTTCTTCTTCTTCTTCTTCTTCTTCTTCTTCTTCTTCTTCTTCTTCTTCTTGCACTTTGCCGTTTTGTTCGCTTCCGCTTCTTCTTTGGCTTTGGCCCACCGGCTTTCTTCTTCTTTCGAACTCGTGGTTTATGTTCTTCACCATTTCAAACACCTTTGGCCGTACTTTACCCTTTCGGCTCCTCCGTTCAGCACCGGCTTTGCCGTCAAAGTACTCATCCCTATTCGGCGCCATGGTCGACGGCCTACTCAAATTAATTAAACCAAAACAAAGAGTGCGATCGATGATTAGAGATCAAGTATCGATGAAAAAGACCACGCACACTTCAAATGAGAGGGGGAGAGAGGGGAGGAGAAAGAGGGAGAGAGAGAGGGGAGGAGAAAGAGGGAGAGAGGAGGGGGAGAGAGAGGGAGAGGAGCTAGCTTGAGAGGGAGAGAGAGGGGGGGGGAGAAAGAGGGAGAGAGAGGGGGGGAGAGAGAGAGAGGGGGGAGAGGGAGAGAGAGGGGGGGAGGGAGAGAGAAGGAGAGGAGAGAGGGGAGAGGAGCTAGCTAGAGAGGGGAGAGAGAGAGAGAGGGAGAGATCAAAACTAGATCTCAAAAAGAAAGGGAGAGAGAGGGGTGAGAGAGAGGGGAGAAAGAGGGAGAGGGGGAGAGAAAAGAGGGGAGAAAGAGGAGAAATACCCCCTAGCGGTGCCAAACTTCAATCAAACCAAGGGCAAAACCTTCCCCCCCCCAGAAATGGTGATTTCTAGAGTTTTGAAGCTCAAAACCCTAGAAAATGGCGAAAATCCCGTGGGGAAGAAGAAGGTTGGGGCTGTATTTATAGACCAGACTTAACCGTGGCGGGCATTGTAATAAAACCGCCACGGTTAATAGACATTAACCGTGGCGGGCACATTACAATGCCCGCCACCAAGCAATAGACATTAACCGCGGGCGGGCGCGTTACAATGCCCGCCACGGTTAACCGATTAACCGTGGCGGACATTGCCCTGGCCGGGGGGCTGCCACGCCAACTATTTTGCGTGGCGGTTTTATAAATGCCCGCCACGGAAAATAAAAAATAAACACCACGCAAAATCCATTCTGTAGTAGTGGAAATAGATAACATGGAAGTATTGAGGTTAAAAGTAAGGTGGATAGCAACAAGCACCTCATGTGGAAGGGTTCCAATCAATTGGCTCATGAAACATGAGTCACTAGCTTCTCAAGTAGGAAGAAAAATTGTCTTAACTTTGTCCCGGTTCTCCTCTATCTCAATCCCTCCACACTCTGAGAAGCTGATGGTGCTACCCAACCCCTCTACAACGATCGAAAGGTAGTACTCCTGATCATGGGGCACGAATGGCTCGATGACAGAGGTTGTGATTAGAGCCATGCAGCCACCCATCTCAACCTGAAAAATCAGTAGGTCACAAGAAAGAAAATCAACTCATGTAGCATGTCAAGGAAAACCTTTTTTACAAGCAGCTGCTATACCTCAACTCACCAAAAGTCAACAAAATCACTGTTTCACACAATAGTGATAAAATTATTTATAAACACTAGATATTGCACATAGTGTCCACTCTAATAACTTATTTGTCGGGTTGAAATCAGCCGGCAGTGTTCACGTAAAGTTCAGCGACGGGTCCAAAGTAAACCGACATTGTTAGCTCTTCGATACACTGTCGGGGGGAGGGGATGAATAGGCCTACAAAAATTTCAGCCCAATATGAAATTAGTCAAGAGCAACCCTGTCTCCCCCGATGGCCGTGAGTTCACCACAGCTCAAACTTGGTGAAGAATCACCTTCTCTTGCCAACGCCTCCACCAATCACCAAGCCGGCTAGGAGTGGTTCTCTCCAAGAGCAACAAGAAATCCACCGGCTCACAACGATCCCCAAGTGCCTCTAGATGCAACGATCTAAGCAAGATGCAGTGTGTGAAAAGATATCCAAATTCAACACTTGACATCGGGTCCAAGACGAGCCGGGGCACCACGCCCGCATAAGCAGGTCGAGTCGCGAGTGGGTCCACGGTTGTGCCGGCGGTGCCCACCCCATCGATGGTCTGCTGCCAATCCTCACTGGGGCCGGGCCGAAGTCGAGGGTCCACCAAAAGGCAAATTTAAAAGGGTGGCATGCAGTTTTATCTTCAGTTTTCAGCAACAATTACATGTATCACGATCTGCTGGGGTTTTAGAAGTGAAACCACTTTTAGTGGTGGTTTTAATCGAGCCATATCTCGAAAATAGAGGTGTTGCTACAAAATAATTTTGTTACACTTGATCTCAATAAAAAGATGTTACAAAAACTGTAACTACAGTATTTGAAGTGTGCAATTTACTACAAATAAGCGTGCAATCAGAAAAAAATATGGTGCTTCTACAAAAAAAGAATATTCAGTTACACGAGTGCTACAAACTTGCAATTTACACTATTCCTAATTGCAACTACTGATATTTGATTTTAATTTGTTTGTTTGTAATGAATAGGATAGTTCAACAGCACTAGTGGCCTACAACTGCTATGGACAAGAGAAACAAAACAAAAGAAATGAATGTGAGTTTCCAAATTTCATACTACTCGGTTTAACTAACTGAAAACATATCTCAAAATTTTCACCACAAAATCCTAAAACATAATCTAACAATACAAAGGCCCATCCTATAGCAACTCCTGTAACCATATTTTGTAATAGACCAAACCTACTCACTTGAGCTACTAAAATAAACTCATGGCAACCACCACATCCTTCTAAGCTATCCATTTGTCTTTTCATATGCAGCCCCTCCCTGACCCCGCGCAGTGCGAGAGCCTATGGCTTGGTACGCCCTTTTTTATTAGATGAGGCAATAACAGCACAAATAGACACATAAAACATCGAATTTGGCTATCTACTGGAGCAATAAAACTAAGTTTACCACTTCTGTTCTCAAGACCCTTGGCAGTTTAAATCGAAGCACTATTGCTTTTGTGTGGGGTCATAAATGCATGACATTTCTCGTTCCAGAACAAACTAATAATAGACCCAAAATGACACAAATTAGCTGCAGAGCAAATCCTAAGGCGTAGATAATGCTTACAGTCATTCCCGCATGTGAACACATGTAGAAGTCGAAGTTCCTTGGATAATAGACTTGCTATCCACAACAACTCCTACAGATAAAGCCATTGCATATTTTCACGCTAATATCAAAATAAAAATAATAACCAAGCTCATACAACAAAATTGCATATACTCAGCAAAGTACAATTGCGGTTCTCTTTATTTGCAATTTACATTATTCCAGTTTACAATTCTTTGGATGACCTATATACATAGTTCACTTTGCAAATAATATACAATAACACAAAGCAAGCAACATACCGGGCATAAGTGCCAAAGGAGATCAGATTAGTTTATATATTACAACCAGATCAGAAAAAGGTCAAAACACCCCATGTAGCTGTCTATTGTGAAGCCATATAGTAGTGCATTGCTAATAGAACTCATTAACAGTTAGGGTACTAGTTTAAAATGGATATCTGCAAGGCAAGTACTCACGGCACATCCTCAGATCTCAGTGTCCCTCTATCAACAAGTACTCACCGCACATCCTATGAAAGGACAAGGACAAAATAAGAGGTGTGTGGTAGCACAAAAAGCACAATCACATATTTCAAAATTAGTTAGCAAAAATCACAAGCAACAATTTTTTTTCTATGAAAGAACAAGGTCAAATAAGACGTGTGTGCTAACACAATCACAAATCATAATTTTTTTCTATGGAAGGATAGATCACAATTTATTTTCATATGAAAGCACAATCACAGATCACAATAGACAATTTTTTTTTACGAAAGGAGATATCATTTTTTTTTCCTATGGAAGCACAATCATAGATCACAAGAGACAGATCACAAATCACAAATAATGTTGAAATATAAGGCAATTTCAGATTAATTCCATAATATAAATCATGATGAACTGATCTACTAGAATAAGCATGTGAAGCAAACAAGCATGATTCAAAATCATATAACGAGATCATAGCATGGTAGAACAACATAAAACATGGCATGATCATGGCAGGCGGTGTAAGCACAACTAGCACAACACATACACCGGATAGATTAAATAGATTGAACATGTTGGACAATAAGATTAGATTACGGATGTAATACCGCGATGTAGAAGTACATGGTGATGAAGATGCGGCGATGATCGCATGTCCTTGTAGATGTTCCGTGCGCGAGCCTTACGGACCGACGAGGCGACGTGCCGAGATTTGGGAGCAAGTCGGCGAAGAGCGCTTCCCAAAAACCTTATTCGCCTTCTCCGGTGCAGGATCGCAAAGACGGCGGTTCGAGACCTGCTCGCCCCGGTCGCCGGTGCACGCGAACGACGATCGGGTCGGAGACTTGGCAACGGTGGCGAAAGCAAAGTGAGAATAGGAAAATACTATTTTACTACTTTAGGATTTTCTAATTGAAACTCCCAATTGTAGTTGTTATATTGTGTCTATTCCAAGGAGGCTTGGTACAAATATATAGGGAGGAAAACTCCCTACCTCCACATCAATTAGTAATATGATATTAATTGATATTGCACCTCCCACCTTTACTCATGGGCTAAAACAATAAAGCCCATTAGAGAACACAAATATTGGGCCTTTGAGATTTATCGTAATTTCTTCATATGAATTTTAGGGGAACTATTCATATATAAATTCTAACAATCCCCACCGGATCTCAAGCGCCAAAGTATAGATATTTTCCTTATCTCACTACTTTGTTTTATATACTAGTGTTTCAGCAGAGACATTAAGTTGAACATCCGCCTAGAGCTTCAAGTTCTACTCATCCACAACTTGAACAATGGACTACGCCTTGAATTGCAAGTTTTGTATGAATAAGTTTCGCTCAAAGTCAAACTAGTACTTGGTCGCTAGTAGCCTTTCTCCGTGGGTGGAGCATATACGTCATACTCCTTAGTCTCTTCATGAGCTTACTAGAGATCACCCAAATCTCATAGACTGCGACGTTTAACAGTCGAACTCATATAGGTATGCCCTTTCAAGAATGCTCTGTAGGACAGCATCTTTACTTATAAAGTCAATAGGACATATTAAGGCATTCTCGCCAACCTACCATACAGAGCCTCTTCGCTCTTTAGAGTATTGCATCTTCACATAGAGAGGGTTTATTAGTTTACTCTACTCAGTTTACCAATAGCTTGTTCTTCACAGGTCCTTAGTCACGGGATCTCCGATCAAAAAGGTTGGGTTACTACTACTGAAAACTCATATGGGTCTCATACCCATCTCCCTAGATGCAATTTCTATCACATTACGTGATAGCCCTTTAGTAAAGGGATGCGCCCGGGTTTTTATCCGTGCGTATATAGGATACGATTATTACTCCGAGTTTCTCAATTTCCCGACAGCCTTCAAACGTCTTTTAACGTGTCTTGTTGACTTTGAATTATCCTTTGCACTATTCACTTTAGTGATCAGCATTTGATTATCACGGTTTATAAGGATAGCCGGTCTTGGTTTTTCAACCACCCAAGCAAGTCGACAAGAGCTCACGCACCACTCGCCTCTGCGCAAATTCTCGTTTCTAAAGCGGTAAGTTCTGCTTCCATGGTTGACTTAGTCAAAATAGTCTGTTTACAAGACCTCCATGACACCGCGCCACCTCCAAGAGTAAATACATACCCACTTGTGGCGTAGATTTGAGCAATATCGAGAAATCCGGTCAAGCATCACTATATCCCTCTAGCACACGGGTGCCCGAATAGTGAATTCCATAGCCCATTGTACCTTTAAGATAGCACAAGACCCTTTCTAGTACATGCCAATGATCATCACCCAAAGTTGGACATATACCTACTCAACTTGCTCACAAAGAAAAGAGATATCCGGGTCGGTTGCATTCGCTAGATACATGAGTGAACCAACAATCCGAGAGTACTTGAGTTGATCTCTAGTACGCTTCTTATCCTTTTCGCAATGTCACACTAGGATCATAAGGTGTTGGAGAAGGCTTTCTATCCATAAAGCCAAAACGGCTCAGGACCTTCTCAACATAGTGAGATTGTGATAAAGTAATCCCACTCTCTTCCTTAATAAGTTTAATGTTTAGAATTACATCAGCCTCTCCTAGATCTTTCATATCAAAATTCTTTGATAAGAAAGACTTGACCTCATTTATGACATTCATGTTTGTTCCAAAGATTAGAATATCATCAACATATAAGCATAATATAACAGATTCGCCCCTCACCATGTCGATAATACACACACCTATCGACTTCATTGACAACATAACCGGCACTAGTTAACGTAGTGTCAAACTTCTCATGCCATTGTTTAGGTGCTTGTTTCAAGCCATATAAAGATTTTAATAACTTGCACACCTTTTGCTCTTCACCTTTTACTACAAATCCATCGGGCTGATCCATGTAAATCTCCTCATCCAACTCTCCATTAAGAAAAGTCGTCTTTACATCCATTTGATGAATGATCGGACCATATGAGGCAGCCAAAGATAGTAGTGTTCGAATAGTGGTCATTCTAGCAACAAGTGAGTAAGTATCAAAGAAATCTTCTCCTTCTTTTTGAGTGCCTTTAGCCACAAGCCGAGCCTTGTACTTGTCAATAGTACCATCAGGTCTAAGCTTCTTCTTGAACACCCACTTACATCCAATTGGTTTACAACCGAATGGTAGATCGATAGCTCTCAAGTTCCATTAGAAAGAATCGAGTCCATCTCACTACGAACGGCTTCTTTCCAATCATCTACATCTAGAGATGCATATGCCTCTCGAGATAGAGGTGGGAGTATCATCCACAAGGTACACAATGAAATCATCACCAAAAGATTTTGCAATCCTTTGTCTCTTGTTCCTCACGGGAACTTCATTGTCATCCTTCTCAAGTGGTTGCTCAAATGACTCAACAGATATTCGATAGGTATAGTATCATCGGGAGCTAATTCAGTAGAAAATCTAACATTGCTACGCATATCTTTTAGAGAAAATATATTCTCAAAAATGTAGCATCACGAGATTTAAAGATAGTATCAACAAGCATATCGAAACTTCAGATCTTACTACTAAAAATCGATAGGCAATCTTTGTTGTGATCATATCCAAGAAAGATACAATCTACCATCTTTGGTCCAAGCTTACGCTTCTTATTAATTGGAACATTGACTTTTGCCAAACATCCCCACGTGCGCAAGTATGAAAGTGATGGTTTCCTTCCAACTCATATCTCATATGGTGTTGTCTCTTTATTTCTGTTTGGAATTCTATTCGGGACATGACTCGCGATCAATATAGCTTCCCCACCATGCCTTAGATAAACCCGGAAGTGTCTAACATGGCATTAACCAAGTCGGTCGGCGCGCGCGATTTTTCCTCTCAAAGCAACCCCGTTGGATTCGGGCGAATAGGAGGTGTCCTCTCATAAATAATACCATGTTCGCACAAAACTCATCAAATGTTATAGGAAAATATTCACCACCACGATCGACCTTAAACGTTTAATCTTTTCTTTCTAGTTGATTTTCAACTTCAGCCTTAAAGATTTTAAAGTAGTCTAATGCCTCATCTTTAGTTTTCAGCAAGTAAATATAGCAATATCTAGAAGCATCATCAATTAACGTCATGAAATATCTCTTTCCACCTTTAGTCAACACACCATTCATCTCGCATAGATCGAATGTATGAGCTCTAGAGGTGCCAAGTGTCTCTCCTCCACTGCCTTGTGAGGCTTTCGAGGTTGCTTAGATTGTACACAACTATAGCACTTAGAACCTTTGGCAATGGTGAAATCTGAATTAACCGCAAGCTAGATAAATGTGACATCAAACCAAAATTCACATGACATAAACGAGAATGCCAAACACTTGAATTATCATCAATTGTGCCACAAATATGATTCAACGACTTATTACAAAAATCATCAAACTTAGGCGGAACAAGCCACCACAATCATAACCTTTACCAATAAACTGCCCATGCTTAGACATAACTACTTTATTGGACTCCATCACTACCTTAAACCCATCTCTTAAAAGAAGGGAAACACTAACAAGGTTCTTACGAATAGTAGGGACATGCTGCACGTTCTTCAGCTGCACAATTTTCCCTGAAGTAAACTTCAGATCTACCGTGCCAACGCCCACGAGCGAAGCATGTGACTCATTCCCCATTAGGACGAGAAGAACCTTGTAGCTCTTTATAAGAAGAAAACAAAGAGATGTCAGCACACACATGAATATTAGCACTGTATCAACCCACCAACTTGGTGATTGAAATACCGATAGTACAAAAGTAGGAACATTCTTGTACTCCTCATCAAGCATTGCTAATAGTCACGAGGTTGACATTCTTATTATTCCCATTGGAAAAGTGACTAAGCTGTCCACAAGTGAAGCAAAGCACCTCATCATTATTTTTCTTCTTCTCAAAGGTAGTTGTTAATTTGGCATTGGAAGATTTATTCCCTTTGTTCTTGTCATGTGGGTTTTTCGCACAAAATTAGTGCTAGAATGGCTCTTGTTCCCCTTATCAATAGTATTCTTCACCCGAATATTTTTCTCAACATCAAGAGATGCTATCGAGGGTTTACAACCGATATTTTCTCGTCTCTTTGTGTTTAAGAATTGTGCCGAAGCTCTTCCATGAAGAAGGCAACTTAGCAATATTGCATCCGGCTACAAACTCATCGGGTATGACATACTTAAGGAGTTCAAGTTCTCTTGCCATGTGTTGAACCTCATGCGCTTGCTTGACTATAGGCGGTTAGCAACCATCTTGTAGTCATAAAAGCTCTCCATAATGTACAACTTCGGATGTACCAATGGTTGCATTGATTGATCCCACAATGCCTTCTCATCTTGAAAGTGCAAGTTTGCATCTTCTAGATGACTAGCAAGACTATTTAGGATTGTTCTAAAGATAGTGTTGTCTCCCGAATCTTCTCTTATCTCTAGAGATATTTCCCGAGGTGATCCAACGGTAATCGTAACATTTTAGCCTCTAGTCGAAAGCATGGCCTTAACTTCGCCATCTCTTAAAATGTGCACTAGAAAACTTTTCTAGTCTCAAAGACGTCGCTGAAAACAACCATAGTTAAATCAAGAAAAAGCCTATAATAAGGTTTTTGGATTGTTGAAATATAAGGCAATTTCAGATTAATTCCATAATATAAATCATGATGAACTGATCTACTAGAATAAGCATGTGAAGCAAACAAGTATGATTCAAAATCATATAACAGATCATAGCATGGTAGAACAACATAAAACATGGCATGATCATGGCAAGGGTGTAAGCACAACTAGCACAACACATACACCGGATAGATTAAATAGATTGAACATGTTGGACAATAAGATTAGATTACGGATGTAATACGCCGATGTAGAAGTACATGGTGATGAAGATGCGAACGATGATCACATGTCCTTGTAGATGTTCCCGTCTTGTGAGCCTTACGACGACGACGAGACGGCGTGCTGAGATTTGGGAGCGTCGCGCGAAGAGCGCTTCCCAAAAACCTTATTCGCCTTCTCCGAGTGCGAGATCGCAAAGACGACGGTTCAGGAGACACGCTTTCGCCCGGCATTTGGTGCACGCCAACGATCGGGCCGAGACTTGGCAACGGCGCGCAAAGCGGTGAGAATAGGAAAATACTATTTTACTACTTTAGGATTTTCTAATTGAAACTCCCAATTGTAGTTGTTATATTGTGTCTATTCCAAGGAGGCTTGGTACAAATATATAGGGAGGAAAACTCCCTACCTCCACATCAATTAGTAATATGGTACTAATTGATATTGCACCTCCCACCTTTACTCATGGGCTAAAACAATAAAGCCCATTAGAGAACACAAATATTGTGCCTTTGAGATTTATCAGAATTTCTTCATATGAATTTTAGGGAACTATTCATATATAAATTCTAACAAATAACAGATTCCAACATGTTCTACCACGCATCACGAGACAAGATTTTTCCTGAAAGGACAAGGACAAATTAACAAAGTTCACACACCAAGCACAATTAACAAAGTTCAAAATGTGTTAGCACAAAAAGAAACAATTTTTTTCTATGAAATGACAAGGACATAAATGAGGTATGTGTTGGCACAAATCACAAGTAACAAAGATACGGTGTTTGCTAGCACAAATAAAAACAAATTTTACGAAAGGATAAGAACAAAATTTGGTGTGGGCTGGCACAAAAACGCATTACAATTTTTTTCTATAGTATGACGGATAAAAAAAAATGCCCCATGAATTCAATATATGTTGCACCGACAAAAGAAGAGCCCCCATGACTAAGCACACCATACCCGGAAGACAATCCCAAATGAGCTAGTACCCACGACACGTTCTACCATGTAACCGATGATCTAAATTTAAGCTCGAATAGAAACAACACATGGATTACTAAAGACAAGATGAGGCTACCAAAAGTAAGTAGGCATCAAAGCATCATGCAGGAATTCAGATCCCAAAACATTGTAAAAGGAGGTACACTAGGACTATTAAAGTCGGGAGTCTTCTTAACATGTGTTTTCCCTTTCCCTTCTTAATCAAATAGAATATGGCAAAGAAGCTTGAAACTAAAAGGTCACAACCTTGTGAGACATTGCACATGTCCAATACTGTAATTGTAGTATTTTAAATTTGCAATTTACTCCTAATAAAAGTGCAATAAGGCATAGCTACTAACCGCCTCGATCCAAAGCGGGACTCGCATTTTTCAATCAATTGAGCATCTTTGAATGGCAAGGAAAAGTTCTTTCCTCCTGAAACTTGGAACTTAGGAGTAGAATCATTTTGGGCATCCTTCACTGCACAAACACCATGATCAATCTGATTCAAAGAACCACTAGGATTCCTTTTATTATACGCTTCTCATGCATCAATTTTTCAATGATATGTCCAGCTTGTATCATAGCTTTGCTAAACATTTTTTTTTTTTCATGAGCACCACAAACCTGGGGCCTTCTCAATCGTATCCATCAAGGGTACAATAGTTCTAGTTCCTTCACCTACATGAAGAATAAAAACAAATGGAACAAGTCAAACATACAACAAAGCATAAGAACAAGGACAACTTGTTTAAGAGTGTGTGTGTGTGTGTGTGTGTGTGTGTGTGTGTGTGTGTGTGTTGGTGGGGGTTCTTTTCATTAAACCAAGTGAGCTGTTACCTTAGTTGAATGAAGAGGTATCTCCTTTGTCGGACAACGATCATTGTACAAGCCTACCTGGTTCATTAGGAAGAGGTGGCATCCGAGAATTATTAGAAGCAAAGAGAACACTTCTTCCCTTCGATTAGGATCCAATAGGAAGATCATTTAAATAATAGTTAAAGAAAAACAAGTTAAAGATTAGAACCAAAGGAAGCATGGTTTGCATTATATAGAAAATATCTGAAAATTGTGATAGGGAATCATTAGCACACACACACTACCACACACTAACAACATACAACCATCCAAAACATGCACCCCGGCGAGCCCACCCCAACATGACCACACACATACTACCACACCCACCCCAAAATAAATAAATTATACTCGTGGACCTACCACAGACAAAAACACAATGCCTCAACAAAGACAGAGAAAGAGGGAAACACACTCCCGATTCCAGATTCAGGAGAGGGAAAGAGCAACAAAGAGCTGCTTCACATAGATACAAGATGCAATGTACCAACAAAGGTGTGCACGCAAAGGGTACTTAGTAGACCAGCCTATATAATGGATACACCCCCCGTGCAAGCCTCAGATGCTCAGCTCTAAACCATCCAAAACATATCGACCTAGTAAAAGCCAAAGAGTAAACTCAACTACAGCCTACAGAATGGACACACACCCCATTTTCACGCCCGGATCTTCGGTAGCTTGGCCCTAAAAGCCTAAAACACATAGAACTCAAAAATATCATATAACACTTGATAGTAATGTCCATTCAGCTTATTGTCCGAATGATACACTGCCTATTACATAAGTAAAATATAGTTTCGCATTGCCTGAAAATAGGGCAGCACCAACAAAAATTGCAATGTCAGGTTCTTCTCTCTCCTTCTGATGAGGACATGACAACCTTCGGATACGACCTTTAATTATAAGGTGGGCTTGTCTCCATATTTGCATAATGATTTTTGGTACAACTCACTTGGTTCCACATGTACATGTCCTTATTTGATTGCAGGTACAAATGTGTCTCAAAGTGCAAGCTCATCAATGTCCAACATTCGGTTCGTCGATAGCCCAACAATGCTTCATTGGGAAGGCCATAACTCGTCCATCCTGAGTGCGATTGAGGTCAATGTGCACTTGCTGGAAAGATTATTTGATAAGCTTTCAAATAGATCTGGTCCCACATCAATATCACATCGGAAAGGCCTTCAAATTATTAAGACATTCTGTTACTACTTCTGCCTGGAGCTACAACGTCGTCATGGGCTTGTTATCCTTTATTGGGACCCCCGCCCAATTGGAAGGACGCCCCAAGGAGATGGAGAACACACCAAGGAAGCCCTTGGACGTCCTCCACCTTAGCCACCACCTTAGGAGGTCACCTAGGGCGTCCAAGCCAAGTTGGAGGCCCACTCCACGTCAAGTTCGAGTCTATCTCAGGCTGCTGGACCAGTCAGTAATAAAACGGATGCCCAGGTCGCATATGGACTCCGTTTTCGATGATCCATACATGGATGGAAAGATAATTTCATAAGCTAACCAATGGCTTTGGTTTGAGGTACAAATTCCATCGGAATCAATGGGAATCGTCAAAACAAGTTGACGTCTAGAATCTGTCAGGGCGCTGCGTCGCCATCTTTTGGGCCGTTTGGGCCTTGTAACATGTCAGGGCTGCATAGGGACGTGAGTAGGGGTCCTTGGACGCCCCTTAGGTCATGTATTCAGCAGCCGCTGCCTCACGTTAGGGTTTGGGTTTTGCTTTAGATTAACTGTCTTTGAACTGTCACCATTATCGGGTTTGTGAAACCCCACATTCGAGATCTTAATCATATATTTGCAATTGTCACTTTACTTGAGTTGCATATTATCTTGTTCTTGCTTGTGTTCTTCGATTCGCAGCAGGGATTAGCCTTCTTGGCGAGGTCAACTGACTTGTGACACGGTTGATAACCAGAGAAGACGTGGTGCTAAGATTGCAGGGTTCGGGTATTTGTGATCTGAAGCCGGATCGGTGTATCACTTCCGACCAAATCAATAGTTATCTTGAACCTGACGGAAGATTGGGAATCACGTCCCCATCACCTTCCCTCCCTCCTCCCTGCCTCTCTGATTGCTTTGTTTCACCCAGACTACAAGATCCCTAAGTGGAATTGAAAGTGGCAGCAGGAACACATGCAATTGCCGAGTTACTACACACACCGCAGCAGCCAGACAACACATCCACACACGCACCTAGCAATCGAGTGACAAGCATTGCTCCAGGTCGGTGTGAGATTGGTCAACACTACCCAAACCAAGGCATCTCAAAGGTGAACGTAAAGGAGAATGTGAATCTTGAGTCATAACCCCTTTTGACACCCCAAAAAGATGAGCTCCGCAACGTAAGCGGTTGTGAGCATGGTAGCTTGCGTAACCACTGTTCCTATTGACAAAATACACATGTGTTCAAACATTTATACATAGAAAGAACACAAATTGAAATTTAAATAGTCAAAGAGTGTATACTAATATATAGATCAACTAGCATAAAAACAAGAACATGAGGCAAAATGGTTTAACAACAACATATTGCATATGCTTAGAACTACAATTACGGTGGCCAATAGTTGCAATTTTCATTATTGCTGGTTGCATTTATGTTCCAATCAAGCCACTTACTGGAAAATCAAAGCTAATATCACTCTTAAAAAGATGCAGTACCAAGCACGAGAAATACAGTTAAAAAAGAACAAATAGGGATTCGATTTAAGACAGATTCAGATAATGAGAAGCATGAGTTCAGTTATGTAAGCAGCAGCTCACTCATAGTTACAAGGACAGGCATTCAACATTCAACTTTCTGTCAAGAACAGATATTTTAAGATAATGGATAGCTGCACTTTTGGTCACTAAAGATGTCACCATGCAGCATCCTAAGCAGGAGGATGGCATTTTCTCATTCCACGTATTTTTATATTTAGAAAGAAGGTAAGGTTGGCACTAGGCACCAATATACATTATCTATAGTTTGATTTCTATTCTTCCTAAAATTGCAATAAAATCCATGGGACAATAAAATCATATTCTATATGCATATATAGTTTTCCTCAGCTGTCACTGCCTGAAAACAGAGAACACAAAGCACAGAGTTGCTGCCGCTGCCTGAAAACAAACTAAGCAATCATGTAGATGATACTGACTAGTTCAAAATAAATGTAAGAGAAATAAAACGTACTGCTCGTTGATGGGTGTGACAGCTCGCTGGTGCTTGGCCTGCTAGCGTCAACACCTCATGGACACCTGGAAAAAGAAAAGTTAGACCACAAAGCGAGGACACAGTGCTGACCAGTCGACACGAAATCTGACTTGTATGTATGGCAAACAGATTTTCATCAGAGAACAATTATATCCCAGCTGTGCACTAACAATGTTCTTGCAGCATCCCACTGCTGCGCACTAAGACTGGCCACAATGTTGCGGTGCTCAAAAGATCAAAAAGCCTGTGAATAGGCACCGATGCCTCGATTCTTCCGTTCCCACAGCGTGGGCATCGGTGATTGTACTGTGCGTGGGGCCCAGCAGGTACAGAAACAGGACCATCCCCTTCGTTCTCGTTTTCCACACAAATCTGCATCTGCTTAGTTGCCGGTGCTCAGCCATGGGCATGGCTGCCTGCCTGCACCACCGCATGGCCTCGAAGCGCCGCCGTCTCCCTCGTCCCTCTGCGTGCACAGGCACACAAAGCGCCGCCGTCTCGGCCTTGTCGCAGCAGCCTCGTCCCAGCAGCACAGGCACACGAAGCGCCTCCGTCTCGGCCTTTCCCTCTGCGCGCGCGGCCCTGACGCCGCCCTCGCCTCCGCCTTCGTCTCCGGCCCTCCTCCTCCTGCCCCCACCGAGGCCCTGCGCGCCGTCGAGCTCTCCCGCTCGAGCGGGTTCGGTGCCGTGGGCGTCGCCGCGTCCTGCCCGAACCATCGCCGCGCAGCTGTTTCCGCCAGACCCCAGGCCTCCGACGGCGACTCCGATGCCAGCTCCACGTCTGGGGCCCACGACTTGGATGAAGCATCGGTGCTTCTACTTGATCCGATGCCGAATTTTTGGGCGAACTCGGCACCGCTTGCAGTGTTCGGCACCGGTGCCTGAGGAGGAAAGAGAATGTCCAGGCATCGCAAAAACTCAACACTGTGGCCAGTCTAATCCAACCAACCTACAGAAAAAAAAAAAGGGTACCACTACTACTACACAGGGCATGAAGCAATTGCGATCCCCTAAAACGAAGAGGGCTCTGCAGGATGCGATGCGATGCAATCGGAGACAGGCTGGTCCCCTACCTGATGGGGGCCTAGGCCAGAACTTGCTACCGGTGGCAAAGCCCGTATGAATGCGGCTGCGGCGGCCACCGACGTCCTCAACAGAGCGCAAGAGCACTAGGACACGGAAAGGGACAACAACGCACGCAACAACACCAACTCCATCCTCAATGGAATCGAAACCTATGTACGCTTCCCCTGGTGTGGTGGACATTATAGTACAGGACAGGAGTCAGTTCAAACATGAAGCTTAAATAGATCAAAGAAAATACACTAAACTGTCAATATGATGTAATAAATTGCAGAGAAACGGCGCAAAATTAAATACCCATCATCTAACAGAATGCTACAACTCAACACATTACCAGCACAACCTGCTAGTTAGAATTAGCTATGAATAATCCATGACACACAGCACACACATCAAATTTTTCCTCACATACTGCTCGATACACAGGCTAAAATGACTCTAGAAACAGAGAACAATTAACTGGACCTGTTCAGAACTGCACAATGGCTCCGATTGTTTTCATTGCCTCTCGCTGATTTTTGCATCCTGTGGATCTAGTTTGATATTTGATTTGGGCGGCAGTTTTTCAATTATCTCATTAACACCTACCCCCGCCAGAAAAAGACAGCAGGGGGAATGCCGCAAACCGGGAGGCCGGGACAGAGAGGGAGAAGCAGGGGGCAGCCAGGCAGGGGCCGGGAGCCATCTTGCTGTGCGCAGGAGAGGCGAGCACGACTGTGCAGAGCCATGAGCCACTAGCAGCACCGGGATTGGGGCGACACGCCGCTGTCGCAGCACGCGCGAGAAACAAGAGTCGCGAGCGGCGAGTGCTAGGACGAAAGTGCTAGGACACGAGAGGGACAACAGCGCAGGCAACAACGCCAACTCCATGACTTCATCCTCCATGGAATCAAAACACGATACATACGATACCATGAAATCCCCCAAGCAAATCCAACACACAAGGGCAAAATCCCCTAGCAAGACGACGCCCGTCCAGGGGAGGGAAGGCAAGGAGACTACATCCTCCATGAACTCGAATCAGATCTACCGAGAATCCAACACACAAGGCAAGTCCCCACACTACAGCTCAAATCAAGGGGAGAGGGAGCCGCGAGCTAAAGTACCGGCCGACCTCTAGCAATGGCATCCGCGAGCGAGCCTCCAAATCGGCGAGGGAGAGGGTCCGACACGCCTGGAAGGTGAGGAGCACGGAGAGCGTGCGGAAGAATCGCCCCCTACGCTGCGACGAGCCCAGAACACCGCGCCCATTCCCCAGAGTGCCGACAGAGGAATACGATAGTCTCCAAAGCGGGTCCGTTTCGGTGGTAGCGGGTGTGCTCTCCAGGACAACCCGATAAGAAAAGGCTCAGACAGAACAACCACTCAGCTGGCGCACGGATCTTCCAACAGAGGACGCGTCGCCTGGAAGATGAGCCCGATTTCAGGCGACCGCTCAATAGGAGAAGTGTATAACATTACACAATGCACAATTTCTTTGTGTGGACCCATAATATATTCAATCTTTGCCACCATCAACTCTCTACCTAACATCCTCTCAATCCTTTGTGTTGTCTTCTTTATCTCTAGTGATGTGGGGTGTTGCCGGCAAAGGTGGCGTGCTCGCAAGTAGTGATGACATGACGATGCACCCCGGCGAAGCCATCGTTCTAGTGCCACCATTGTGTTCGATTTTGAACCAGATGATGATACTATGCTAAGGCATATATGCTCGGACTGCGGTAGGTCCCACACACATTGAACCAAAATCCGCCGGGCTGAGATTAGGCATGTCTTCTGCCAATTAATATCTACCCTCTGAGAAGGTATCCAACTTGGTTTCATCGAGAAGAAACAATTCTCGGTCCCACCTCTTAACTCTCGTCCCATATTATCAAATTATTCATATGTGTTTTTTTTTTTTTTTTTTTTTTGACAACAAACACCGCTTTATATATTAAGCAGCCAAGATACAAAACGGTCCTTCAAAGAAGGTCAGATTACAAAGTGGTCCATAGACCGACACGACCACGCCATGGCGAAGACGAAGACGAACTCGTCGGGCGGTGAGTCGATATATCGCCAGAGGCGAGGACAGCCAGTGGAAGGACCGCGCATTGCGTCGGTTGAAGGAGAGACGACGGAGCCGTAAATAGAGTCCACACCGAAGCGACCGAAGAATATGTAGTAATCTCGTCGCCGGCGATACAAGAAGAGACTCGGTGTCGAAACCCGAGTGGTGGCGAGTTCGTCGGGTCAGCACCAGGAAGAGTTGTATCAGGGTGGCCTAGTTTGTCTTGTTTGGAGGCTGCACGAAGACGATGAAAACTAAAAAGAAGAAAGAAATAAGAAAAACAGAACTCCACGGATGCAAGCGTCCTCAGTGTCGGGGACGTGTCTCGTTCAGTGGTGGGAAAAAGAACACAGACTCCTGCATGCACACGTAGGCCCGGTTGTGGGCCGCACCATGTGGAATACCAGGATTGTGAAAAAATCTCCCCAACAGCTGATCTCACGACGGCACCTTCTTTTGCTGCATGTGGAGCGTGTGGCGTTGGTAGGCCATGATGAAGACACGCGTTCTTGAAAGATGGCCGCAAGTACGGTGCATGTCTTCCAGCACAAGGCAGAGGGTCATGGCGCTGGCATGCAGAACCGCTGCATGACGTCCACGCAGCACCGGTGGGGCCCAGATTGGCAGATGGAGCCCGCCAGCACCGGCTGTAGTGGAGGCACCGGAGATGCCCTGACCCTGAGCGGACGCCGCCGAAGTCGCCATCGGCCGCCCAAACCAGCTCGGGCCTTCGCAGTCCGGCGAGGACCGCGGCAGCATGTACTTGAAGTTGGGGGCTGGATTGGTGGAGATGACACGCGCAGGCCAGATGATGCGCTCCGCTCGAACGGAGTCCCAGGTGAGGACGGAGACACCTCGTCCCTCTCGGATTGAGGTACGGGACGGCACCGGCGGCGGACGCCTGAATCCGCGCTCGCGCCTCCTCCCTCAGTGTGGCGCGCAGTTTGCTCGCCTCCTCCACCGTGAGGCTGACCGCGATTGGCGGCACCCGCCTGCCCGGCGCAGAATCCGGAGCCGAGGAAGCCGCGTGCAGGATGAGGCCATCGAGGTTGGTCCGCGGGAATCCCAGCGCCGCGGGCTCGGCGTAGAGCACGGGCGCGCCCCTTGACTCGAGCTGATCGACGCCGGCCACCTCGGCGTAGAGCACGGTGTGCCCCCGTGACGCAAGCTGATCCACGCCGCCGGCGACCCCCGTGTAGAGCACGACCATCTCCTTAGCATATGCAGGTCCGACTAACATAGAGCATAGGAAGACAAAAAAGGAGACGGATTGAGAGGTGCCTGACGAACGACGGCATACCATCGTAGATGGTTTATTGGATTGGAGAATATTACAAGGGGAGGGGTAGAGGGGCTGGGAGAGAAGGGAAGAGCCGGGCCTCCTGCCTTGTCGCCGGCGAGAGAGCCGGAGAGGAGAGCAGGGGCCGGCAGCGGGATTTGGCTAGAGAAGGGGGTCAGAGGAGGGACGGCATTTCGCCACAAGCCACGAAGGGCACTACCACGAAGGGGTGACTCCAGGACGATTCCTCGAGGCCCTCATATGTGTTGAAGGATAATAGAAAACTGTGGAAGCTATTCAATAGATGACCATGGGCAGCGCTTAGAGTGAATTATCTCTTCAACTTTTAAAATCCGACAAATTGCACCCCTTCAAAAGTTAAAAAATGCTATTGAGCCAGGACAAATTTTTTAGTTAAAAATATATCGGGTAAACAATAGATTTTTTTAGGTGATGGTCATTAATCCAGCCTCTATATCCACGAAAGTTATACACAGCCAAAAGGATATAAAAGAACTTAGACTCACATGTCAGCAAAGAAGAGAACAGACAACCAAAAAAAAAAAAAAAAAAAAACTATGACCTCGGCACACCCCTGCTTCCTGACATCCTCTCCGGAATGGCAAGATTCGGTGTAGCAGCGAACCTCCGCTGGTTATCCCAGCTTCATCCATCATCATGTAGTTAGAACTAACCGATCAGACGCGAGCTGACATGATCCGCTTCCCGCTTTAACGGATTACAAGGCCTCCGCTACCCATAGGACCACAGTCATCAAGGGAATCATGGCCACCACCTTTGCCGAAGTCCTCTGTCGCTTCCACCGAGGGTATCCTCTTCCGCCGGGACTTTCAGGCCACCGCTGCCCCTAGGACCGCCACTGTGACCGCCACTGTCGACAGGATCCACTCCACCTTATCTGTCTTTTCCTTGCCGAGATCTTCACTGGCGCTAAGGCCGTCACCGCCCCTAGGGTTGCCACCGGCCGTCGCCACAGAGGAGGGGACTCCCCTAGGACACGGCTGCCTACGGAATCACCTCTGCTTGATCCACCTTGTCCTTGCTGAGGACATCTACGGAGGTCAAGGGGTCCAATGTGAGCCTGGGGGGTCAGGTGGGAAAGATATCCACTGTTGATGTAGGTCCGAAGCCTTCATTGGCTCGCAGCCAGGATGGAACTCACGTGGGGCCAGCTGCGCTGCCGGCAGCTATACATGGGCATCGGGGCGTGCCGGCACGCGCACGCCGCACGCCGGGCCGCGCGTGCGTCGCCGCTCCCGCGCCGCCGCCGCGTCGCCGCCGCGGCCGGGCCGCGGGGCGCTCCGCCGCGCTCGGGTCCGCCGTACGGCACGCCCGCGGGCCGCTTTATCGCGTCGCGCCGCGCCGCGTCGCGCCGCCGCGGGAAGCACGACGCCGATCGCCGCCCGTGAGGCCGCGGAGCCGCGGGAGCCGCCGGAGGCCGGGCGAGGGACCTATCGGGCCGGGTGGCGCCGGGCTGGCGCATGAAGCCGGCGACGCGCTGCGGCGGGCCGGCGCTGGGCTTGTGGCGCCGCGTGGCGAGAGCTTGGCGCAGAGCAGAGGTGAGAGGAGGAGAGGAGCGCGCGGGGTGCAAATAAGCGGCGCGGCGTAGCGCAGTTGAGGCGAGGAGCGCCGCGGGTGCTTCGGGGCGCAAACCGCGCTAGCGCACGCGCAGCGAGGCGAGGAGGCGAGGAGCGCCGGCGCTACAGCCGCGGGCGCGGCGCGGTGTTAACGGTGGGGTGATGACGGACGAGGTCACGAGGAGTTAGGGCTTTGAGGCTTGGAATGTTTTGTTGGGCTGTTCATTGTTTGTTGGGCTGTTCATGTTGGGCTTGGAATGTTCGAGTTAGGCAAAGATAACAGCCGGCACCGGGGCCGCTAGATGCTTCGGCTCGCGCCACGGCCGTAGTGGCGCCCGTGCACGGCCTGGTGCATCGGGCCGCGGACCGGCCCGGTGGTCACCGGGCCGTGCCGCGGCTCGAGCCAGGCCAAAATGCCACGCCACGGGCCGGGCCGATGGCCCGGGCTGCATGCACACATATACCGCAGCCACCTCGGCCCACACCCGGCCAGTGCTACCGCCAATGTGGTGGGTCCGGGACCTCGGGGAGATCCACCGCATGGTGAGGGACCCATCGCCATCGGGCTCTATCCGAGCAAAACCAGACGCCGCCGCCATTTGGGACGGGATGCGCACAAGCGGGCGCCACCACCGACAGAGAGGAAGCGGCAGCACTGCCTAGGGAGAGGAAGGGGTGCCACCGCCGGCCCTCATGCATCGATCTGCATCAGCTAGATCTCATGACAGTACGTACATAGTATGGTGACTCAAATTTATTGTGGCCTCATAGATATGGTCTTCAAACAAAGACAAATATCATCAAACTACTAAAATTTTGAGGAAAATCCAAGAGATATACTAGGACAAGAGACATTCATATATAATATTTGGAGCTCGTAAAATTATCTAGGAGGCTCCAAAAATTTGACTGAGCGCTCTAGAAAAATATTCTGAAAAATCATCAAAGTTTTGTAATCGTCACAGTGAAAACGTGAGATGAAACCAAGACTGCAAGCAACATTCGTACATATATTCTCTAAGTAGATTAGGTCAAGCTTTTGGAGACAATGCAAACGTTTGCATCAGGAAAGCTACAACTATGTACGCATGATCCCTTAAGGCATATCTTATTTTCAGAAAATAGCGAAAATTTCTATTGCCTTCGGCATTATAGTCGGTCAACATATATAAGGCTTGCAGCATCTTTTATCACAGCACAAAAAAAAATAAAATAAAAGCTATATTGAAAGCTCGGTGGCAAGTTGATGATGGAGACATATATTTTGCGAATATTTTAAATATGCAAGCACTGGCAATAGATAAAGACCTGGTAACTCCGGCCCATGTGTGTGTGTGTATATATACTAGTGGATGGCGCGCCTTTGCGCGCCCATCAGCATTCGTAGAGAAGGTAAGAACTGTGGGGAAGTAATATAAAAGGCATTTGTGGAGAAGGTAACAACTGCTCTCCAGTGGGTAGTAATCCACCTCATGGTAATCTGGAATAAAAGGCACAGCTGTTCTTGAATGTATGAAGAATCGAGTGAAAATAAACATCTCATTGTCACATGTACTCCCTCCGTCCCAAAATAAATGGCGTTTTCGCTTCCCGAGAAACATCTACCGGCAATTATATTTTAAAATAGGATTAATATTTATATTACATAATTAGTATCATTGGAAAGATCTTTTGATCTAGTTTTTAACAAATTTATTTGGAGATTTAAATCTTCTACGTATTTTCTACAAATCGAAAGTCAAACTTGTGGCAGATCTAAAACCCAAAACGTCGTTTATTTTGGGACGGAGGGAGTACACATGAAAAAAAAAAAAAAATATTCTATAGAGCTTATTTCAGTTGAAAGCTAAACAAAAGTACATACAAAATCAATAATCTATGCATGTAAATTTCACATATGGTCCACCTCCCTGGTTGGCTGGTGGAACTATCTGTCACGTCAATTGAAGGCTTCGTGGTGCCAGTGACATGTAGTTGTGGATCCGAGACTCAGAAGTCATTAGGAACAACAAGATTCCGAAGAAAAAACCAGGTGTTGCATCACCAGTTGTTGCATCGACACTTGCAGATTCCCTTTTGAGTCATTTGTTCTGCATCCATAATGCGTATCCAAGTTTAAGTTTAATATCTGATAAACAAAAAGGAGCAGCAGAGGTGGCCAAGTATAGAACAAATTTCAGCCATGCACTGCGCTGTCCCTTAGAAAAAAATTCCCAATCGCAAGGAAGCTGTGGGGGGCATGATAGAAACTTATGTATTTGAAGCAACTAAATATTACAGACTGATAGAAATTCCACTGTTAAACAAAATGAACCAAAACGTGAAATCAGATAAAGGGAAAATACAGAGGTTGGATAGTTAGTCCTCCAGAGTTTTTTGTTTCCTTTTCATAGGACATCGACCTCACTGGAGCAGCAAGCTAAGTGTTGGGCGACCCCTGTGAGCCCCTGGACCTATCTAGTACTGACCTGTGTACTTGGGTTGGAATATCAAGGTGTCGTTTTTTTTTTTATAGCAACGATGATTGGATCTGTAAGCTGTAAAATGATATTGTAAGTTCTATCTATCCAATTATTTTAGCAAAAAGTTATATAAATGCAAACTCGTATATCTAGAAATGGTAGCTTTGAAAAAAACATCTGAAAACAGTCATGTCCAGGTTTTTTTAGGAATAGGTATGATAATTATGAGTACTGCAGCAATCAAGCATGGCTAGGTTTTTTTTATTTGGAGTAACCACTGTAGCTGGAAGGTATAAAATGGACATTGCGAGTTCTACATACGTGGACTCATATATTTAGAATTGGAAATCCTCTGAAATAGAGCAACAGATAAGTAAATTTGCACTGGAAATCTAAAAGTACATCTTTCATTGACATAAACATGACAAAGATCTGGGCTAGCTGGATTCCTTAAGTACCTTCTGGCTTCAGGTTGTTCATGTAGCATGCACCTTTGCCTCGTGTCCTTGTTTGTTCAGAGCGCCCTTTGTCATGAATGATTGGCAGCGCCGCACGATGTTGGTCGCACGCAAACTGGTGTTACTAAAAGACTGCAGACACCATTCGAAGCATATAGCTCAACTTGCAACCTTGGTGGCTCAGGTTTGACCTGTAATTAACACAGACAATTAACACATAAGAATAGGATAATAGTTTATCTACAAAAAATACATACATCATAGAGGTCCAGTGCACACCACGAGAAAGTACCTCTAGTTATTTCTCATGGTATATAGTAAATTGATCGATTTCACATCAAAACAACATGGATGCCACATTGATCAAGCAACCTAAGCTTCATTTGTTTCAAGCCCTGATTGACCAAAACAAAGTTTAGTATTTATGATATGCAACCCCAATATGAAGGTGCTAATGTGCCGCACAACATATGCATACCCTAGCATTTAAGGAAACAAATAAAGCCACATGTCGAAATCTGAGACGTATCTTGTGAATACAAATTACTATCTTCTCCCCCAACTCCCGTAGTTTCAACATTCCATTTTATCAAAGATATGAGCAAAATCTTCCTACCAAGTGAATCCCTGCTATGTGCCTGAATAATCCAAATGTGCCCAACTTAGCACCTTTAATGACTGACAAAATTAATGTTACTTGACAGAAAATAGGTCTATAGCAATGACCAATATGTATACAAAATGTATACCTTGAAAATCCTGTGTACTGAGAAACTGCTCACATGGACTACTGTTTTTTTTTCACAAGGTCGATCCGTGGCCATTGGGCACCACCTCCACCTCGGCCATCTCAATCTGCTCCACCTCTTTGGTGTGCTCCCCTCCTACAATTTCTCATCCTCATCGTTGAAGGAGTTCCTCATCAGACGCGGCCAGATCCGATAGCTGTCAGCGGCATGAGACGACTGGACACCAATTAAAACCAAAAACATGGCAGCCTGGAACTTATAGATGATAATAGTCTGACAAGCTGATCATGAAACAAATATTATATTCTAAACTTTAGCACTATCAATAGAACTGACATTTTACAGTCTTTTTATTATAAAAACATAACTGACACTTTTATTTGTATAAACGAATTGCACCAATCAAGAACGATTTCACCCGATGAAATCAACTTTTAACTCCTCTGAACATTCATAAGAGAATATAGTAGCATATTAAAAAAAGAACACTGAAACATCATCTGCTAGTCTGCACAACGCATCTGTAGCTTGAAGGAATCTAGATCTCCTGATCTTCTTGAGATATAGATAGTCATTTAAGTAAAAGAGTGTGCAATTATCGTTGTACTAATATTTGCACATGGATAATGGAAACTGCATAGTCATAGTTCTAACTGACTATGCAATTTTCCAGGATTCTAACTAACTATGGCAGTTTTAGGTAGTCAAGATGAATAAAGGAACTGTATAGTCATGGTTCTAAGTTCTAACTGACATGCAATCTTGTTGTACCTCTTAGAACCAACCAAGTGCTTCATGCAGCAATCAAAAGGCAATCCAAGTGGTTTATAAAACAGAGGAATTTAGTTGTCCACAATGTATTACAAGCGTAATCAAGAACAGAGAAAATACGTGTTTTTTATGACAACTCAATTAAGTGGTTGTCACAGTGCTCACTACTTTTTATGCTGAATATATACTATTATTATTCATGGGCTAATGAATGAGCTCAATATTGCCTACTGATTTTAAAAAAATATTGTTGGTGACCTATCAGACTGAATAGTTAAATCAACGGAATAAAATCATATTCAAAATCCATATTCGATCCTCAGAACTGATAGGAAAGCGTGGACTTACTAATACTAACACTACTTTTTTTAGGTGATTGGACCAAGGCAAACCAAGTTCAGGGACGAAGAAACAGAGAAGATCACCGTTTTTTAGCTCACAACATATCATTGCATTAAATGAAGAGAAGTAGGATCATCTATTTTAAGTTCACAACATATCATTTGCATTAATTGGAGAGAAGTACATACCTCTCATTTCATGATTTCACTTCACCTTTGGGACATTCTCAACTGGCATCTTTTTATTTTAAAGATGAAACCAAAATTTGTTTCACATAAAAACAAACCGATACAACAACCAAAAAAATTCCAATTATTTTGGACCTTTGATAAACTATCTCACGGGAATAGGGTGTATGCTCGAGAAACAAAAGTATATAATCCGATTTGCACAAGCATTGATGGCATACAGTGATCGAGGTCTAGAACTAAGAAGAATATATCTATCACTTCATGGGCAATAAGCAAAAGCTCGACCGCATAATAATGCACCGTTGATACCATAGGCAATGATCATAAAAAAGTATAAGTTCAAGAGCAAAGGCAATAATCAGATTAATCAGTTAATGGTGTGCCATTGCTTCATTATCACAAAAAGAAGCGAAAGGCTCCAAAGCACACAAAATAGAATAGATACAAAGGGGAAAAAAAAGCTGAAGCAAGCAACCGATCACCGCCTCAGCTAAAGAACCGCAAAAATGAATTAGTGCCTCGAGTTACAAAGATCGCAAAAAATAAAATCAACATCCTCATGATCCTTTGCCTCATTTACAAGAACTTTGGACAGATGTGAAAGGAAGAGTCATCACAGCTCATAAGCATTGCCTCGTAGAAAAATAAAGAGGAGTAAAATGAGGAAGGATGGCCCATGATCACTACATGAAACATTAAACATTTATATCGTGTATTCATCACAAAGAAGACCCTATTCCCTCAAACTAATCTAGCAAAGAAGAGGAGTGTGTACTCATCTTTGGACATGGCCAAGATCATAAGCACTACAGTGCACCAACAAAGGGAACAAATACATCCGACATGGCGTTCTCGCTCCAATATATTTTAGAAAATCATGAGCACCGCGATTGCACTAAATCAAATATCATTGGCATGGTCATGTCCTCGGATCTATACCATAACACCTAGGTAGTCTCAAAAAGGAAACCTTTAAATTTTTAGAGGCCTCGAAATATGTCAATCGTCATTTGAGCATGATCCTAGGGTATGAAGACATCAAGATGGAAAATGCCAAGGCACTCACAAGAAGTCGATCATCGGTCGATATTGTATAAATAAATTGTAAATCATATAAAAGTGTTTGAACTATTTCATCATGGACATAAGAATAGAGAAACGTTTACAAATTTTAGAGGCCTCGAAATAAGTCAATCACCATTTGATCATGATCCGGAGTATCTAGGCATCAAAATAAGCTGGGAAAATGCCAAGTCTCTCACAAGACACCGATCATCGACCGATATTAGTTCGTCATGGGCATAAGAATAGAGAAATCTATACAAATTTCAGAGGCCTTAGAAATAAGTCAATCGTCATTTGATCATGATCACGGAGTATGAAGGCATCAAAATAGTTGGAAAATGCCAAATCTCTCGCAAGATATTGATCATCGGTGATTGCACATAATAAAAGTAATCGAACAATTTCATCATGGGCATAAACCCGACCAACTCACATATGCGATCACAACTGAACAGGTATGAAATCGGGTGGTCAAAATTAATTTTGCTACCGTGGATGCCCCCAAGAGCTGGCCAAAGCTAGCCCAATTGTAATAATTTTTTTTGCAAAAACAACCGGACCAATCAAAAGAATCGGGAGGACGTGGATACGCCGCCTCGGCCAATCGGCGGTGGACGAACGAACTTCGGAGCCAATCAAATAATTACGGGGGACGTGGATAGCCTCCCCAGGAGGGATCATTTGGTTCTTAAAGGTTTTTCAATAAAATCGTGTCAAAAAAATGAGGGTAGGCGGCTAGGGGTTTCATCCAAGATAGGCAAACAATCCATCCGCAGATAGATCGCGTGAACAGGGGAGGGGGGAGCAAGCCTCCGCAAGCGGAGGGAGAGAGATCTCGTAGGGAGGAGTAAGAAGGGAGAGAGAGGAAAGGGGAAGAGACCAAACCTAGGTCGCACGACGGCCGACGTGAAGAACGGAAGCGGCGAACCAGGGGACGCGCCGTGGGGAGGGGGGTGGTGCGCCGGCGGGCACCGGCGGCGCCCGTTCCGCCGCGTGCCGTGGTCGGGGACGACGATGGCGTGGACAGACACCGTGCGGCATCCGCATGACGCTGAAAAGCCGCCCGCCGCCGAAGAGGAGGGAGGGGAGGAGGGAGGAAGCGGAGAGGGGAGGGGAAGCGGGGTCGGAGGCGGCGGCCTTGGCCGAGCCCTCCCCGCGGCGGCGCCGCGTCGGAGAGACTCGGAGAGAACGAGAGAGAGAGACGGAGGGAGAGAGGGAGCAGCGTTTTTTTTTTGCTGAAAGGAGGCCGTGGTGTATATATTTGGTGGGAAGCGGCGAGGTTTTTTGCAAAAAAGTTACAGGCGGGCGGGTAAATGTAAAAAACACAACGAAATCGAAATTTTCTCTTCTTCGAGCGTAGGATTCTCATATAACCTGGAGGGTTAAAAGTAAAAAAGTAAAACACATTTATCATTCATCGAGGGGCCTCGGTGGGCGGGCATACGATTCGAGGAAACAGAAGGGTCTTTTTGCAAAAACAACCGGACCAATCAAAAGAATCGGGACGACGTGGATACGCTGCCCCAGCCAATCAGCTGTGGACAAACGAACCCGGAGCCAATCAAATAATTACGGCGACGTGGATACCCTCCCCTGGGAGGAAACATTTGGTTCTTACAGGTTTTTAAATACAAGCAACAACACGTTTCTGCTCCACAACACACAAACTAGCATGAAACACCCATCAGCAGCTACGCAGGACATGCTGTGGATTGTCCTAGTCCTAGCTCTCACAGCCTTAGTTTGCTCCCATCTCGCTGCAGCCGCCGCTGCCTCCGGCGTAGTGCCGTCTCCAACAGTTGCACCGCCACGCCCAGGCTCCAAAGGAGACACTTCCATGTGCGGCAACGTACGGATCCCATACCCATTTAGCATCAGCCAGGAATCTGCCTTGCCCATGGCCATGGGTTCGGGCAACTTCACTATCACATGCAATTATAACTTTGACCCTCCTAAACCATTCATTAGTAACGTCGAGGTCATAAGCATCTCGCTGGAGGATGGCCAGATTGTTGTCCAGTCCTTGCTTGCGTTCAAGTGCTACAACTCCAGCACTCACTTTACTTACTGGTATGTGTTCTTCATCTTCAAGCCGCCGTACCTGATCTCACCAACAAGCAACGAATTTGTTGCCATAGGGTGCAACACGGAAGCACACCTGGCAAATAAAGATTCAAATGACTTGAAGTACAAAACCGGCTGTATCACCTACTGCGCGAGCCTGGGCGACGCAGCCAAGGATGGTCACGACTGCGTGGGGCGGGGCTGCTGCAAGGCAGGCATTGTTGATAAGCTTGACACCATGAGAGTTTACTGGCCTGATAGCACAACCGGCCGTAATAATACCTATAACTACTGCCCCTGCAGCTATGCCTTCACGGCCAAGAAAGGCTGGTATGTACAACTCGCTCCTGCTGAAACATAGATCCAACTTTTCAAATTTGAACCATGCTGTTTAATCAAAAAAATTTGAACCATGCTTTTAGAAAAAGTAATAGTAAATTATGTTTCAATTCGTATTGGATACATGATGCTTATTTTATATTGCAAAAAGGTTATTACACTCTTTTCCACAATTTTTGAAAATTTAAAAGTTTGACTTAAGACAAACATATATAGAATCCATTATATGTTTCAGCATGGAGGAAGTATTTATACCCAAAAATATATATGACGGAGCTTGGCTACACAGAAGGCCATAAATATCTTGAGTCATACGTGTGCGCTGTTGGAATATCAGCCCAGCCCATGACGTGAAGATTGTTGTACACGGCTCCATAGAATAGGCTATAGGATATTCCTTAGTTTTTGTTTCTTGATATGTAAGTTAGCTAGTTTGTTAGCATAATCTCTAACCGAATGTATCTATCTTGTAACCCAAGTTGTAAGCCATGCTAGGGGTGTTTCCTAGCCTATATAAACAAGGAGCCATGAGCCACGAGAAGGCATCACGTTAAACCCATTTTTACATGGTAATCAGAGCTTAGGTTTTCCACAAGATCCACCCATGGCTTCCTCTTCTTCCCCGCCGCTTTCCTTTTCGCTGATCGGCTGCCCGGTCTCCGAAAAGCTCTCCAAGAACAACTTTCATTTGTGGAAGATCCAAGTCCTATCGCTCTTCGCGGCTGCCAGCTCGAGCACTACATTGACCCCGACACCGCCCAAGCAGATCCCCAAGTCGGCCAAGCCGACGGACCTCGTCGACAATCCGGAGTACAAGGAGTGGGTGGCCAAGGACCAGCAGATCGTCAACTATCTCCCCGACTTCGATCACCAAGGAGATCATGGTTGTGTGTCATCCCGCACCACGCCATTTGAGATGTGGAAGGTCATCCAAGATATGACCGCGTCGCAGCAATCCCGCGGCGGATCATCAACACGCGCATGGCATTGGCCACAGCACAGAAGGGCTCCTCCACCATCTTCGACTACTTCAGCAAGATGAAGTCCCTCGCCGATGACATGGCATCTGCCAGGAAGCGCCCGACGACGAGGAGATCATCTCCTACATCCTTGCGGGTCTTCCCGGCGAGTGCGACTCCATCGTCTCGCGCCGGTCCCGCGACCGCCTCCACTACTACAAAAGCCTACTATGGGGACACCTCCCTTTTTGAGTAGGGGCGGTTCTTGTTTTGAGCCACCCCTACTGTGGTACGAGCCGCCCCTACTGTGGACACAAGACCAGCCGCCCCTATAGTGTCCACGGTAGGGCGCTCAATCACCAACCGCCCCTAATGTGGTCCACAGTAGGGGCGGCTCTATATTGAGGCGCTCCTACGATTGGGTTGCCGAATTTTAAAATGAGGCACTAAAAATAAAATTTTTTAAAAACGACCTCGGATGGAAAAACTTCCTAAATAAGAATTGTATATCTCGAAAAGTTATGAAACTTTGTAGTTGACCACTTTTTTTATTTGACTTAATTTGATGTCTCAAAATGTGGGGTGAATGTTTAAATTTTGAAATTTGAATTTTTCAAACCACCTCGGATGGAAAAACTTCCTAAATAAGAATTGTAGATCTCGAAAAGTTATGAAACTTTGTAGTTGACCATTTTTTTTTTGAAATCATCTTGTCATGCAAAAGCTATGTTCAAATGTCTCAAATTTAAAATTCAAATTTCATAAACGACCTCAGATGGAAAAACTTCCTAAATAAAAGTTGTAGATCTCGAGAAGTTATGAAACATTGTAGTTGACCACTTTTTGATTTGAATCCGTTTAGGGCATCAAATGGTCAATTTTTTTCGAATTTGTATAATATGTGGGGATCCGAGTGGGATATGGACACATCCACATGTGTAGCCTAGTGGAGGGGAGGGGGTCGCGAGCAGCAGGTCGTGGGGTTCGAATCGTGGCCAGAGTAGCGATTTTACACGAAAAAAAAACCGGCGGTGGGGCCCTCCCCGATTAAAAAAAATCTTTTTTGCTTTTTTTTTGAATTTTTAAAATGCGATTTCTAAAAACTACAAGTATGGGGGCGGCTCATACAGTAGGGGCGGTTCAATCACCAACCGCCCCAACCGGTGAAACCACCGTAGGGACGCGGAGAGTTAGGGGCGGCCACGAAAACCGCCCCCAGCTGGGCTTACGAGCCGCCCCTACGAAGACGTGTGTGTAGTAGTGCTCCGCTCTCCCTTGGGGAGCTCTACACCCGGCTTGTAGGCCGGAGCAGCGGCGCATGGATCTACTACACGGCGGTGGATCTCGCTCCTCCGTCAACACTACTACCCGTGGTGGTCGTGGTGGCTTCAACCGTGGTGGAGGTGGACGTGGTCGCGGTGGCCGCGGCCGTGGTGGTCGTGGCAATGGGAACAATGGCGGCAAAACCTCCAATTGTGGAGATCGATCCGCCACGGTAGACGGCAAGGAGGGCACACCGTTCTTTGCTGCCACTAGCGCCGACTTTTCCTTCGGGACCGGGAGGCGCGAGACGGTGTCTGCCGCCACCAACTCCAACTCCTACGGCGTCGAAACCAACTGGTACACCGACACCGGGCGCCACGGATCACATCACGAGTGAACTTGACAAGCTCACCGTGAGGGACAAGTACCATGGCAATGACAGGTACACACACCCGCCAAAAATGCGGTGTATGAGAATCAACCAAGTAGGTCGAGTTTTGTTCATACCCCAAATCGCAATCTTGTTCTAAATAATGTTCTCTATGTTAGGAAGCAAACAAGAGTCTTGCCTACGTTTCACCGCCTTACCTCGATAATCGTACCTTTATTGAATATCATCCTACTCATTTTTTTTGATCAAGGATCGGGTCCTTAAGAAAACGCCGCTTAGAGGGGAGTGCGAGGGCGGATTGTACCCGTTGAAGTCGTCACATAGTCCAGCCTCTTCATCGAATAAAGTGACGCATCTTTGCTATCAAGTCCTCGGCGTCTAGGTGGCATAGTCGCCTTGGTCATCCGATCTTTTTGAAGTTGTCCGTCGAGGTCCTTAGCAAGAGTCAAATTCCGTTTGTTTCGAAGTCTAGTAGAGATACTATTCGTGATGCATATCAAAAGGGAAAAAGCCATCACCGTCATATCCTAGATCGACAAAGCGTGTCATTAAGCCCTTTTGAACTTGTATTCTCGGATGTATGGGGACCAGCACCTAAATCCGTTGGCAAGAATGATTATTATGTTAGTTTTATTGATGATTTTAGCAAATTTACTTGGATCTATTTGCTACGGCATAAGTCTGAAGTTTTTCAGAAGTTTAATGAATTTCAATCTATGATAGAGCGCCAATTTAGCAAAAAAATTCTCGCTATCCAAACCGATTGGGGAGGAGAATATCAAAAACTAAATTCATTCTTCCAACGTGTAGGCATAGCGCATCATGTCTCCTGTCCTTATGCTCATCAGCAGAATGGATCTGCTGAAAGGAAACACCGTCATATAGTAGAGGTTGGGCTCTCTCTACTAGCTCAAGCATCTATGCCCCCGAAATTTTGGGATGAAGCTTTTTCTTGCCGCCACATATCTCATTAATTAATCGCCTTCCTAGCAAAGTTATTCAAGGACAAACCCCTCTTGAGCGTCTTTTTCAACAAAACCAGATTATCCCATGCTTAGAACCTTTGGTTGTGCGTGTTGGCCCAACCTTTGTCCACATAATGCTCGCAAGCTCCAATTCCGTTCCAAGCAATGTGTTTTTCTTGGGTATAGCAATATGCATAAAGGGTTTAAGTGCCTAGATGTTTCTGAGGGCCGAGTATACATCTCTCGTGATGTAGTCTTCGATGAGAATGTCTATCCTTTTGCATCTCTTCACCCAAATGCTGGGGCTCGGTTGATATCGGAAGTCCTTCTTTTACCTCCCTCCCTTCACAACGCTTACGCATTTGGGGATGACAATTCTCTTGATTCTACCGGTAATGGTTCCTGGCAAGACCGACCCTCCTTGTGAGCATGCGGATTCCGTTGAAAATCCGGCTCAAATTGGTGAAGGTTTGGAAGAAAACGGTGATCATTTCATGTCACCTCGGCGCCTTCCATTTTTGGCAAGAACCGCGCTGAACCCTAGATGGATTCGTCTGCGCCGATCCCGCACGGTGACGAATTAGCCTCGGATCGGCGCGTCTCGCCCGTGTCCTCGCCAGCGGCCTCTCCGCGTCGGCGCCCACATGCCGCCTCCGGAAGGCCGGCCTGCGGCGGCGGGGGGACAACCCGCAACGCCATCGTCTTCGAGCCTCGCGCGCGCCTGGATCTTCTACGGCGCCTCCTACTTCCTCACGGCGCCCGACGGGATCCCTTGTGCCGGCCTACGGATCGGGTTTGCGCTTGGCCGGATCCCGTGGTCTCGCCCTGTACCGTAAAACAGCTCCGGCTCCTCCTCCAAGGCCAAGAACCCGTCTCCAACAAGGTATTCGTAAACCGAAGACATATGCTGATGGTACAATTCGTTATGATAATCTAGCCTCCTCATTAGAAGAGTCACCCACCTTAAAGACTGCCTTGGCCGACAAGAATTGGAAACATGCCATAGATGTTGAATTTGATGCTTTACACAAGAATAAAACTTGGCATTTGGTTCCACCTTCTAAGGGAAAGAATCGATAGATTGTAAGTGGGTGTATAAAATAAAACGAAGATCACATGGTAAAATGGAAAGATACATGGCTCGGTTGGTAGCTAAAGGCTTCAAGCAAAGATATGGTATAGATTATGAAGATACTTTCAGCCCTGTTGTGAAAGCAGCTACAATTCGTCTTATATTGTCTCTTGCTGTTTCAAAGAGCTGGTGCTTGAGGCAATTAGATGTCACAAATGCCTTCCTGCACGGTTATCTTGATGAAGAAGTATATATGAAGCAACCACCAGGATATGAAGACAAAAGCAAGCCTCATTATTGGTGTAAACTTGACAAAGCTCTTTATGGGTTTAAGCAAGCGCCTCGGGCCTGGTATTCTCGGTTGTGCAACAAACTGAAGAAGCTTGGCTTTATTCCCTCTAAAGCCGATACGTCATTGTTCTTCTATAGAAAGGGAAGTTATGTAATTTACATGCTTGTGTATGTTGATGACATTATAGTGGCTAGCTCTTCACAGGAAGCCATTGATGCTTTGCTCAGAGATCTAGAGAAGGACTTTGCCATCAAAGATCTTGAGATCTACATTATTTCTTGGGCATTCAAGTTGAAAGGAAAGGTGATGAGCTATTGATGAAACAAGAACGGTATGCTACTGATATCTTGAAGAGAGTCAATATGCAGCTTTGCAAACCTATAAAGACGCCACTATGTACAACCGAGAAGCTATCCATCACTAGTGGAACACGGTTGGGAACTGAAGATTCTACAAGGTATAGGAGTATTGTCGGTGCACTCCAATATCTCACGTTGACACGCCCGGATTTGTCGTTTCTTTGTCAACAAAGTATGTCGATTTCTTCATTCTCCAACCACTAGTCATTGGGAGGCGAGAAAGCGAATTCCGAGGTATGTACAAGGCACCATCGGTTTGGGTATAAAATTTAGAAAGTCTAATTCCTTGTTGGTGGCGCTTTCTCGAGATGCAGATTGGAAATTTGGGTGCCCCGATGATCGTCGATCTACGGGAGGTTTTGCCGTGTTTATTGGTTGCAACTTGGTCCCTTGGTGTGCTAGGAAGTAGGCTATGGTTTCAAGGTCTAGTACCGAAGCTGAGTACAAATCCTTGGCAAATGCTACAGCTGAAGTTATGTGGGTACGTAAACCGTTGGATGAGTTAGGTATTCCACATCCTCGAGCTGCTTGTCTATGGTGTGATAACATCGGGCGCCAAGTATTTGTCGGCTAATCCTCGTGTTTCATGCGCGAACTAAACATATTGAGATTGATTATCATTTTGTGCGAGAACAAGTTGCAGCGAAGCTTCTTGATATTAGATTTATCAGCATGGCAGACCAGATAGCTGATGGTTTCACTAAGGCACTCCCTGAGAAGTCAATGATCAAGTTCAGAAGCAACCTCAACTTAAGTGGGTAAGTTGTGATTGACGGGGGTGTTGGAATATCAGCCCAGCCCATGACGTGAAGATTGTTGTACACGGCTCCATAGAATAGGCTATAGGATATTCCCTAGTTGTTGTAATCTATTGTTTCTTGATATGTAAGTTAGCTAGTTTGTTAGCATAATGTCTAACCGAATGTATCTATCTTGTAAACCCAAGTTGTAAGCCATGCTAGGGGCGTTTCCTAGCCTATATAAACACGGAGCCGTGAGCCTGAGAAGGCATCACGTTAAACCCATTTTTACATGCGCTGGCATCTTCGATTAGTTTGTGAGAAAAGAGAGGAGGATGCAGCTTTGGCTGACTGTGTACAATATTCTCATCAGGTACAAGTTTAGCCAACAAGATCTTTATGGTCGAGGAAAGAATAGCTTCCGGAACCGGTTTAGTGATGAAACTGTCCCGCCCGTGCTTGACTGGGCCATCAGGAACGGATCTTGTGTCAATGAGTCAGGAACCTTGAAACTTGAAAGGTCCTGCCTGTGTCAGTAACAACAGCACCTGCGTCAACGCCACAAACGGGGATGGGTACCTTTGCAAGTGCACAACCGGATACACAGGCAATCCCTACGTCCATGGCGGATGCACAAGTTAGTGAATTTATTCTCTATTTAATGATATTATTTTTGCAGTATACATATTTTTTTGTTGAAAAATGAAATCGTCTCCGGCCTTAGCGCCGCACACAGCCATGTTTTTATAAGTTTTTCGCTAATGAGCTTAACACAAAGATAGAAAAAGGACAAATAAAAAAAGCAGATGATCAAGAGCTTAACACAAAAATAGCAAAGTCTACGACTGCTTCTCCAACCATTCTTAGTGAACAGATGATCAAGAGCAACAACCTCCAATCTTCTATTTGCCAAATGGACAGTCCATCTTACATCCTTATGCTGCAGCAGCCTCCAGAAGCAAAGCCAATATGATACCCTGTAGGTTGCCTGCTACTGTTTTTGTCAAAAACAAGGTCATTACAGGTACAACCAATTGCCCATGACAGAGCTGCAGCCCCACAAAGATAAAACATCTTTCATTTTGTTCCGATGCCCGTTAACCAATTCCCAAGCAAGCGGGATATGGATCTAGGTGATGTTAACCCAGTAGCTACATGAACAATTCTCCAAATAGACTTAGCATCTTAGCAGTCAAAAATATAGGTGATTAATTGTTTCATTAGAATCACAGAAAGAACACAATTGACACCCTGACCAGTTCGGCCTAAATATTGTTCTATGTTTTTTTTTATCAAACTAAATTGTTCTTTGTTAAAATCACTCCCTTGAAGATACCAACAAAATATTTTTATCTTCAAAAGAATCTTCAGCTGCCAAAATGAACTTATTAGTGCAAGGAGAAACCTTGATTCATCAAATATTTATACATAGACCGTGCCAAGAAATCACAATCATTATGTAGGTCCCAAGTGAAGATGTGTTCATTACATTAGAAAGCTGGGTATCATTTATTTTAGCTATTAGTTTTTATCAGTCAATTTATTTCCAACTAAAATTCTCCGAAGCCAAATATTAGTGGCACCAGACTCATAACATCGGTCAATTTCTGCAGTATACAGATATGCTCCTTTTCTCCACACCAATGGACCCATTGAGTGAGATAGCGACACTAAGATCATTATGAATGTGTTATTCATTATTAATGAAAATCAAATTATACGATGCCTAACTTCATTCAACAGACTACATACAAAATATAAGTACTTTTTGCTGTTGTTCTATAGAGAAGCAAGCTGTGATAAGCGTGGCCGTGGGTGGTGGCTGCTGAGGGCGGCGTCTAGGATTAGGGCACAGGGGCGGCGGCGGCTTAGGGAGGTAGAGAGAGAAGAGAGCGGCGCTTAAGAGCTGAGAGCTAGGGTTTAGAGTCTCTCGACTATTCTTTTCTTGATCTGCAACGATTACATGTTGCTAGTATTTATAGTGCCGAGAGACAAGACTCTAAGCAACCTCGAGAGATCCTTATAGGATTTGGATTCTCCTTTTCTAACAAACTCAAACTCTTTCCAAACACGCACGCGGATGCGACCGCCATCATTGTCGTCGCTTGCCTCTGCATGGTCGTGGAGACCTGCCAATCCGGCGAATTAATCGTCGTTCCAAGGCGTGGCGTCACACCATCGTCAATCTAATTTTGCGTATGTACCATCTGCAGGCTGCAGCTATCACGGTCTGAACACTGGACTCCCAATTAACCATAGCTTCGTCTGTCCCTTTCAGTCTCCAAATTGGCCCTTCTTCCTGAGTGCCAGCTGCAAAAACATGCACACCACGACTCTCCGTCACTTTGTTTCTGGGGAAAAAAAAAAAAAAAAAAAAAAAAAAACTAGAGCTGGTTAGAGAAGAGAACCATCGGGTCCAAAGTCTTTGCTCCCCAACAATGTGCCCAACTTGGAGGACAATCCAGCAGTACTACTCTAGAGCTCTGTCATTGGTTGTCATGTTATGCACGTCATTTTCAGGGCTACTTACTTGATTCCGTTTTGGACCAATTACAAAAAGACCTCAAATTTACAGTATGGCTAATCAAAACGCGGATCAGTTCCAGAATCATGAGAGTCACAACTCATCGTTTACTGAGGAGCTGTCGCCCATGAGCTCGTCGAGGGCGAATTCATCCTCTTCAATCACCTCTTCATCTTTGCCGTGATGCGACTACTTTAGGTGCATCGTTCAGAAGAAGATTTGCCTTTCCACCACGCCCTGCTTCCTTCAAATAACGGTCACAGCTGTGACTTTCCATTTTTTCATACAACTATTGTAACGCCCCAGACCCAGCACACGGCTCATACCCACTCTACCGAGGAGCGGACCCCCACCTACGTGGCAACCCGCTTGAGTTTGCGTCGCCGCTTCGCTCAAAATAGTTAACCGAAGGTTACTACGCGTCCCTTGGCCTCGGGTTTTTAAGTCGGTCACACCCTCACCGAACTAGCAAGTATGGTACTAACTTTTAGAGCTACAAAGTAGCTCGCCACTACAGTAACCATGAAGCTGGCCCGGCCCATCTTGACCATCGGGCTGGGGTCTCAAATCCACCCCTATAGCGAATTGGCTTGTAGTCCAATGGTAGGGCAAATCAGGTGGGACGCTACCCACAGGGGGTTCAAATCGCGGTGCTTTCGACCTTTTTTCAGGATTTTCCCGGGATTTTCGGCGTTATGCATTAAGTGGTAGCGGCGTTCCCGTCGACGACGAGGCGCCAATGGTGACTTCGAGAATCTCCGGATCCGCCGGGTGCTCGGTCCCCGGAGGTGCTCATAGGGGTAGGGGTTTGCGCACGTGTGTTCATAGGGGTGAGTGTGCGTGCGTGTTGTGAGTGTCCGCGTTGTAACGTGTCATACTCAAAAAAAAAAAAAAAAAAAAAATCCACCCCTATAGGACTCGGCGTCCTTCGTCGAAAACGGACCGACCTACCCGCATACAAGACAAATGTTCATGATCGACTCTCTTGGCCACGTCCGCATTACCCGGCTCATCGGCCCAAGTGCCATGCTCTCTACGGCATGTGCAACCTATCCGGTCTCCCGACCCATACATCCGCGAAACCGTGAGAGTTGGCTCTGAATACCATTTGTAACGCCCCAGACCCCGCACACGGCTCAGACCCACTCTACCGAGGAGCGGACCCCACCTACGTAGCAACCCGTTTGAGCTTTCGTCCTCTCTTCGCTCAAAACGGTTAACCGAAGGTTACTACGCGTCCTTGGCCGGGGTTTTTTTAAGTCGGTCACACCCTCACTGAACTAGCAGTATGATACTAGCTTTTGGAGCTACAGTAACTCATCACTACAGTAACCACGAAACTGGCCCGGCCCATCTTGGCCACTGGGCTGGGGTCTCAGATCCACCCCCGCTATAGGACCGGACCGACCTACCCGTACAGGACAAATGTTCAAGATCGATCCACCCCCCGCTATAGGACCGGACCGACCTACCCGTCTGGGACAAATGTTCAAGATCGACTCTCTTAGCCACGTCTGCATTACCAGCTCATCGGCCCAAGTGCCATGCTCTCTACGGCATGCGCAACCTGTCCGATCTCCCGATCCATACATCCGTGAAACCGCGAGAGTTGGCTCTGAATACCATTTGTAAATACCATTTGTAACGCCCCAGACCCGGCACATGGCTCAGACCCACTCTACTGAGGACCGGACCCCACCCACGTAGCAACCCGCTTGAGGCTTGTCAGACTGCCGCTTCGCTCAAAACGGTTAACCAAAGGTTACTACGCGCCCTTAGCCCGGGTTTTTTAAGTCGGTCACACCCTCACTGAACTAGCAGTATAGTACTAACTTTCGACGCTACAGTAGCTCGTCGCTACAGTAACCACGAAACTGGCCCGGCCCATCTTGGCCACTAGGCTGGGGTCTCAGAACTATGCTACCACATACATGGCCTATTTCTGCCCATCCTTCTGCTCCCGCCTCCGGGTCCTCCCCAAATGGCGCAGAGATATCCTTCTGGCGATGACCGACCAGACCATCTGGGTGCTGCAATTGTCAGTGTCGTCTACGTTTCCAGAGGCCCGGGTGCTTCTTCCGGTGGCATGGCAATGCTTCAACTCCACCGGAGACGTCACCGGCAGCTACATCGGCGACGTCAACTTCAATGCAGAGGGCGTGTATCGCTTCTCCAACACACATAACGAGCTCTTCATCCTCGGCTGCAACACCTTAATCTACGCCAAGGGCGTCAGGTGGCATGAGGGCCGCTTCGGTTACAAGTACTACTCAGGATGCGTGGCTGTCACCAATGACACCAGCGACCCCAAGGACGTTGCCTGTGCGGGCATCGGCTGCTGCCACGTCGACATCCCACCAGCCATCACGGACACCACCATGTCCATGTCCACTGGTGGCCTGGCCGCACGCCAACCAGGAGTTCTGCCCCTGTGACTGTGACTACGCCTTCATCGTAGAGAAGGGCAACTACTCCTTCAAGGCATCCATCCGACCTTCTATCTACACACATACCCAACAACCAGACCAACTGGACCATGCCGCTGCACCTCGACTGGGCCACCCGTGACAACGGCTCGACGACTGACATCTCCTGTGCACAGGCACCCAACAAGCCTGATCATGAGTATGCTTGTCGCAGCAACCTCAGTTAGTGCGTCGACTCAACCAATGGCCCAAGGTACTTCTGCAATTGTACCAAAGGCTACGAGGGTAACCCCTATATCGTTGGTCAGTGGCGGATCCAGGGGGTGGGCTGCCCGGGCTGCAGCCCCCCCTGGTGAGGTTGATTTGCATGTTAATCACTGTAGCTTAGCCTTTAAATTACCACTAAATCTCTTGATTTTTATTTACTCTCCATTGATTAGCCCCCCCTGAGAGTCTATCCTGGATCCGCCCCTGTCGTTGGTAGATGCACCAGTAAGTCATCTGTCTATACGCATGCATCTTTTTTCACAAAATTATGAGTAACCGAGCCAAATCTAAATGCAGACCTTTAATAAACAGTAAAAAGATCGGCAGAGCTAGCTAGGCTAGCTAGACTTATCATGCGTGAGTATTTATGATGCATGGGTAGTATGGTTAACTTGCACTTTAATTTCGCAGATATAAATGAGTGTATACGGCCGGATGAGTTTCCTTGCCATGGGGAGTGCAAAGACACTGATGGATCTTATGAATGCAAGTGTCGTCCTGGGTATGACAGCGATGGTGATCCAAAGGAAAAGCCATGCCATCCAAAACTTTCTGGTTCAGCAAAGCGTGTCATAGGTATTCACACGCTAATCTTTTAAACTTTTATCTGATATAATAATAATTGCTTTAACATGACAAGTGTTTCCTTTTTAAATAAAATATTCATAACTGTTTTGTAAATTTAAATTCTTGAAGTGAAATCATCAAAAATGCAATATGTTCTCACGTGATTTAGGTGTTATTCGGTTAAACCCCAATATGAGGGAATTAATCAGAGGGATTGAGGCGGATTTTCACTTGTAAGATCCCTGTCAATCTGCTTGCACCGGAGCTTTAGTACCTCAGAAATAATTATTTCCAACGCCATTGTCACTATCGGTCTTATTTAAACCGTTGGTGAAGATAATGTATCTACTGGTTCAAACTAAAACCAATGATAACAATCACATAGTGCATAGCTACCTTAGGGGCAAAGTTGGCTGCAACTACCATTCGTGTGCCATTATTTCAAATATAAAAACAGTGGCAATATTGTGAAACTCCTAATTTTATTTTGTCATTGAAATTATTCCACCCAACTTATTTGATGTGCATATGCTGCAGTGAACAAATTTTGATATTAATTTTTTTCATCTCAATAAAAATATAATCTCAACTGGTTAGAGGAATTACGGTAACTATTGGTAGAATACCCTCGACTCTTACTTCTGCATATGTTATCTACAGGAATACTGTTGTTGCTTCCGTCTTATTCTTAATTGTACTTGGAATTGGGCTACGTTATATGCTGAAGAGGATACAGCGGAAAGCAAAGGAGAGAGAACTGAAAGCAATGGAGAGAGAACAGCAAGCAAAGGAGAGAGAACTGGAAGCAATTGAAAGAAAGAATGGAAGTGAGAGACTTAAGAATGTGAAAACTCTAATAATTTTCACGAAAGATGAACTTGATCAAATAACCATGAAGAATTCGGTGCTTCTTGGCAAGGGAGGCTTTGGTGAAGTTCACAAAGGGACTTTATCTGACAATACCGAGGTGGCAGTTAAGGCCTCAATTGAGGTCACTTCAGGTACACTGGATAAGTTTGTGAAGGAAATGGAAATCCAATCAAGAATGATGCACAGGAACATTCTCAAGCTCTTGGGTTGCTGCTTGAGGGTTGATATTCCATTGCTGGTATATGAATATGCTGCTAAAGGAAGTCTCAAAGACATTTTCCATGGCAAAAATAATGAGCAGCAGCGTGAGGATCTGACACTTGAGAAACGTTTGGACATTGCCATTGGATCTGCTCAAGGTTTAGCTTACATGCATTCATACACAGAAAATGGCATACAACATGCAGATGTCAAACCAGACAACATACTCCTTGATGGTGGGTTGGTTCCAAAAATCTCAGATTTTGGGCTATGAAAGGTTTTTGTAGAGGGCGAAGATTATACCAAGTATGTGATAGGGTGTGAGGATTATATGGATCCAGTGTACAAGAAAAAGAGGAAAGATAACTGCGAAAAGTGATGTCTATAGCTTTGGGATTGTTCTCTTAGAGCTGATTTCCAGAAGGCCGCCCGTTGTAGATGGTGAACACAGTCTTGTCAACCAGTTTAAGAGTGTTTATGAACAAGATAAGACTGGAAAGGTGTTGTTTGACAAGGATATTACTGAAGAACAAGATATTCATATCCTTGACGAAATTGGCAAACTAGCCATGAAGTGTTTAAAGGAAAATGTTAATGAAAGACCAGCTATGGCAAGCGTAGCAAGTGCACTTGTGATACTGAAAGATTCATGGGAAGAAACAAGACAAAGTTTCTCTTCTACTTCAATCAACTAGCTAGGGGCTATTTGATGGTGCTCCCCCTATAAGCTGTTCTCTAGGGATGTTGTGACTAAGATGAAAGTGATAATCTATGACAAGCTATTTGGGAGAAATGATTAGAAGGAAACACTCTACAAGTCTGCAAACTATCATCCAACAAAGCTCCTTGGGAACCACTATACAAGTTTCCTCCAGGGGCTCTATTGACCTCTTAGTGTTAGACTTTTGATAGCATTATGGTATTATGCTCGATGTTGAATATATTATAATCAGAACATCTTGAGCGTTGCACAAGTTACAAGATAAAAAGGAATATATCCTTCATCGTATGCATCAATAGTAAATTGTTTTCTGTGCCATTGGCTTCATGTTTTCTATGTCATATATTTTCCGTCATGAGTGAAGACATGCAAGATGTTAATGATTACTTATGTTATTGTCGTTTAAGACAGTGTAATGTTCTATATTTTGAATAAGAAATTAGTTATTTGTCTCTATATGGATCATGTTTCTGGGATTAATACATGTGGTATTCAAGCTCTTAATTTTTATAGCATTAACTGCAACCTGTATAACTGAATCTATGGAAGGTCATTATTGAATTAACTTGTTTTCAAAATAGCCATTTTTTTTATCTTAGCCTTGTTCATGCATGTTTCTAGTTAGTCCTCTCAATTATAAAAACAAATATTAAAAATTTGGTAGCAATACACAACCTAGAGTTTTAGAATAGATCATAGATTATATTATGGTAGGGATAAAGTATATATGTAATCATAGGGGCAGATTCATGTTATATCTATATCCTTAATCCATATAAGATAGTCATCTTAAGGGGTAATTCTAAGGAATGATTTTAGCCTTGAAGATGGAATTGATTCTGTAGGGAAACATCTTGGATTGAGAAAACATAGAGAAGAATAAGAAACAGAATGGGAGCGAGCTCCCATCGACTCCTATCACATTGCGAAGGAAGTAGAGCCCAAGCAACCTCTCAGTCCCAGTGTAGCTTGATAAGTTGATCTGCAGCCATCGTGTTTGATCTGCAGCCCGTGCACCAAAGCTAGGATCCAACACAGGTCATGCTTCCACATTGTTTCACAGCAGCCTTGAGCTATGGGTAGCAAGCGAAAGGAATGCTCTAGTAGCCTAGCCGTAGAGAGGAATCGAAGGATTTGAGCTCTTGTGGTCGTCCAAAGTTATTGTTCAGTAAAAGTTGGGAGCCACCACATACCTGCCTCCACAGAAAAGCATTGTAAGATTAACCATATATTAGCTACATCCCTTTAAAGCGTGTCCCACACGTCAGTGTAGTGTCATATGAACATTGCACATAGCTTCATCGTTATGATATAATCAAAGAAGACTGCGTAGAATATATGGGGGTTTTAATTTTCATAGGTGGGGTGGTTCATTATGCTCTTACACCGGACACTTTTTGTTTGCTTTGTAGAATTAAATATGCTGATCTATCATTATCTTAGAGGGTGTCATTGGGCGGTGTGTGTATTCCCTGTCTTGGTGTCGTGGGATCGGAACTGTGGCAAGCATCAAGTTATTCATCGGAGGTGGGTGGAGAGACTGGTGGGAGATCGCACGGTCTTATCCTAGGGTTTTCCTATTCATAGGTGTTTCGCTAGAAAAATCACTAAGGCGGAATCTCTCTATGTTTCACGGATCGTACTACCTAGTACTAACAAGCGTAGGCGTGCCAGTATACATTCATATACAAAATTAAGTAAATGTGCAAACAATACACAAATAACAAAATTTCGGGGAAACATCACTTTATTCATTCTTTGAAGAATTACAAAGTACAATTTCCCACTTTAATATATTTTTGCGCCCGAGCTCCATCCGACAATTAGAGGATTGTGTAATTTCAGGTTCCTGGAGCCTCTAGAGGCCACCCGTTAATTACATCCGCGGCGTTGAGCCACGAGAACACCTCCGATTAAGCTATGCCGATGGTCATCGTTGTTAGTCTCCAAATATATAAAGAGTTGTCTCCAAAGTATACGCATAGGCACAAAATGAAAATGGTGGAGTGCGAGAGCCTCGTCGGTCTCTAGCGAAAGGTATCCGGCCTCGTCATGCGGATCCCATAATGAAGTCAAGGGCGTGGGCCTCGTCGTCGGTCGCGGAACAAGTATTTCGGCCTCGTCGGTCACGTAAAAGGAAACGCCCCAGCCTCGTCGATCGGGGGAAAGAAAGATGACTACATATGGATCACCCGGCCTTGGACGGTCGCGGAAAATGGTAGGTGAATGTGAGACTTGTGCTCATGAAATACTCAAGAGATTTCTCCATATGTAAGCTTTGAGACGCAGCGTATGCTCTGCGCCAATGTAGACATTTGGTGAAATTTTTGCCAGCAAGTAACTTCGCCCACATGGGTCGTGCATTGCGCCACGACACCAATCCGTGCGTTGCGCCACGGTTTTATTTGTTTAGCCATGCATCGCGCCACGGCATTTATTTTTGTGACCATGCATTGTGCCATGGTTTTAATCATTCTGTCGTGCATTGCGCACGACATTTGTATAGTTGGCTGAGTATCGATGATCGACAAGCAAGCAGTGACTCTGATTCTCAATCTCGACTTTATATTCTTCTATTTTGCTTTGCCTCAATTCATGAGGATGACATTGGAGAGCTTTACATATTGAAACATGGGCCACCGAAATAGCTGCTGATGGGCCAAAATACAGATGCTAATCATGGGCCGCTTGTGCTGAATTGCACTGATGTTGCCGCTATGGCACCACGTCCACCGGCCCAACTACATGTTGATAAGTGCACGTCGATCGTCGTCAAGCCGCCGGCCGCCGACGATGATGACGATAAACGCCGTCGGGCTGTTGTAAGTCATCTTGTTCACGTCTTGCTCATCTATCACAGAAATTGATCTGCCGCCTTGCCGGGCTGCTACTTAGCACGTGCTCCGAACGCTCGGGCTGCTTTGCTGGCATCTTTGCTTGTTGCACTGATCTTGCTGCTTGCTGATGTCATTGTGTTCTCGCCGAGATGCGATCGCCATGCCGCGGACGTCCATCATTGTCTCTTTTTTGCTGCGGTGCTGGTCGTTGCTCTGGGCCGCCATCACCGTGCCACGGATTGCCGCATGACTGTCCATCTAATCTATGTTGTAATCAGTGACGATTAAACGATGAAGAAACAATGATCAATCACAGCGGAGACACGAGATTTAACGTGGAAAACCCTCCCAATGCGGAAGGAAAAAACCTCGGGCGCCAGCCAGCAACACTTCACTATATCAAGAGTCGGGTTACAACGCCGTATGGCGGCTTACAAGAGATAAGCGGATGAAACCCTAATCAGGGTACATGTATGTGCGGGGAAGCCTCGGGTAATGTGCAACTGAATTCGAAACATATTCAACAATCTACAGCTATGCAAAAGAGAGATAAGATGTAAATTTAAATATGTAAAGGATCTCACCGTAAGCGTGGGCGGCCATGGATGTCGAGGATGCCGGAGTTCTTGACGACGTGCGGTGAGTGTTCGACGATGACGGCGGAAAGGTGGAGGCGAGGTTGATGGCTTGCTAGACGGAGAGGTCTCTGCCTTGATCATAGATGGCCGGGGCGACGTGCGTGCGTATTTCAGCGTATGGTCTGCGGCGGCGCATAGCTTTTGGGTTGGCCTAAGAATAGCAGTGCTTTGGCTTGATGCAAGCCCTAGCGTGATGATCTGAATATGCCGCCCCTGTTGGGGCGTAACGTGCACCGCCTTTTGACCTGAATGACTCAGCTATTTATATAGGGGTCAAAGCCAGGCATCAACCCCTTGGCCAAGCAACGAGTTTATGTAGATTAGAAATCTCCAACGACGCCAATGCAACGTGAAGAATATGGACTCTCAAGATCGGCTTTATTTGCATCTATCCAATCTAAACTTCTTGGTTCACGTACGCACGTAGTGCCTCTGAAGCATGGGGCCATCAGGATGGTGTCGGTTCAACTGTTTGTAACATATCTTCTCTCCTTGCTTAGATATCTCCAACTGTTTGTAACAGACACGCCTTGTTTGCTAACGAAGATATTTTATCGGCATAGAGCTTCTAGAATCCTCCCGGCCACATAGACTGTCCAATAGGCCCGGCCAACGGCAATATATATAAATACTAGTGCTAGGGGCGCGCGCTTGCGCGCCTGTGGAAACAATGGGTTTGATAGGTGTTATGTCGTGTAAATGGACTCTGTGTCTGATTTAGCTACGTGAATACGGTGATAAGCCCTGGCATTTAGAAGCATGATGTTACTGTATGTCTATATATAATGTGAAAGGTGTAGATTTGATCATGACAGTACATCTGAATTGTTTTGCATAAGCCTCTTGAAGCACATCCCTATCATAGCCTGTTTCTTCAGCTGATACAACAGAGGATATGTAAGTTTATATAACACATAAGACATATAAGCTAGAATAAAATAGTGGAGAAAGTTTGGATAGAGAGAAAGAGCATGTGTGAAATACCTGTATCATAGGATTCAGCTGAACATGACTGGTTGGAGTAGGCACTCATCTGGCCTGAGCTCCGGGGCCATGTCGTATGCATAAGTTTTCATCGTGGCGGGGAAAACAACACTGCAGACACCACGAGCAGTAGGAAACTGGATTGCAAGCTCACCATATTGTAGATGAGAGCGGTAGGTCATGTTTCAGCTCGACCAATCACACAGGGTACCAAGAGTCTTCGTTGTCTATATAATCACAGCCACAGTCAATACAATGCCAGCTTCTATCAGATTCCCAGCCATGCTCATGGTCTTCTGAGACCCTACAAAGAATCTGTATACATGTGTTGGAGTTAAAACACATGGGTCGCATAAAAAAAAAATGGTAGACTATAAGAGGAATCTAGAAGGGAAAATCTTATTGGTTCTACTGATGACTATTTTTTCAACGCAAGCTCTTTACAGTGAAGTGTAGGTAGCCCCAATAGATTTGTTGTATTTCACATTTAAAAAGATAGAGAGGTCCAACAACAAGGTTTTTAATTAAAAGATGGCAAAGAGCAAATATTTGACATGTTTTCCTAGGTAGGTTGAAAAACACTGTTGACCATAATGCTAAATTAAACAATAACAGTGAGTGATAACAAACAAACCTACCAAGCATTGCTCTTCTTGAGGTGCAATCTTACAGGCTTACCAACAAAATTTACACAAGTCATATAGAATAAAGGAAAAACATTATCTGAGCAAATCACATAACTAAGAATAACACGTTCCCTAGCATTGGTGCCAATATTTGTAGAGTTCAGAAAGTGCAGTGGCAAAAAAAAAAAAAAATTAATTAGGAAAGAAAGGGTGAGGTGATATGGAAGCAAACCCATAAGTCTAATAGGAACCACACAGCATAGGTCCTTCATCCCATCTCATACTATTCTTTATCATTGTTGTCTTCAACCTTCTGTTATTAAAAACAATTACAATTAGCAGGCAGGGATGCACACAACACATGACACATAGAATTCACACAACACATGACACACAAGCAACTGGGAAAAAAATAGGACATGGAAACTCATAGGTGGGCCGTATAGAAATTAGAAATTGAAAGAAGGAAGCAACGGGGAAAAAATAGGGCATGGAAGCTCATAGGTGGGACGTATAGAAATTAGAAATTGAAAGAAGGAAATAACATTCACCTTATTTGCATACTGTCTTAGTGGCTTGCACCCATGTAAAAGGACTTTAATTTTGTCACTATGTGCAACTCTGCAACTAAGCCATTATTCAAAGCTTAATTAGTGGTAAATTTACCTATAGAAGAGCAGAATTAAAATGATTGGCATAAAATAACCGAATCCATCCAATGTAACTATTCCCTACTACAACCAACAAAAACTACCTTGAACCCAATTTACTGACCGAAAATGGAGCATAAGTATTTTAATTCTCTTTGCTTTGTATGAACAAAAGCTTCAGTTATATGGGGACCCAAGGGACCCAAGGGAACAAAGCAAGACAAAACAACTCACCTAAACCAGGAAATGCACACAGCAGGAAATGCAGACAAATAACTAAAAGCTTTAGTTATATGTAACACCGCCACTATCGAAGAAACATGCCGCCACAATGTAAACAACAAGGGAGTCGGGCACAGCTCCATCCGCAGCTCGACATAGCTCCACTGCAGGCCCGGCATGGCTCCCCCAAGCAGTCCACCGCAGCTCCTCCACACCATAGATGTAGCTTCCCCTTGAACACCTTCAGTACATAGAAACCACACGCTGAGAGGCAGGCCATCGGGAAGGCAATCCACAGATGAAAAAATGAAGAAAAAGTGAGGATGAGGTTAAGCCATGGCGACTCACCTCACCCAACCCAAAGAATGGAAGGGAGAAGGAACAGAGGTTCTAAACCCTAGCTTAAGAACACAGGTTAGAGTTCAATTCACAAAGTCCATTATTTAAGTATCCTTTAAAGAAGAGTAGTAAAACAATCCACAAAAAAATATCATGTGCATAAATATTTGAATTGTCTCAGATAGGGAAGTTCTAACAATGTATCAATTTACCAAGATTACTAACCCACCCTGAAGCTATTCTCAGGTGTCCTGAAACACTAAATGGAAATAACGAAGAGTTGCCACTACTAGAATTGACCCTTAGAGCACCATTTTTTTTCGCAACATCAAACATTTGGTTGCAATATTTAGTTTTATAGCAACCAACACTTTTATGGGCTGCGATATCTAGATCTTATGGCCACCAAAATTTGGGTTGCGTCTTGTTGAAACATTCGTTGCAACAAAGGTTAGTGTTAATGCCACGGTGAAAAAGGTGGTTGCTTTTATGGGTACCTATTGCCACAACTATTTGAGTATTGCGATAGTATCGATTTAGTGTTGCGATAGATGTATGTTTGTTACCACGAATATTTATTTGGTTGCGAATAGGCATGCCTGTGGGCCACGATAAAATTACGTTGTCTAAAACTTAATCTTTGTTGCAATAGCTCATGTGCCTGTTGCATCCGTAAAACAATTTGTTGCAATAGATTTGTGTTTGTTGCCACGAATAGTTAGTTGGTTGCGATTATGCATGCTTGTGGCCCACGATGAAATAACGTTGTCTAAAAACTTAACTTTTGTTGTGATAGCTCATGTGCTGTTGCATCCGAGAAAATAATTTGTTGTAATAGAACTTTGTTTGTTGCCACGAATATTTAATTGGTTGCGATTATGCATGCTTGTGGCGATGAAATGTCGTTGTCTAAAACTTAACCTTTGTTGTGATAGCTCATATGCATGTTACATCCGTAAAAACACTTCGTTGTATGAATGAGCTTCTATTGCCACCAATGAATTTTGTGAATTCATTAGACTATTTTTGGTTGTGCTAGAAAAAGTTGGAGACTTAACTAGCAAAGATATTTTATTCACCCCTAAAAAAAAAAGATATTTTATTCAATAAATATTAAGCTTTGTTTATGAGGCAGTGATAATAACCGTGGGTGGGGCAAGCCATTTACTCGATATTTGGGGATGCCAACCATGACCCACCAAGGTGTTTCCTCGGACGAAAATCTTGGTTCCGTTAAAATTATTGAGCTTTGTTTATGAGGCAGTGATACAATATTTCTTTTGTAACAAAACAATGTTAGCTTGATTATCAGCTACTTTCAACACCAACCAAACAGGACTTTGGTTTCTCCAGAAGCCATACTGATTCTATTTACTTGAATTTGTCTGCCCGATTTATTGATATAGTGTATTTTATTAAAAAAAAATCAACATTAGCCAACTTATCAACTACGAAATCTATTAGATGATGAAGAACTGAAATGATCAATTGATTAAAAAATTATGTATCAATGAGCTTTATTGCCGTCAATGAATTCTGTGAATTCATTAGACTATATTTGGTTGCGCTAAAAAAAGCTGGAGACTTAATTAAGCCCACCTACGCATTTGAAGAAAACAAAACAAAAAAAAAGCCCCAGCCCACCAAAAAGGAACCCAGCCCACCGACGCATCAAAAAAAAAAAAAAAAAAAAAGAGGCCCAGCCCACCCAGCCTGACTGGCGCATGATGATAAGAAAAATAAGATAACCAATTTTTCCCGAGTCCTAGCCTAATCACGGCGCCACTAGTTCAAGCGGCCACTCTCCTCTAAAAAAAAGTCACGCCACCACTCCTTCCTCCTCCGCCACAGCTTCGGGCACAAACTGCGACGGTGTGTCCGGCTGCTTCTTTTATCCTCCTTCTGGTCCTAACCTAATCATGTCTCTCTTACCACCATAATAGTCGGTTGCATCATGTAGAGCAGTATCAATTATTATGTTATTAATAACATTACATGTTATACAAACTACTCCAGTGATATGTGACACTAGGAATACAACATATGACAGCTCTTATATTGTGAGCCCCTACACTAGTACACACAACCAAACACTATGGTATATTTTCTTTCATTCTATTATATACACGTAAAGTTTGTAGACAGGGTTTATCTACAAGGTAACTTGGACTTCCACCACAATACTGCCCCGTACTTGTAACCTTCTTCGATACATCAGCCCATGTCCAGTAATACGACTGCACCCTCTGGCCACAAAATCATATCTATCTCCAGAAGAATGTGCCTACATGATGTATACAAAAATATATTAACAGAACACATTATTAATTTGCCTTTGCGTTACCAACACGCACTGCTAAAAGCCTAAAGCATAAATCTGAACTCTAGTTATTAGGATCAAAATGATAGAACTTTAGGACCCTTTCCATCAGTCATAAGGCACTGAGTTAGACATATTTTGATGAGTATGGGAAACAGTAGGGCAACTAAGTTGTTTACACACGAAATTTAGATAAGTTGTTTACTCAAAAAATTTATTAGAGGACCAATCAAATGCAAATGAAAAATGGATCACGGACAGGCTATAAATTTACTAGACTAAAAACACACCTTGATGGATCTTGAAACATGTAGGGCAGGTGTCGGATTCAGACAGCAATATTGATGAAATGTAGCATGTACCTGTAACAAGAAACTTAAGTTCCAACAATCAAAGAGTCAAATTGACAAATTATCATTGCAATCTTATGACATTATAAGTAGCATACACCTGCATACAAATTTGTGTGCAATATTACTTGGCAAAATTCAGGGAAATAATTATACTACTGTCGTGTTCTTATTGCACCACTCATCTAAGGTTATCAGTACATGGAAAATTGCTCTCTAGTAGAACCTATGCAAACAACGGATGCTACTGTCATCCATCTACTTTCATTAACGTCAAGAGTATGCTACTAGCACAAGAATGCAGAAGTACGTTCAGAATCTCCTACTCACACACCCAATGAACTGATAGACCATTCCATAATGGTATAATTTATTTAGTTAACTAATCTTGTGCCATGAGCTATTGCCGTGAGCTATTGTCGTTGTGCCTCCATATCAAACTACCTTCCGGGGAGGGTCCTGCTACAGATCCTTCACATCCCCACTTGGATCCACCACCACCACCATCATGGATCTTGCAGCTGCTTCGATCCTTTGCTGTGAACAGGGCCAAGAAAAATCGAGATTGGTTCAAACTCAGACAAAATAATTAGAGAATATGACTGGGCTATTCACGTTGGAGAATTACCTACCGACTGCAGGGGGCGCCACCGACCTGGAGAGGAGAGGGCTCGCAGCAGTGGGAACCACCTCCATCGGGATGGCCACCTCCTCCGCGACGATGTACGTGAGGCCGGGCGGATGAACTGCAGCCCTGCGGGAGGCTGAACACCCGAGATCCCCTGACGAAGCGCGGCCAAGCGGCGCAGGGAAGGGGCGGCCTACGCGCGGCGAGAGGGGAGGGATGGCGTACGGCGGGTGAGGAGAGGGGCTCGTGTTCGTATTGGAGCGGCGGCGCGTGGGGATATCGTTTGGGATTTTTATTTTTAATTAGCATGACTCATAGGCTGGTCAAGAGCTGCCTTTGGCGCTCAAGGCCACGCGGATGGTTTGGATTTTCGTTTGGCGGTAGAATATCGCACTGGCGGCAATTTTAGGCGCGATAGACCTTTGAGATAGAAGACGATTTTAAATGGAAAAGACACTAAACCCAAAATATCGTTGTAATTATGGTTCCAAAATATCGTTGTTTTCTAACCAAGTTTAACTATTACTTTAATTATTTGTTGTATTACTAAATAGCTCACATATGACTAAGTGAATCTGTGGAATTCTTTGACCAAGTCTAACTATTATTACAAACATATATTGAATTCTTGAGGAATAAATATTAAAATACCATAAAATGGCTAAAAACATTTAAAACTTACCTAGCCACATGATTTTGGTGTACAAACATCACATATAAAATTCTAGTGATTTCAACAAAGTATGGTTACACATCCATCACAAAGGCATACATGACTCACATAGTAGGCAAACTTGCTCGAAAAATTCTAAAAATGGACACAACATAATAGTGCGGCTCCATAAGCATCCCATTAAATTTTGAATGATTTGGAGAAAGTGATACCATACATCCCACACAAACATGAATATCTCTCACTAAGTGACAAGGACATGTGTGAGACATTCATGCTTCTATGAAGATGTGCATCACCACTTCCTCAAAATTGTTTGAAACTTTTTCGTCAACAAAGCATACACCAAAGGAGGTGTCCATGCAATTTTTTAGATCTTTTTAGCTAGATTAGAGTATTCTTTACATTAGCGAGATTCAACGGGCTAGCTCTTATTAGCAATAGCTCTTATTACCTTGACACCGCGTTTAGCACCCGCTTATTTAGTCTACAAGCTCCTTCACTTTGCTCACACATTGCGGGTGCCCTTATAATGTTGTCATGCAAGTTTTGCTTATTGTGGTGTAGTGTCCTTGCTCGCACAATGCATTCGAGTTCCAACGACATCGCCGCAAGGAACAAGAGAAGAAGAGTGAGTTCCGTGGAGGTGCCCGAGCACCGGGGTGGACTAGGACGGCGAGGAGTTGTGTGAGAGCGGGATCCACCGATTGCCTAGCTAGACGCGAGAAGGATGATTTGTCGGCGATGCTACAGTTCATCTTAGATATTAGCCAAAACCACGACCATAGTGAGTAGATCCTCCAACTATACCCATATAGCTAGCTCTTAAGGGCACCCGCAATGTGTGAGCAAAGTGACTGAGCTTGTAGAGTAAATAAGCGTGTGCTAAACTGTGTGTTGTCAAGGTAATAAGAGCTATTGCTAATAAGAGCTAGCCTGTTGAATCTCGCTAATGTAAAGAATACTCTAATCTAGCTAAAAAAATATAAAAAAATTGCATGGACACCTCCTTTGGTGTATATACTGCTGAAAAAAAGTTTCAATCGATTTTGAGGAAGCGGTGATGCATATCTTCATAGAAGCATGAATGTCTCACACATGTCCTTGTCACTTAGTGAGAGATATTCATGTTTGTGTGGGATGTATAGTATCACTTTCTCCAAATCATTCAAAATTTAATGGGATGTTTATGGAGCCACACTATGATGTTGTGTCCATTTTCACAATTTTTTTGAGCAAGTTTGCCTACTATGTGAGTCATATATGCCTTTGTGATGGATGTGTAACCACACTTTGTCGAAATCATCGAATTTTTATGTGATGTTTGTACACCAAAATCATGTGGCTAGGTAAGTTTTTAAATTTTTTAGCCATTTTATGGTATTTTAATATTTATTCCTTAGTAATTCAATATATGTTTGTAATAATAGTTAGACTTGGTCAAAGAATTCCACAGATTCACTTAGTCATCTGTGAGCTATTTAGTAATTCAACAAATAATTAAAGTAATAGTTAAACTTGGTTAGAAAATTTCAAAGAGTCACAAAACAACATATTTTGGAACCATAATTACAACGATATTTTGGGTTTAGTGTCTTTTCCATTTAAAATCATTTACTCACCCAAATTTATGTCAAAGATATCAAATTCGAAATTTAAAATTTTAATCATTCAAACAAACTTTGATAGATAATTGACCAAAAACAAAATTTATAGATCTTGATGAGCTATAATATTGATGTTGACCACTTTTTGTTTTGAAATCGTCTTCTATCTCAAAGTTCTATCGCGCCTAAAATTGCCGCCCGCATGCGATATTCTACCGCCAAACGAAAATCAAACCATCCGCGTGGCCTTGAGCCAAAGGAAAAAGAAAAAGGCCCGCAGCCTTGACCAGCCCATGAGTCATCTACCCTACTTAATGCACCAACTTCGCATTTGCGTTCAAAATTATTCAAATAAGCGATCAGGATTCTTTCCCTTAATCTTCCTCTCATCACTCAAAACACCATCCGACGCCCGGGATTAAGTGTATGGACGCCTTTACTCCTAAACGCTCGACAAATCACTCATCCGCCCTCCCCTCTCCCACCCACGCCCCCAAGCCCCCACCATGCACACCGATCGGCCACAGTTCGATTCCTCTATACTGTCTCTTTTTTCCCACGAACAAAAAAAACAAATAAAACATCGTCTCCCCTCTCCCCTATGTGCGTCTTGCGGCTAGGGTTCCCTTTGGTGCCGCTCGCCGCCCATCACCAGGCTGTCGGCGGCGGCGCGAGCTCCGGACAGAGAGCCCTCCGCGCGTGCCTCGTCGACAGCAAAGCGAACGCCATCGCACACGCCTGGATCTAACACCGCAGCGCCTGCAGGCCCCACATCGCCGCCGCCGGGGACAAGGGTGCTTCCCAGCGGCCGACGTCGCCGTGGACGTCGTGAAGGCGGCAGCCCGGCTGTAGTGGCCCAAGCGGGCGCCGCAGTCCTGGCCCCGGCGTCCGACGTCGTTGGCTGCGTTCAAGTCGTCCGTCGCCCGTTGTCGTGGAGTGTTGTCCCTAGCTGTGGATTTTGTCGTCGCACAGCGGAGGTCCACAGCAGGCGGGTAAGCAATGTCCGTCCCGATCCTTCCCCGTCTCTGCTCTGTTCCACCTCCCTGATTCGTTATACTTGTCAGTAATCAAACCACCCTTGCCGTCGATCTGCTGTTTTCACTTTCTACCGCCGATCTCCTCACCGTGCGGCATTAATAATTAATTAACGTCACTGCTGCTGGAATCATTGAGAATTGTGGCAACCAGTTTTTTCTGTTTGTCGATGGTGTGATTTGCTTTGAGATACTCGAGGCGGGGAAGCGCGGCGTTGTGATGAGAAAGGCCGATTGCAGGCAGAGGGCGCATGCAGGGGGCAGGGTGACATATCATTAGATTGTCGCATGGGTTACCTTCATCTTTTATTATATATATTTCTATCATGTGCAAAATGTTGTAGGTTAAGCAAACAACGTGTGGGAGATGAAGCTGAGAGCCTGTGGCGTGGCTGGAGTGGATGGACATGACAAGGCTCTGGTCCTCTTCTACCATGAAGTGCTAGGGGCTGCGTGAGGATGGAATATGGATGCTTACTGTTGGGGCATGATGAAATGCACAACAAAGGGAAGTACAAAGTCCACACCGCAGGGACACCCTCAAGTTTGTATTTTTCAACATAATTCTTATTGTGGTTATATTCAGATGATGTGAGAATAATTGAGGGATTTTTGCTTGGTTAGAAATCACACTAATTACAGTGAAATATAGATTTATTTCAGTTTTCAATAGAGATATATAGTTTTGCATATAATAATTATATAAATGATCTTATTTCAGCTACACATATAAGAGTTGTGCATATAATAGCTACATATAAGAGTTGTGCGTATAAATAAGCTTCTTTCTGTTGCACATATCAGACCGCACTATAGGTGAAGAAATTTGTGAGCTTATTTGAATATGGGTTTCAGCCATGTTGGGTGTCTTCCTCCTGTCAACAGCTTGGTTGGGTCACTTTATGCTGTCTCTTCCTCCCAACCGTTTGCAACGGAGGCTGGCTACCATTTTGTCTTGGTGTGTTTGATATGAAGACTTTAGTGTCTTGGTGTGTTTGATTAATTGCTTGTGTTTATAGGTGCTGAACCCCCTAATGTCTTCACCTATGGAAAAGTAAACAATTTGTTGATGAAGCAGGGTCTAAAACATGATGCATCACATGTAAGGTCTTCTACACCTGCCCTGTGTACTTTGAAATAGCTATTACCAATGGAAACATGTTCCTCTAGATTTCCTTGGAAGAAGAATTCGGTCTAACATGTTAACTGTGGCTAGATAACACCCTTTTTATAGCTAATCAATGACTTTTTTGAATATAAGTATTATGAACCATCACATGTGAGCTTCTGTGTAAGCACACGCCGTAACTTGAGCTAATCGGCTATTTCTATTTGATCTTATCTAATTACAGGTGCGATCCGTGACACATTGGGGAAGGGGAAGAGAGGTCTATGTTCTTTGCACTGAACCGAGAACTTAATATTAAATAATTATGCTTTATGGAAATTGTTAGATGGATCAATTACTTTTATGATATATACAGAGGTTTCCTCTATTAAAGCATGGGTTCTGTTGCTCAGCAGTTGACTCTTATTTTCGGGCTGTAGCGAGGAACATTATATCAGCTAAATACAAGGATATGCAGGAGCGCTAAGTTTGGAGGATGGATCTATGGATGGCTCATTGCTCATATCTACGTAGTGAGGGAGAGAGCATCATTTATTCTGTATTTTTCTTTTCAATTTATGTCACTGGGCTGTGCAGAATTATCAAAAGGAAAAGAAAGAACAACAGGAGGATGGCAGATCAAAGCACTGGGCTGTGCAGAATTATCAAAAGGGAAAAGAAAGAACAAATCAAAGCAACCAGTAACTAAGCACAATTTGTAAGCCATATTTCTATTCTGTTGCTTCCCTTCTTGCAACAACAAAGGTCATCATTTATCTGGAATGTTTGAGCACCGCAAGTGGCAAAGTAATGGGATTTTTTAACAGTGTACTACCTAATTGCTGAATTCCATCTATTTATGATGGAATTGTCTGATTCATGATTGAGAGTATTTGTCGGGCATTAGCAATACCTGTCATTATCATGTTCTGTGGGATGTAAACAAATTTGCCATTTACAGTATGCTTTATTACTAATAGATGTTGTGACACGTTGCAGAGCGACAGAGGGTGAGGTGGAGGGCTATATATTCATCAATGTTCAAGACATTAGACATGATCAATTTCTATTGGTCACTGGTTGATGCTTACGAAATTTACAGTTTTGATGTATTTTGGATGATTTGATTGAAAGAACAATATTTATTTGTCAAATTAGCAATAAAATTATCTTTTGTTCAATGTTCGTTTTGCTATAAGGAAGCTCGATTATAATTGTAGACTCATATATTTAACTGACAAACAATATTTGGTTATCCAATACTGAATCTTAATGAATTTTGTTTTGTGTTTTTACCGTAGCGTTAGCGACGGGCATTATACTAGTGCTAATTAAAAAATAAAAAATCCCAAATGATATCCCCACCCGCCGCCGCTCTAGATCTTGGTCTTCTCTTCTGCACTGCTTGAATACGCGCCCCTCTCCTTACCCGCCGTACGCCATCCCCTCCCCTCGCGCCGCGCGTAGGAAGTCCCTTCCCTGCGCCCGCTCGGCGCGCTTCGTCAGGGATCTCGGTGGCCCGCCTCCCTTGGGGGCTGCAGTTCATCCGCCCGGCCTCACGTACATCGTCGCCGAGGGGGTGGCCCCAACGGAGGTGGTTCCCACGGCTGCGAGCCCTCTCCTCTCCAGGTTGGTGGCGCCCCTACACTCGGTAGGTAAATCTCCAACGTGAATAGCCCAGTCATATTCTCTAATTATTTTGTCTGATTTTGAACCAATCTAGATTTTTCTTGGCCCTGTTCACAGCAAAGGATCGAAGCAGCTGCAAGATCCATGATGGTGGTGGTGGTGCATCCAAGTGGGGATGCGAAGGATCTGTACCAAATGGTTTCAATGTTGTTTGGGCACTTGATATTTAGGGTTATGACTTAATGCTATTGAAATTGTATGTCACCTAAAAGGTAAATTATTAGTAATTTCTTTTGGGATACCATAAATTAAATGCGGCACAGTGGCAGTAGTTATACACTTTTTAAACAAATTGGAAATAGTACCTGTGGTTCAAATGACTCATGGTGAATAGCACAAAGAAAAAGCTTGGATAATTGTTCAATACTTAGATATGATTTATTGGAACATGAAGAATAGTATAGTGCATGGAGTTCAGTTTATTGGTTCAGTGGAACATTTATTCGTTCAAATAACGTCGTGCGTGGAGCCTGGGGGCTGCGGCTGACCCTGGCGCTGGACTGAGCACGTAGCTTGTCCCCCAATCTTTCAGGTACTGACGTATGCATACATTTGATAATGTTGATCTGCACCGATGTAATCTTCCTGAACTATGCTACTACTTGCAGGATCACACACGATACATAGATAGTAATAGAGTATGGAACTTTGTTGTTACTTTGTTAAAAAAAAGAACGGAAGAAACTTGGATTATATTTCAGCGAATCGGTTCTAGCTAGCTACGTTTCAGCATTTTGATTCTCACGAGAACATGTTGAACACTGAACTAAATAGTGAGATGCTTTTTGAGCTGCTCCTAGCCACGTGAGATGCTTTTGAGCTTCACGTTGGTGTTTCTCATTTTGCTGGTTCTTCGATTTTTTACAGAATGTGTGTGTGTGGTGCAGACTGAAGAGCAAAGCCATTTCTACAGACTCTTTCAATGGCTATTTGCCTTTGTAAAAGCATTTGGTGCTTGTTATGTTATCATGTAAGGCTCTATTTGTTTTAACAAAAAAATATTCTGGCCAATGTACCTTGAATGATGGGAAAAAGCATTTTGTCCTAGCCATGTTATCTTGTCTGGTTCAGTTTTAGGTAAAGCCACAATGCATTTACAGTGCTAATAGCTAGACATCTTTTGGTTGATTTAACTTGCATGTTAATGGAAATTGGTAAATTATTTGAAGAAAAAAAAATAGAAGATTATGTGAGCATTGGTAGCATGGTTTTGAAATATCATTTTAGTTCCCTTTTACAATATTAGACCTACTGTGACTGCAGTTTCATAACATGTTGTTTGATGTATGTAGGCCTGCAGGGAGCAGCTGTCTACTAATAGCAAATATAACACCTTCAATTTACAGAAAGGTAAATAATACAGACCTATGGCTATTTACGGGCACTATGGCTATTTGTCTTGCTTTGTTTCATTAGTACATCTCAGGTGCTTCGAGTTCATCCCCCTGTCGAGACCTTGGATAAGCTAACAACATGAAGTGCAAGCCTCATCAATGATCATAGCAATGGAGTTCATCCCCTGTCATGCTCCTAATTACAGCATTTTTACCTTAAATTTGGAGCTGTTTAATCTGACATGCTCCTAATTTATTTGACATGTTACACTTAGGAAAAAGCTTGCATCGAAGTTAACAATGCAGAAAAAGGTAAGGATAGTTTACCATGTCTACCAATTTGGAATTGTCAACGATGAATTTTATTAGTTCGATCAGCTATTGAGGACTCGTAATCAGAAAAAAAGAATCAACAGGTATGAATAACGTTTGATTTGAATCCTCATAACTTGATCTGCACGTGATGTTTACCATGTCATTGCTAGATTTTTGCCTATGCCTCGTGTTGTGTATGCCCTCCAGTAAAGAAACAAGTGATGTTTACCATGTCTATTTAATAAATTTTGCCATTCCAATTTCTTTACTGACTATAGTTGTTTTGCACTTGACATTTAAGATGATTCAGTAACTGATCTGGTGTATATCGAAACACATTTCTGTTGCTATTGCTTTTTTGTTTAACGTGTGGGGACAAATAAACTACATATGACAACTCTAGTGTCCCATTGGATTCTCACAGAATTTATTTATAGATTGAATTGTTAAACATTTTTTTTCCCAACAGTGACAAGACACAATTGTTCTCCTTCTAGGGCTGAATGTGCTTGGAATTGTTTGATCTCAATTGCTCTTGTTCTATGATTGCTAATTACTCCATGAATTTAATCATATATGTTTTCATGAAACGCAGAGAAACTCCAAAACAGTTAGAGAAAGCTTCTATGGCTTAATGGTGATGACCGACACCAACAAGAATGACAAGTTACAAAGATGCTTATTTGTGATGGTGTAGCTGATGGGAAGATGGAGCAACCAACACATATTTAGATCGATTTATTATATGCTAAACAATGTTGTGAACTTAGTTAAATATGGTGTCTTTATTTTGTTAGTTGTGCTCATGTTCTTTTAAGAAGAATTCTGGTCATTTTGCGTTACTTTGGTTTGAGACAATTTAAATTAATGAATGTATCGGTTATTATATGTGATGTGCATGCTGTGGAAATAATTTAAAACTGCTATTCAAATTCCCCGGTTGCGATAGAATAATAGGCAACCATTGATTTTGGTTGCAATATGCATTACATGTCATCTATTGCCACCAACAGTTGTTTGTTGCAAGTACCCTCTATTACTACCAACATAAATTCGATTTGCAAATTCCATATGTTACCTCGAAGACTAGTTCGATTTGCATTACCATATGATCTATTGCCACCAACAATTGTTTGTTGCATGTGCCCTCTATTACCACCAACATAAATTCGATTTGCAACTTCCATATATTACCTCGAAGACTAGTTCGATTTGCATTATCATATTATTATCTATTGCCACCAACAATTGTTTGTTGCAAGTGCCCTCTATTACCACTCACACAATTCGTTGCAACTTTCATATATTGTCTCGAAGACTAGTTCGTTTGCATTACCATATGATCTATTGCCGCGTAGTTTTGGCATTGGCAATACTTTTCTATTGCAACACATTCTTTTCGTAAGTAATATTTTTCTATTGCAACACATTAGTTCGTCACGCAATAGAACCTTAGGCAACCAATCCATTCGTTTGCAATATTTGTTCTTGCAACCAAGTATTGGTTGCATTATGCTTTTTGTTAGTTGCAATATTTGTTCTTGCAACCAAGTATTGGTTGCATTATGCTTCTTTGTTAGTTGCAATATTTGTTCTTGCAACCAAGTATTGGTTGTATTAGTCTTTTTTGTTTTTGCAACGCTAGATCTGTTACAACGCCACATCTTAAGTGGTTGCACGAGGCTATTGTGGCGTTCAAGCGCAACCATCCGTCGACCACCGGACTTAGATGCAATTGATACCGGTTGCAACCAAAATAGCCATATTGCAACCAAATATAGGCGTTGGGCAAGGGTCAATTCCTAGTAGTGTGCATTACATCAAAATTCATATGAGGTGTGCAAAAATATATTGGATTGAACCATTCATTTCATACTTGAATTAGGAGCCCAAGCATTATATTTGTTAAACCACTGATAAACATTTATGCGCAGCACAAAAATACATGTATATACCAACAAAAAATAGACCACTATTCAAGCAGCTAGCCAATAATGACATAAATTAGATCCCTAAGAAGCACTGGGCACTGGGCACTATAGAACCTGGAGCCGGCTCCGAGATCCGTAAGAAACCTCCACATCAGAATGAGGAAAATCTGCAAGGGGCAAGGAAACATGAGGAACTCCACTAATGACATGATTCATGATTTCACCAGGCTTGATAAGGCCAAACTCAAAGGACCCCTTTTCTTTGTGAACCCCGCAATTTTAAAAGGAAAAAAATCCCAAAAGATTTTGTAACCCTCCAAGAAAAGGAAACCCAAACAGAATCCATAACAACGTCAGTATCATTCAGAGGCTACATATATTACAAACGCAAAGAACAGAAGAACCAAAAAGTCTAAATCATTAGAACATGAAGGGACGAATCATACCAAAACAAGGTGTCATCGATCTCTTTCAGTAGCTAATTTCTCTGTTCAACCTCGATTAGCAGCAACACAGGAAGGGCCCCCCCCTCTACCGCAGCACACCTGGAAAGATCAAGTAGAAGAAATAGGGAAATTTTTATCTACCAGCTTAGCTGGCCGTAGGGAGATGGACTGCATTGGCCAAGAACCAGTATGGAGGACTCCAACTTCTTCAGACAATCCCTCATCCCTGCATCATTGTTCATCGACTGCACAAGAACAACAACCAAAAAGTCTTTCGACAATATCTACCCAACACAGCTCGGGATTTTCATCGAACACCTGAGGGGCACCCCTGTCCTCATGTAGCATAGAGTAACAAAGAATCAGTAGCAAAGGTGGAAGAGGCAACTGATTGGTGTCGACATTGTAGAGCGACCAGCAAGCATGCCTATTGAGTCGAGGTTGGCGAAGAGGATGTGCATGCACCGGCATCTCGAGGTCATGGGCTCATCCGCCATGGCGTAGTTTCGCCGGAGCGCATGGGGAGAGACGGCCCCACATTGTTGAGGCAGGCACGGCCGGTGGCCTGACCAGGTCGCTCCCCATCGCCGGGCCGCCTGCCGAGGCCACCCGCCGCGATGCCCGCGACCGGCTTGCTCCGCCGGGTCGCCGGCGCGCCACATCGGTCGGACGCAAGACGCGCGGATGCGTGACGGTTGCGTGACGCCGTTGTGCCCCCGCGCCCGCGCAAAGACCTCACAGGGCCTTTGGCATCGCTGCTTGAGGATGCAACCACTGAGAGGGAGGAGGAAGCGAGAGAGCGAGCGGCCCGCGAGCTCATGCACCAATCGTAGTTCGACAACAGCCTCCTCCGCAGCCATAACTCGGCCGAGTCGGCCAACCACCGTCGACAACGGCCCCTGCAGCGATCCACGACTCACCTCGCCGACCTTAGCACGACAACCACCTCCGCCGCCATGTGGGACCACATTTTCGGGCCCGCCCCTACGATCTCGTGGGTCGGGTACAACGCGGCCACCGGTGCAAAGCACGCCGAGCCGCCTGGAGACGGCCAGGGGCGCCATGGCGCACGGCGGAGCGGACCACCATCGATTCGAAGATCCATCGGCCCGACGTGGAATGGAGTTACGTGTACAACGTGAGGCCTCGCGGAGCGCCCCGTCTAAAGACTTTGAAATATATAGGTATATATATACGCCAGCAGAATATTTGGACCCCGGGGTCCAAATCCATTCAGACCCCGGTGCCTCGCAAGCCAGCCAAGCCCTCCCGAAGGCCTCGAAGAGGAGCCGTACAATGAGCCGATAGACTCCCCGTCCCACGTCCGGAAAACCACCGGTCAAATCAAGAGTCGGAGCGGCGGCAGTGCGTCGATGGCGGTCGGCACCCCCTTCCTCACGCTCGCATTCGACATCCGGATACTCGCGCGAGCAGCTTGGCTTCGATCCGCGGGGCTCTCTGGCAACAGCTTCACGCTCGGGCTTCGATTCGAGCCACGGCGGGCCTCTCCGACACCAGCTTCAACGCCGAGGACAAGACAGTCTCGTGCGCGCCGCGAGGACCTCAGGAGAAGACGTCGTGCGCGCCGCGAGTATCCCAGGAAGCACCGAGGACTGACCCGCCTGACGGTCGCCGCGGATTTCTCCGAACTCGTCACCAGCCTGCACAAGGTATTGGAGATTCCCTCCCTGTCGCTGCGGCAGTTCTTTGCTTGGTCTGCTCCCTAGACAACGATGGAGGTAACGTGTTCGATAAAATGTCTCTGAGAGGTTTCATTAACTGGAATTGTTCGTGCAATTTACCCCGAGGTTGTTTGAACTGGATGTTACCTCGCTCGTGACCTGATAGAGTCAATATCATGGATTCTTACTACTAAAAGAATAAAACTCTAATTATGTTCTGTATGCCTGTAATTTGAATTCATACTATTACTGTGAAAGAACTCTGAAACATGCTGGGTAACCGGACCTTCCCGTTTGTCACAGTTCGTTATGTGTGGTGCGGATAGTGCTATTAAATTCAGATTGTCGTGGAATGACGTGGTGTTATATCTACTTGATTGCAATTGAAGCAATGCTGCTATAGTTGCTAGTTGGTATAGTACACGTAAAAATGTACAATACAGACTTCCCAGGTGAAAGCTTAGCTTACAGCTCACCTGTCACCTCTGCAGTTATTTGGGAGGAACAACTAGTAGTGTATAGATTAGCTGTCACCTCGCTGGTGTCACTTTGAATTTCGAGTACGGAATTCCAGTTTGCTGGATTAAAACTAAGGCATTTGCTCCAGCAGATGTCTGAATTACAGTGGGTCAAATCAGCAGAACTAAATGATAAAAATCTATACGAAAGTTTTAACTTCCTAATGCTAACTTTTCTTTGAGAAATATCCTCCCTGATGATGTAGTAGATGCTATCTTCTCAGATTTGAGTTTTGGAACACTCTATGGTTTTGGTGAATTCCAACGGTTTCACAAGGTGCAGTCTGCAGACAACAATGACACTCGCTTCCTCTCTCCTTTCCACCGGAACTAACACAAGAATCGACTACCACCACTTTTCTAGGAGGTCTTTCGCAATTGCAGAGTAGAGCTACACTTAGCCATGTACATCCAGTCAGATTTTTTGTGCAACTTGCGTTTTTGGGTTGATGGAAGCAAAATTTGTGATTTAGAACAGTGGCCCATCCCTCTCCTTGCAAGCTATGTAACGGTTAGAATTTTGTTTTGCAGGAGAGCCCAAGCCATCAACTGTTAATTTATTAGTATAGCAACAAAATTCTGACCATGAGAGGCTGAGTAGCATATATGTAAAAGAAATACAATGCACCCTGTACCAAAATGGGAAATTCTAGGAAGCACCACATCAGCATATATTAAGTAGATAACCACAGCCAGACAATGTGCTAATGGTTTTGCCATTTGCTTTGTGAAGCTGCATGGCAAACCAGAAGGCTCCAGTTTTGTGGGGTAGGAGAGCAGAGGGATGCTCCAGAGAGAAACGATCAGGGGTGTCTCTGTCGAAGAGGCGACACCGTGCAATGAAGCATGTTCAGTTCAGTGTACATTAATCTTGTCATAGCAAAATTTCAGAAGTAGACACTTAGGAGGAAATGTGTTTTTAAAATATGCCTTAGCAGTTTACTGTGTGATTGAACTTGAAACCTCAGAAAAGCAAGTTGTAGATCAGCGTTAGGTTCTATTTATTTAGTTGAGCTGCAAGATGCATCTTATTCTTTTAAGAAATCTCTTACAGCATCAATTTCTTATTTGTGTAGCTCTTAGGAATTCTATGCAAGGTGTTAGCTCTCAGGAATTCTACACTGACTTGTGTAATTTCTGATGCATTTGTAGTTGATTTATCTGAAACACTTTTTGTTTGACTTTGGATGTTGCAGACAACAATGCACAAGTGATTTGTGCAGAGTTTAGAACAAGCCATATTTTTGGGACGTCCCGCATGATATTGGGCTGAATTCAAAAGCGACAGGAACGAATACAACCGGACAGGTATTTGGATGATGAATCGAGAGTGGATGATAATGGTTTAAAATTTGAAAGTTCATATTAATATTGTAATAATGTTGCTGAAACACAGGAAACATGTAGGCAATCTGACAGTGAGGATGATGTGTGTGGGAATAGAGATGGTACACAGGTAACTGATTTCTATTTGCGAAATTGAACAAGGTGGCATTGTGACCATATCGATGGTGGTAAATGGATATTATTTTTTCTAAAGCAGGAAATCTAGCAAACAAGTAATGCACTTGTCACAATACATAATGCATGTCATGACCATGTGAACAGAGCAGCAATAGAGGTAAATTCAAAATGCATGAATCTTTTAGGAAATTGGAGTGTATATGATAGTTGTAGGTGTCAAATCTTAACTAACAATGGATAAATGAATATTGTACTGCAGGCAGTGGAAAAAGGAACATTTGATGAGAGAGAATCGGGAGTCCAGTGTTCTGAACACTATAGGAGCACACAATGTGAGAAAATCTTTGAAGTCAGTATATAATTAACTATTTATGGTTGAGCAAATTGATATGAAAATAACATGTTTGTTTTCCTACTTTGTTGCCCCTCATCGACTCTGCCTTCCTCTGCATTTGAGTGATTAGTGAGTATTTTCCAGAACTGAGATGCCTCCTTTTTGTTAGAAATGCATCCCAATGTATCCTGCATTTGAGTAATGAATTAAAGCCCAAAACTAACATGATCTAAATATGTTTGAATCTTCGAATATTGGTTTTAGTCTCTACATTTGTAGCATGATTTTTTTATTTCATGATCTGAGAACAGTCATTTTATATCGATCAGTTCGCCTCTATATGTAATCGTCGTTGTAGTGTGTGACATGGAAAGGTATTTCCATGCTTTTTCGATATTGACACTCTACATTTTGATGTGTCACCAGATGCATACTTGAGAATTTCTATGACATGGTGACTAGTAATTGAAAACAAGTGACAAATAATCTTCAAATATTTATATGCATATAAATGTCCCTGTTTTTCCAGAGCTATGTACGGCATGCTTGTGTTTTGATTGTGGACCTATCCAGTACATGCCAATATGTATGTTGAAGACTTGGTCTTATGTACAGGTGGGCATATCACAGAAAACCAGGATTTCAATGGATCGACCACCTCGAGCAAAGGCAAAGGGACGTAGCAAGACATCATCGAAAAGAATGAAGTCACTCTTGTAGCACAAGGTGAGAAGAAAAAAGAAACAGAAAATACACATAACTCAGTGACATGCCCAACATTGCAAAAGAATAAAGACCGCCTTGAAGCGATGAAGAATAAAAAAGAGGGGCAGACCTGCAGGAGCAAAGAACAAGCAAAAACAAATCTGTGCAAGGAAATGATAGGGACATGCAAGAGGAAAGGCCGATGGAAAGGAAGAGAAGGCTGTTGGCCATTCTTACACAGAAATTCATAGCAGTTCAAAGGACGAAGATGAATATGTTGACGATGAAAATGTTGATCAAGATGACCTATTTTCAAACTACACAATTACAAATAGAGTACAAGGCATAAATATTATATGCACAGTTTAGTCCGCTAATTGTGGTTAGGAAAGGAATTTTGTGGTTTAGACATTGTAATAACGGATTCAATATTCCAGAAAAACGATATTACAGACTTTACAGTCCAGATAGATGTGACAAAACATGATGACAAAAAACATTTTAATAATTAGTATTGCCTGGATGATTTGATTGAATTTTCAACGGAAAAAATTTAATTCTTCGATGAAATGCCGCAGACATTAGCCCTGCCATGTACACGTCCATTCACATCTTTGGACAAGAGGTTATAATCCTATGATAATTTGTTAAAATCTGTGCTATTAAGAACCATCATGACATAAACAATACACGGCTATGTCATCAGATGGACATATCTATTTCAATGAGATGACAGTCAGAATGCAATTTCTCATAATCTTTACATTTCCTTGCTCAGGGACATCCTTGTTAAATATATTTAACATAGTCTGTACTAACCTTTATTTCCTTTCTGAACCTTACAAACAATGCAGCTGGTCAATAGCTGGAACTGTACATGTCACGCTTTGTTTTCTAGTTAAAGACCAAATCAGCAACTAACTCAAGTTTATGAAGTACATAGTTAAAGTTACACATCATTCATACAAATTATGAGCTGACATAGAAACTAATATAAGAGACTGCACTAAAGCAACAACACTTCGACCTCCTGGTGGAGCAGAATAGGGGCACAGCGTAACAACTCATCCAATGTCCATCATAGAGCTCAATGTCCACCTTGGTTATAGTCCCACATATACATGTTGCGCTCTATCGGTAGCAGTAGCATCTGGCAGCGCGACACTATTACTGACGCCGACGCCGACGGCGACGCGCCCTTTTGTTGGATGCAAAAATGCAGTGCTGATGTCCAGCTCTTCAGCTTCCTATTGCTGCCCAACGGCCATCGATTCATCAATACTTGACCCTGTTGCGTGTGAACAGATGAGCAAGAAATCATCAACAAATGATAACAAATACTCATCTGTGTGGAAAGAATGGATCTCATTGATCATGGAACTAATAGTGTACATGAATGAAAAGTGATCAGTTTCTTTCAATGAATGAATATGAGAAGATTTCATATTAGAAACAATCCTTTGCAGGGTTAAAAACATCCTGTTAGTATTTTTCATAAGCTAAAAATCCAGTCCAGTTTCAGGGTTAACAAAATTTATTTATGCTTCTTCATAAAAAAAATTGCAGGAACTTGATCTTTTCTTGACCTCTTATTGTAAACAGTCAACAAAAAAAGATAGATAACAAGGAAAAAGACAAAGCATAATGTAGGCAAACGAGATGATCATGAGATATATGTGCAGTAGGGGTCTAGGTGATAAAAATCCATGAATCACAATTCATTTCCTTCAAGCTTCTAGTATAAGAGAGAGATAGCACGTCATCATGTATCATATAGACAAATTGTGATGCCCAAATCACAACTCCCATCATCTCATGGTCCATATAACAAAGCCCCAAACCAAATCATGCTGCCCCACGAATAACCAGGAATAAATAAGAATATTGAACTCATCAACAGGAAAAAAAAACATGGCAATGCAAGCACCTAAACAACCAACCATTTGAATCCTATATATGCAGATAGTTTCAGATCAGAGATAGCTAAAAACTAAGAATCTATAAAGTCCAGATGTATTGTCCTACAAATAACTAGTGTAGGAAACTAAAAATAGCTTGACAATTTAATAAGAAAAGGTCGAAAGTGGTCTACAATTTGACAATAGATATCAGTTCAGGTGAATAATTAAGTTTTTTTTTTTTAATATTATTGCAATTTGTTCTCTAAATAGGTTTACCATAATGTGACAATAAGTAAGAACACACACTAGAATAGAGCATGCCGTCTTAAACATGTGAACTACAGATGATTTCCATGAAAATTAGATAACCAAAACTACTGTACAACACATTCTCCTGAATAAAACCACTTAAACACATGAAAAGGGTGACATGTAGATTTGAATGAAACAAGACCCTCAAGATATTGAGATTCTCTGCTCCGTAAAGAACCCAATTTTCAGTCTTGGCAAGCATTAAATTATATGGTATTGGTATGCATATGCACCATGCTGGACTGTTGCACTAAATATGACTGATATCGTGCACTTGTCTGTGTAATGTAAAGCTGCAGGTAAAAAGGCGTTCATCCAAGGGAGCTTGAATTGCATTTCTGGATCACAGCTCGACTTATATTGTGGCCATAAATAAAATACTAGTACTAGTAGTGTTACTAATGGTTCTAAGCCCTCTAATTTCGCACATCATCACAAGGAAATTGAATGGGACATCTAGGTCTGAAGGGACCGTACAGGATCAAACTCAACTGGATCTTGAATTAGATACGCCATCGCAGCTGGTAACGGCGAGGCTGCCGCCGTTGCAGCCGGGAGGGTCAGACCCACATGCATTCCCACACAACCTGGTTTGATTTGTAGCATCAAAGAAATTAGCAGTTGTGGTAGTAAAATGGTTATATTCAAAAGAAAATATTGAATTGCCACTGATAAACAACAGAAATTACTACTACTAGATGTAGAGTGCTGCAAAATATTACCACTACCAGAGAGAAATCACAAGGAAAATTGAGATTCAGATCTTACTAAAAAAAATTATACAAAAATAAATATCCCATGGGAATAGATCAACTGATCACAAACTAAACTAATAATAAAAAAAAAGAAAGCTGAGGCAATAAGAGACTTACGGTAAGTCAAGGCCACCTCATCTGTCGCCGGTGAAAGGGGTAGCTGCATGATGCGCAGCCAACGGGGAGGGAGCAGCAGGCGCCGCCGTTTGCGTGAGAATGGGGGCGCCACACAGAGTAGGCCGCCGCCGTGGCCGATGTGATCTCTGTCATGGTCGACGAAGCAAGGGGATGGCGCCCTTGGCCGCCGGTCGGGGACGGACGGAAAAAGGCGCCGCTGCCACCACTGGGAGGGAGAAGGCGAACTGTGGCATCATTTCCTAACAAAAAACAGAATCATGGACAATTGTTGAAATAGGAAGGTAGCTAGCAAAAAAGAATCATTTAAGATCACAACAGAATTAAAGAAACAGATAAGGTATAAATGAATGGGAAACTTTCTTTCATTGGATGAATTTCCCAACAATATGAATGGAAAATACTACAATGAGTATGTGGAAGAACTAGCATCCTAACAGAAGACAATTATGGATATAATTCACATGAATCAGCCACAATTCTAATTAGTATGTCGGGAGCATTGCCCCACGGTTTTTGTTCAAAAAAAAAAATTCTAATTAGCATGTCTTGGGTAGCAAGCTTATATTTGCACCCATCTGAAACAAAATTTCAGTTTGTTATGGTGGTTGACACATTTTGCATGGATGGGTTGCCGATCATGCTCTTGTTTCTTTTCTGAAATACATAACCTTACTCTGTTTTCTATTTCACAAATCTCACTTTTTCTTGAAAAATGATGCCTCAATAACCAGACCACTACCAATTATTACTATCGTTTCATTGGCCACACAAGTGTTCCGATTCACTACCTCGATTTTACTAGCAAAAAAAATGTTGACAGGCACATTACGGTATGCATATGCAGCATGCTGAATTGTTAGACTACATATGAATATGATTGAAAGCACCTCCTGATAAAATATGATTTCACGAGCAGTGGTACCATAATGCTAATGCCGTGAGCTCCGTCGCCGATTGTACATTGCAGATCCGGTGCAGCCACAAGCACGCACGCCGTCCCCGCTGCCAATCCATGACCCGTCGCTGCCTCTAGACCCGGTGGCCACGCTGCTAGTCGGATGGAGAGGGGGCCTGGGGGCACTGCAGCTCGCCGACGCCAGATCCGGTCAGGGACGAGGTGGGCGAGCACCACTGGATCGTCCGGGGTGGAGGAGAGCCATCGCCAAGTCTAAGCCGCGCCGTCCGTCGAGGGGGCTGCCGTCATCTGTCGGTGGAGGGGCGGGGTCGCGTCGTCGTGGCTTGGGGAATAGCGGACCACGCCGCCGTTGCTCGAGAGGCGGAGCGGGCCGGGCGCCGCCGCGGCTGGGGAGGGACGGGACCGCGCCAGCGCTGCTCGGGGATGGCGCGGGCTGCGCTGCAGCTGCTTCAGGCAGGACGAGGCAGTGCCGCCGCAGGTGGGGGGTGGGGAGGGCGGAGCCACGCTGCCACTGGTCGGGACGGACAACCGAGGGAGTTGCGGCGCTGCGGAACGGGGCCGGGAGCCGCGCGCCAGTGAGGGAGGGCGCCGGAATCCTTCTGGTCCACACAACAATGGCCGACAAAGCGGGAGCTGCGGGAACGGCGCCGAGAATTCCAGCCGGGCGGCGAACTGCGAAATCGGGAGCACGGCGTTGTGGAGCGGCGCTTGGAAACGGCAGCCGAGAAAGCCGGCTAGGGTCGCACTGCGAAATCGGCGGTGACCTCGGGATGGGCGGGGACGACGCGACTGCTCCGGGAATCCAAAACGGACGCGGGGTCTGGTCGGTAGGGGAGCTCCGGGGCGGCATGTCTACGAGATGCTGGGAACCGCCGGGAGGTGGGGGGAGGTGGGAGGGAGGAACGAGGAGGGGAGCGACGGCGGTTGCGAGCTGCTGGGAACAGCGACCGGTCAACATGCGAGCGCGGACAGGGGAGGACCGGCTCGGGGCTGCCCGCGGACGGGGCTCGGAGCCCGATCGGCTCGCTGGGGTCTGAATTCATTTGGACCCCGGGGTCCATATATAAACTAGTCCATAGCGCGCGCGGGACTTGGGCGCCCGTGGATATTTAAGGATGGGGAAAGGCAGGCGACGCTTTGTTTATTCGCCTCGCGACCGGCAGCCTCGACCAGGTTTACCTGGTGTTCAGGTGCGTATGAGAATGACGGGCGGGCCATCCGATGGAACTGACAGTGGGCCTCGCGGGTATGAGCTGGGACATCCCTGTCTGGAGGAATGGCTCACAATTTAGTTTTGAGAAAATTCAATCGAAAAGGCTTTTCATTAACGACCAAACGCGCACATGATCCCACCGCGTACAGTTAATGCAACGTAGAAAAGGGCACTTTGGGGCCCAAAGTAAAATAGCAGTAGCAGACGATACAAATAAATGCATGGGCACTCTTAATTTACAGGGTTATCAGGGTCTTTGGGGAGGACAGCCGAGGTAGTGTCTGAGTTTGAAGGTCCAAGAAGAGAAAGAAGCTCAGCGCGTAGTTTCTCCAGGGTCTTCTGAAAGCTGGATGGACTTGATGGACGTGGCTCGCCATGGTTCGGAGTCCTGGAGCAGCGAGCTTTCTTCGAAGGAGAAGACATCTGCTTCGGTGAAAGAAGGGGAAGGATGTTTGAAGCTTCCTGGCACATGGATTCAAATGCACCGAAGAACTGATGCAGGCTCCTGTTGTTCTTGTCAAGTGTATTCTTTAATGCCTTTGCCTTATCTTCAAAGAGCATTAGCCATGTTGTAGAATAGAGATGGTCTTTCTTAAGTTTTGAAAGATTGTCAGCGTTGTAGTCATCGATGGTGATTTTTTTTCTCATTTTCAAGGAACTCTAGGACACTATGATATGCATTGTCAATGGACTTTTTTTTGGTCGGTGCAATCTTGCCAAGAAATTTTTTTTGTTTCCTTAGAAGATGTTTCTCTGAGCGGTATATTTCCGATTGATATTTCTGTGATGAACATGTCGCCGTCGGTCTCTTCCGTGCGTTCGGATTCGACACGCAGGTTGAATTCTTCTGCGGCTCGGTTGAAGATTTCTCTCCTGCTCACTCTTAGGACCTTAGGAACCTATGAAAGCAGCAGAGAGAGACATGGGCGTTAGAAGGAGGACAGTCAGACGCTATCGCACATGGAGACGAGGGACTCAAGGTCTATTACCTTTGGGAATAGATCGTCGTCTCCGAAGAGCTGGTGATCCGAGAGCTCTTCAACGGACTCCATGGCCGCAGCGGAGTTCAGGACGGTGGGAGGTAGAAGAAGATAAGGTCTGCTGGCTGGTGCCTAATGATGTCTGAACGCAGCTACGGTGAAATGGGGACGGGCAGGTTAATGTGCGGTACACTGTGGGCCTGTGGCCCTTTGACGTTGTCGATTTTTGGTTGGTCCAGGGTGTCTTGGACCCACAACGTACGGTACATGCCGTCATCAGGCTGTTGCTATACTGAGGGAAGAAGTCGTTGTCGAAAGCTCACTGGGCTGCATGAAGCAAGCCGATGTTCATGGCAACCATGCGCCTGATGGCTGGATCTTCAGGCGGCTAGCAAGACGATGGATCGGTAATGGTGGATGCATAAGTGCAGTCACCATCCTTTATGGCAGCGTTCAGGGAAAATGAGTGCATACGTGTAGCAAACTCTGACCATGTTGTCAAACGACTCAAAAGTGTACACTATAAGGTTCCAAGCGGACGACAGGTTTAGCGTAGAATAGATGGACAGTGCTGTTACCGTCTACCAGCACCGTGGTGCCCAACATTCTATAGATAGAACAAAACAGAAACAAACAGACTTCACGGAAATAAGAGGTTCAAGTGGTTGTCTCCATCTCCACTACAACAGTTCAATGTCTTGGACCGGATAAGTTCAACGGCCCTTAAAAGCTGTGGCCGTAGGGTTGCCGTCGCGCCATAGCAACACCGCTACTGGATGCCACAGAACCAGGTCTTCTAAATCGAAATGCAAGAGTCATTAAACTACATAGTCATTCCTGCCTATACAACAATATATGCCCCAGGCATAAATCATCAACTCGATAATATATGCCCCAGGCATAAATCACCAGCTCGTCGGTCAATGGTGTGCAACCGACGACGGCTGCAAAAGCAGGCAGGAGTCTCATCTGGACGCGAAACAGGCAGCGACTTCGTCCAGCCAAAAGTGTTGCAGTGGTTAAGAGATCTACAGAGAAGCATTTCTGTTAGAAGCTGCAAAACGCAGGCCAGCAGTGTGCGTAGCAAATTGTCCTATGAAAGAATCCCCACCTTATCTAGCCACTTTTCTGGCTCAGAGCAGAACCTCGACGAGCCCTCTTGCTGTCAGTAACTTTAGCCCTGGCGGAACCACTGTGTCAAGTAAGAAAAGAAGCAAATAGCCATGAGTACAGAGCACTGTGATAGATCTTTGATCATCAAGGTTCACGAACCATTCAGGCATGGTTTATGGTGTGACTGAACAGGACACTATTGAACAGAAAGCATTTTTTTGATTATGGAAGAACGCAAAGTACTGAAGTAACCATGCACAGTTTGGTTGTAAAATTATCCATACATCACATTAGGTAACATGTGTGCCTAAATAATAACGCATAGTGAAGCTCTACAATCAAAGTAATCAGGTGTTGAGCAGCCGACGCTGACAGTAGGGAAAAAGCTGGAAAATAGCAACCGTGTCATATTTTTGGCCAGCATAACTAAAACACACAGATAGACTGATTGTTTTTCAGAAGACTGCAATTGCTAAAAGAAGAAATGTTCTGTAGGCGTCTATGCATTCTAAATGACACCTGCAGTTCAACTATGAACACATGTTTAAAATTCAGCGGCAGGAAAATCTAGGCAAGGCTATAAAGATCGAAGAGTGGAGCTAATGGAACACCTAGGTAATCATGATCATAAAACAGCTAATCAGAGGGATGGTCCTTGCAACGTACCTCTTAGACACGGCGTGGTCAGAATCACCAACCGGGGACTCAGTATCCGGGCTTCCAGTGGTCAAAGGGTCTTTTTGTGAGATCATCCTACAACAGAAAGCAGTGTTTTGTCGGTTGAATAGGCATGGTTTTAGGATAGAGATCTCGGGCTGTTTATAAAGCTATCAATTTACAGAGGGTCATAAGGTAATAGTTTTAAAGGGAAATAGTGGCATGCCTGTTCTTCATGTTCCTCATCTGAGGTGAACTCAAGCCTCTTCCGAGCAGCGGACTCCGTTGCCTTGGATAACCCGCCACTGCAGAAAGGCATTCAGAAATGAGACGCTGTGGATACATGATATATTCATTCGTTTTTCTAGAAGGAGGAGGAGATTACCTTGTCTTCTCAGCTGTTGCTGCTGTATTGGCAGTGTCAGTGGCCGACGAGGGTGTCAGAACCATAGAAACAGCAGCAGCTTTGTTCACAGAACCAGGAGTTGCAAGAACGATCTGGGTATCGGCAGTTTCAGTGAGGCTCTGACTGGAGCCAGGGCTACTGGTGCTACCACCACCTCCAGTTCCAGGAGTGGGAGGTGCAGCACCAGGCTGACCGTGAGATGTGATGACCGAAACAACCTGGTAGCTCTTCCGCTCCTTGTAGTAACTCTGTTGAGTAAGAACAATGTGGAAGGTGAACCTGAGGGAAACCAGCCTGGTGATGTCTGCTGGATAGGCATTCGGATTGCCAGCATTCCTAAGGATCTGCTGAACCGACTTTCCAATCATCCGGCGTGCAGTATCACCAAAGCATATCATTTCAGCATCATCAGTACCATCACGAGCCAGAAAAGACAACTTGTATCTATTTAGAAACAGAGACATAGTAAGGCATTAGATAGGCAGCCTGTGTAGAAAGCTCATATGGCGTATTTAAGTGAGTACATATACTTACTTGAGCTTGTAGGCATTTGTTCCACATGCATTGCACCTATAGCCTGAACCATCGATAACACAAGACTTGCTGCACCTGTTGCAAGAAGCAAACCACCAAGAAGCATCTGGAACCAGGCCACCAACGGTGACGGAGCAGCGGTACCCATTCGGCTGCAGCGAAACAGAGCCGGTAAGCAAGTCTATATAGCAAAGTGGGTACGATCAGTGCACAAGGAAAATGTATGGGTTATGTGCCTCACCACAAAATCATAGGGGTCCATCTCATTGAGCTCTCTAAGAGTTTTCTCTTCAGGAGCTGCAACAACCTCGTTCTGGGTAGCCTGATCCTGTGGCGCAGCAACCGACCTGACCTGAATGACTTGGTTCCGGTAACTACAACAAACGTGGGGAATAGGTTAGGACAGGCAATGGGTCTGGACAATCTGGAGCGTGTAAGAGAGCAAGGCGGGAGCATATATCAAATGTACAAACCTGTCATAGAATTGGCGAGCCTCAGGTATATCTGGATTGAAGTACCAACGGGATGCTGTATTTGCGCTGACATAATAGGTACCTACACAATTTTTATGAGACGCTGGTGATGAAACAGCCAATGGTCTAGTGAAGTTAACATAAAGCACTAAGTTAGCGATCAAAACGCATGACACCTACCCTGATAGGATTTCATGAGCCCTCCAACAAAGAGGACGACAATAGGCTTATCCCTGGAATCAGTGTTGACACCATCAGTGTTGAAAGCAGCAGCTCTGTCCCCCCACAAAGTAACCTTCATCTCTGAGTAGCTATAGCAATAGAAAAAAGGACTCCACGTGAGTGTGAAAGATTGGAGCACATGGTAAGCAAGGTTTGAGTAAACAGAACAAATCTAACCGTGTATCCCTCAAAATTATGTGCCTTGTGAGGGTTGGGTTGGGTTTGTTTGGTAGCTGGACCATGTAAGCATCAGACTTCTCAACCAAGATGCCAAGGGTGTCTGTGACAGCAACAGTATTAGAGAGGCAGAGGAACATCAACAACAGGAAATGTAGGTTCTGTAGGTGTTGTGGGCTTACCAACGAAATCCCTTGTGTCACCGGCATGCCTGTGTAGCTCACTCAGAGGTGTCATCCTGTAGGCGTACCTTGGGAAATCAGGAATCTCAGCCATTGGGGCCGAAACAGTGGTACGCAGGGTGAATTCAACCATATAGGGACCGGCAACAGGCCTATAAGATGACTTTGCATTTGACACCCTAAAACGGTTGATCACATAGATGTTGCCTTCTTCAATGAGAGGGCTCTTTGATTCAACCTGAGCCTCAGGAATCTCACCGTAGATGTTGTTCCCCTGTGTACGAAAAGTGGGGACATGGTTAGGTATCATAATTCTATACGTACAAGGACAAACGACAGTAGAAGGTAGAGTATAATAGGAAACCAAGACAGAGTTTCACATTAGCATCCAGAATGGGTACACGTACAGAGTGAGAACAGGTCCATAAGGCATAGGGTCATAGGGAAAAAGCGGTACCCTTTCATCAATAAGCACAAGATCAACATGCTGGATGGGGCCGTCGTCAGTTCCACCGCGATACTCCCATTTGCGGGAAACGCGTACACAGATGGTGGAGCGCCATTCGCGAGGGCGCAGAGCAGGAACCAAGTCATAAACCATGGTGCAGTGCTGCAGAAACCAAAGTTGCAGAGAATTATTAGCTGACAGTGACACAGAAAGTACAATAAGGGAACTGTAACATCTATGCACAGGAAGCATGTAAAAAAATGTATAGGCTAAAACTACCTCAGAACATATATGACAAGAGCTGAAGCGAAAGGATCCAGGACTGCTTCGAACAGAACATAAAGAACACGGCAACCAAACTATGCTAAGAGGTGTTTGGGATCATGGCAAGAATTTCACGGTATACAATATTTTGGGTTTCATCTGAACAGTTGCCGTCCTGGTCCTCTATGATTATTCTAAGGCCATTTTTGAAGTAACTCTTGAGATCGTAGCGTATAATTGTCCGTGACTAAAGACAGGGTTCTTTAGATAGACGCCAACCTGAGACAACGTCTGTCCCTGGCTCTTATTGATGGTCATGGCATAGCAGACTTTAACGGGGAACTGTCGGCGTTTTAGTTCAAAGGGTATCCTTTTGGTCTTTAGGCTTAGGGAGATTCTAGGTATATGCACAATATCCCCAATATTTGACCCTGTTAGAATTCTAGCCTCTATCAACGCATCTCCAAGATTGGTAATGACCAGCCTCGTGCCATTACATAGGCCACCTGACTGGTCAAGATTTCTCAGCATCATTATAGGAAGGCCTTTTTTCAGAATGAGCCTGTTCTGCGGAAAGTTATTTCCATTTAAAGAATTAAGAAATTCTATCGGGTACATGTCATCGTAAGACGAATGTGTGCTCTCGGTTTTGGCAATACTATCAACGCTTATGTACTCTCTCTCGGTACCGGGTATCAAAGAAACAATATATGAATTGATGGCGTCAGCAATTTCGTTTGTTGGAGTCAGAATAGCACGATTCTGAAGGTAGAGGTGATCGGAGTGATTTGTGGCTAAATCTGGATAAACAGACTCTACCATGGCACTAATTTTGTCTCCCTCTGGCATAAGTAAGAGATCACGTGGTATTTGAATCCATGATGTGCTTGCCTCACCGGTTTCTCTAGTCGATTTTATGGTGCCTTCCCCAACAGCTAGAACCCACTCACTAAACTCAGCAATCTCTTTTTGTGCCTGTACACTCAAATCTGGGCAGCGAAGCCTCATGTTCACTGTTAGGGATAAAATCTTCACATGCCTCCACAGCGGGGAATTCATGACAGCAGCATCAACAATTTCAGTTCTACCACCCCCTTCGACAACAGGCAATATCTGCCTGAGGTCGCCACCAAGCACGACCACCTTACCTCCGAAGATCAAATTCCTAGCATCCTCGTTGTTCTGGGACAGAATATCTTTCAAGGACCGATCTAAGGCCTCAAACGCATGCCGATGGGTCATCAAGGCCTCATCCCAGATTATCAAGGAGGCAGCTTCGATCAACTGGCCAAGCATAGAGCCACGACTAACATCGCACAGCGAAGATTCATGGAGGTCACAGGGCAGTTTAAAACGCGAGTGTGCCGTACGGCCGCTCGGCAGGAGCAGGGAGGCCACACCGGATGAGGCAACAGTAAGGACGATCTTCTGGTGAGCACGCAGCCAGGCAACGATAGCACCCCAGAGGAAGGTCTTTCCTGTACCACCGTAGCCCGACACAAAAAAGAAACCTGGTGACCCGCTCAAGACAGTCTCAGTGATGGATCTAAACGCAAAGAGCTGCTGTTCATTTAATCTCGAAACTATACTCTCGGCCTCACTAAACGATTGATCCTCACATAGCATAAGTTCTTCGTGTATTAATCTATTCACAAGAGCAGGTTCTAGGTTTGCAGTGATCTCAGGAAGATTACGATGTCTCATTCTCGCCCCATTTTTTTCAAAAAGATGTGTAAGTTCGTCAAGGAGGTTGTTTCTTAGTTCTTCATCAGGAACAATACGCTGGCGACCGTCAATTAGTTCTCTAAGTTGGTACTGCATATCATCGGCTAGGCGAGACAGCAGTGACCTCTGGCTAGGCGAGACAGCAGTGACCTGTGAAGAAGCTATTGACAACGGGAAACAACTCAGTCAATCTGTAGCCATCAAACAGAGAGCAGGCAGACCCAAAACTAATTAGGAAGGCAAACTTTGGCTGGAAACCTCTGGCCTTCGTCGAACCATACCGCTAAATCTAAGAAGCATGAACCAATCAGAATCAGTTTATTGATGTGTTTTACAAAATTACAAATGACACAGTTTATTTCAGACAAGCATGCTCAAAGCCGAAATTTCTTTGATTTTTCATCCCTGCTATTTGATTGCTTAGTTACTGAAACTCATTTCTTTGTTTTAGTGATACTTCAAATATATAGATGAGATTAATGCTAGAAATCCTTATCTACTGTTACTTTGGACCATTTTTTTTTGGTGGGTTAATCTTGTCTCTGTAGTTGAAATGTACTTTTAGTGTCTGTAGGACGTGTAAATCTAAACACGCCCTGCAGGCTAACTGCAGTGGTCTGGATGTTCTGCATGGTTAAAAACCGAACCTTGCTTCATTTCTATGAAAGGTTATTCAAGGATCTGTGTCTTAATTACTGGGATGGTGTTGGTGAAATACTCATCTGTGTGGAAAGAATGGATCTCATTGATCATGGAACTAATAGTGTACATGAATGAAAAGTGATCAGTTTCTTTCAATGAATGAATATGAGAAGATTTCATATTAGAAACAATCCTTTGCAGGGTTAAAAACATCCTGTTAGTATTTTTCATAAGCTAAAATCCAGTCCAGTTTCAGGGTTAACAAAATTTATTTATGCTTCTTCAAAAAAAATTGCAGGAACTTGATCTTTTCTTGACCTCTTATTGTAAACAGTCAACAAAAAGATAGATAGATAACAAAAAAAAGACAAAGCATAATGTAGGCAAACGAGATGATCATGAGATATATGTGCAGTAGGGGTCTAGGTGATAAAAATCCATGAATCACAATTCATTTCCTTCAAGCTTCTAGTATAAGAGAGAGATAGCACGTCATCATGTATCATATAGACAAATTGTGATGCCCAAATCACAACTCCCATCATCTCATGGTCCATATAACAAAGCCCCAAACCAAATCATGCTGCCCCACGAATAACCAGGAATAAATAAGAATATTGAACTCATCAACAGGGAAAAAAAACATGGCAATGCAAGCACCTAAACAACCAACCATTTGAATCCTATATATGCAGATAGTTTCAGATCAGAGATAGCTAAAAACTAAGAATCTATAAAGTCCAGATGTATTGTCCTACAAATAACTAGTGTAGGAAACTAAAAATAGCTTGACAATTTAATAAGAAAAGGTCGAAAGTGGTCTACAATTTGACAATAGATATCAGTTCAGGTGAATAATTAAGTTTTTTTTTAATATTATTGCAATTTGTTCTCTAAATAGGTTTACCATAATGTGACAATAAGTAAGAACACACACTAGGAATAGAGCATGCCGTCTTAAACATGTGAACTACAGATGATTTCCATGAAAATTAGATAACCAAAACTACTGTACAACACATTCTCCCTGAATAAAACCACTTAAACACATGAAAAGGGTGACATGTAGATTTGAATGAAACAAGACCCTCAAGATATTGAGATTCTCTGCTCCGTAAAAAGAACCCAATTTTCAGTCTTGGCAAGCATTAAATTATATGGTATTGGTATGCATATGCACCATGCTGGACTGTTGCACTAAATATGACTGATATCGTGCACTTGTCTGTGTAATGTAAAGCTGCAGGTAAAAAGGCGTTCATCCAAGGGAGCTTGAATTGCATTTCTGGATCACAGCTCGACTTATATTGTGGCCATAAATAAAATACTAGTACTAGTAGTGTTACTAATGGTTCTAAGCCCTCTAATTTCGCACATCATCACAACGAAATTGAATGGGACATCTAGGTCTGAAGGGACCGTACAGGATCAAACTCAACTGGATCTTGAATTAGATACGCCATCGCAGCTGGTACTTGGCGAGGCTGCGCCGTTGCAGCCGGGAGGGTCAGACCCACATGCAATTCCCACACAACCTGGTTTGATTTGTAGCATCAAAGAAATTAGCAGTTGTGGTAGTAAAAATGGTTATATTCAAAAGAAAATATTGAATTGCCACTGATAAACAACAGAAATTACTACTACTAGATGTAGAGTGCTGCAAAATATTACCACTACCAGAGAGAAATCACAAGGAAAAATTGAGATTCAGATCTTACTAAAAAAATTATACAAAAATAAATATCCCATGGGAATAGATCAACTGATCACAAACTAAACTAATAATAAAAAAAGAAAGCTGAGGCAATAAGAGACTTTACGGTAAGTCAAGGCCACCTCATCTGTCGCCGGTGAAAGGGGTAGCTGCATGATGCGCAGCCAGCGGGGGAGGGAGCAGCAGGCGCCGATTTTTAGCGCGTGAGAATGGGGGCGCCACACAGAGTAGGCCGCCGCCCGTGGTCGATGTGATCTCTGTCATGGTCGACGAAGCAAAGGGGGATGGGCCGCGGCTGCCGCCGTCGGGACGAGGGACGGAAAAGGCGCCTGCCACCACTGGGAGGGAGAAGGCTTAACTGTGGCATCATTTCCTAACAAAAAAAAACAGAATCATGGACAATTGTTGAAATAGGAAGGTAGCTAGCAAAAAGAATCATTTAAGATCACAACAGAATTAAAGAAACAGATAAGGTATAAATGAATGGGAAACTTTCTTTCATTGGATGAATTTCCCAACAATATGAATGGAAAATACTACAATGAGTATGTGGAAGAACTAGCATCCTAACAGAAGACAATTATGGATATCATTCACATGAATCAGCCACAATTCTAATTAGTATGTCGGGGAGCATTGCCCCACGGTTTTGTTCAAAAAAATTCTAATTAGCATGTCTTGGGTAGCAAGCTTATATTTGCACCCATCTGAAACAAAATTTCAGTTTGTTATGGTGGTTGACACATTTTGCATGGATGGGTTGCCGATCATGCTCTTTTTCTTTTTCTGAAATACATAACCTTACTCTGTTTTCTATTTCACAAATCTCACTTTTTTTCTTGAAAAATGATGCCTCAATAACCAGACCACTACCAATTATTACTATCGTTTCATTGGCCACACAAGTGTTCGATTCACTACCTCGATTTACTAGCAGAAAAAAAAAAATGTTGACAGGCACATTACGGTATGCATATGCAGCATGCTGAATTGTTAGACTACATATGAATATGATTGAAAGCACCTCCTGATAAAATATGATTTCACGAGCAGTGGTACCATAATGCTAATGCCGTGAGCTCCGTCGCCGATTGTACATTGCAGATCCGGTGCAGCCACAAGCACGCATGCCGTCCCCGCTGCCAATCCATGACCCGTCGCTGCCTCTAGACCCGGTGGCCACGCTGCTAGTCGGATGGAGAGGGGGCCTGGGGCACTGCAGCTCGCCGACGCCAGATCCGGTCGGGGACGAGGTGGGCGAGCACCACTGGATCGTCCGGGGTGGAGGAGAGCCATCGCCAAGTCTAAGCCGCGCCGTCCGTCGAGGGGGCTGCCGTCATCTGTCGGTGGAGGGGCGGGGTCGCGTCGTCGTGGCTTGGGGAATAGCGGACCACGCCGCCGTTGCTCGAGAGGCGGAGCGGGCCGGCGCCGCCGCGGCTGGGGAGGGACGGGACCGCGCCAGCGCTGCTCGGGGATGGCGCGGGCTGCGCTGCAGCTGCTTCAGGCAGGACGAGGCAGTGCCGCCGCAGGTGGGGTGGGGAGGGCGGAGCCACGCTGCCACTGGTCGGGACGGACAACCGAGGGAGTTGCGGCGCTGCGGAACGGGGCCAGGGAGCCGCGCGCCAGTGAGGGAGGGCGTCGGAATCCTTCTGGTCCACACAACAATGGCCGACAAAGCGGAGCTGCGGGAACGGCGCCGAGAATTCCAGCCGGGCGGCGAACTGCGAAATCGGGAGCACGGCGTTGTGGAGCGGCGCTTGGAAACGGCAGCCGAGAAAGCCGGCTAGGGGTCGCACTGCGAAATCGGCGGTGACCTCGGGATGGGCGGGGACGACGCGACTGCTCCGGGAATCCAAAAACGGACGCGGGTCTGGTCGGTAGGGGAGCTCCGGGGCGGCATGTCTACGAGATGCTGGGAACCGCCGGGAGGTGGGGGAGGTGGGGGGGAGGAACGAGGAGGGGAGCGGCGGCGGTTGCGAGCTGCTGGGAACAGCGACCGGTCAACATGCGAGCGCGGACAGGGGGAGGACCGGCTCGGGGCTGCCCGCGGACAGGGCTCGGAGCCCGATCGGCTCGCTGGGGTCTGAATTCATTTGGACCCCGGGGTCCATATATAAATACTATATATATATACACACACATATATACTGTATGTATGTATATAACTAGGAGGGCTCTCGTAGCGTTCTTTGGGGACTCTCTGGCGTTCTTTGCAGGGGAAGCAATTAGTTTTTTGTTAAATTAATTTTTGTAATCACCCGTGATTGTAATTACAATTATTTCTTGATTGCAATATTTCTTTTTATAGCATTGAGGATGTTTGGGCAATGACGGGTAATGAGAAACAATCCAATTATGTTACAGAGGTATCGCTTGGTGGGTTGTTTTATTGAACAATCCAACTCGGCTCCTCCGTTGTCTCTTCATATGCACATAGTGTGCATCGTGTTATAGGAGTTCTTTTCGTAATTTGGAATGAAATTGGAATTAAATTTGGTTATCACCGAACAGAAAGCATCCAATCAGAAAAGAAGTAAATCACGCACGGCATTTTGTCATGTGTATGTCCTTACATGAAAAAAGTTGCAGATTATACAGCCCGAGCTTCAAAAGAAAAACTCTCAGATTGTGAACACGTAAGTTATAGGATTCGACTCATAAAGGCACTAATGGCCAAACCTAGATTACCCAAACCAAACCAATAATGTCATGAGTGCGGGACTGTCATAAGATTAGTTCCCAACAATCTATTAGGTAACAACTTGTAGAAACAGGAGTAATAAAATAAAATAAAAGAACATATAACTATTTATTTGATTGAGTCCTTGGTAGCTGTTGTAATCGCTTTTAACTCTGTATTTCATGGCTAATGCTGAAAATTATCGTAATGGTACCTGCATTAACAGTGATTTAAATACAAAGTTAGACACTGTATTTGACCGATTTTTTTAGTTTTTATACTATTTTTTGAATCACCTCTCACTGTGTCTTTTGATGCTTTTCCTTGAGGATCAAATGTGTATCCATCCGGGTTTAGATCAAGCTTTCTTTTTGCACGTGAGCTGCTGCAAAACGGAAATAACAATATATCCTGTGTGGTTAACTTAAAATACTGTGGTGAAATATCTAAATTGGAGTAATTCAATTGGAGTATAATAAGGAGTAATTCAATTGGAGTATTTTAATACACACTTGACATGGTATGATTGATGACTTATTCACATGATAGTTTCCTTTGATCATATATAATATAATAAGTTGGTAGGCAATAACCAAGATTCAGACATGTTACATTGCTGATCAACTGAAATAGTTAGTTGGTAGCCAGTAATCCAAATTCAGAAAAGATGCCTCATCTCAACATGTTTTAGTTATGATGGAATGAATCAGTTAGTAGGCAGTAACTAAAATTCAGAAAAAGAGGGTTCATCTGGACATGGTACAGTTCTGATGTAATGAAAGTTTAACATTCCAGATCATCATCGTTGATCTTCAAGAGTAGAAAGAAAAAGCTATTATAATATTGTTGCCCATGAGTTGATAACATCAGTTTATTCTTGATCAGGTATTTAAAGTAAGCATTCCTGAACTTTATGATTCAGGTCCCAGAAAGAAAAGGATTATTCAGCTCCCAGGAAAACATGGGTTTTCTATTTGCCTTACTGTAAACGGTCGCATATAATTTAAATGTGGTTCATTGAAATGGAAAAAGCTATTAATGATGCAGGAGGTCATCTTTTGCAGTTATTTAATAATGCAGAAAAGTATGAAGAATTATTTACCTGTCCTGGGCTGATGTAGATTGAATATTTCCAGTAGATGTAGGTTGAGGGTCAAATGGAGCCACCTGGTTAACTTTGAGGATTTGGTTTCCCTGTGAGCTGCTGTGAAATGGAACAAATAACCGTAAATTTTCATCAGTTTCAGTGATTTTATATTTTTAGAGGGTCAGCTTGAGCAGTAGTTCACAGTTAAAAAGTAATGTTTGGTACTTGCTTGCGTTTACTTGATAGATTTCAAAAAAAGAATTCTAACTGCATACTGAGTTTTAAGACAGGAAGTTCATGATGATACTAACACTACTGAAGGAACTGAGGTGGAAAAGGAAAATGATATCTTACTTTAACATTTTAAAAATTAGAATATAATATTTAGGAAATTGTTTATATGGACAACCATCTCGCGACAATGTAAAATGGAGGGAGAGACTGAGTAGGACACAATCTGTATATAGGTAACTGTTATAGGACCATAAATAAATAAATAAAAGCATGACGACAGATATTATATGAATAAAGAGATGAGGAAAAAAGCATGACCAGCAAATGTATTGGCCCATTGTCTGAATTAGGTAGATCAGATCAAATAAGTTTTCATGATGAATCATGAAAACTATCAGGCAGAGGAATTATTGTTACCGGACCAGCACCTGCTGGATCTGGTTATGACTTCTTCACGTGTTTCTTCTGCCCAAAATTTGGGGTACTTGAGGTGATGCCATACTCTTTTGTCCAAAAATATATACATTAGGGGAGCTAAGAACCTAAGATTGCTTAGCATAAACTTAAATGGAATACTGTACATTTTAGTATCAAATATGTATAGGAGAATTTGTGATTGCTCTCATGATGTATCTTTATTGTACCTCATGAACGCTTTATTTTCCTGCCTGTCTACCATAGATGTTGCAAATTAAGTTGTCCTTTTAACTACATCATGAAATAAACCCCATGTATCTATGGGCCTGATTGGTTGGGCACCAATTTTTGCCCAACCAAAGTCATGGCAAGCCAAAATTGTGGCATGTAAAAGCCAAGTTGCCAAAGCTAGGGCAAAAAACTTAAGTGTGCATTTGGTTGGCTGTCAAAATCATGGCTTCGCCAATTTTCTCTTTTATGTAGTTTAAGAACTTTTTAGAAATTTACCAAAACTTTGGCCATAAACAATAGTGTGCCAAGTTTTTGGCAATGAACCAATTGATGACTTTAATTTTGGCATGCCATGGTTTTGGTTTGGTAAAAATTGGTAGCCAACCAACCGCACCCTATATTCTCGTAGGGCTGACCATTCAGGAAAATTCTGATTTTTGTTTCTCTGCTTGTGTTAGTTTTGCAAAATTCTAACTACAGCCTAACCCTCTTATTACTATGTTTTGACAGGATCCCGTTTGTGGCAATGCACATTGTGTATTAGCACCTTATTGGGGTGGAAAGCTGGGGAAACACAAATTGACGGCATTTCAAGTACGTTCTTACTCCACTTAGTGTTTCCTTGATTAATCATCTATCTATTGGCTTTTGAATTCATTCTTATGTTACCAGGCATCCCCTTGGAGTGGAATACTATACCTGGAGTTAGATGCTGCAGGCCGGAGAGTTTGAATTCAGGAGAAACTGTCAGTGTGATGACCGGTACCCTCCTAGCATAGGCCCGCTCAATGAATGGCCAATTCTAACCCAATCTACTGTGTTGGCTGCTGGGACAGGGTAATATGGTGAGATAACTGGAATCAATAAGAAAGTTAGAGAATGACATCCCCTTATGCACGAAATAACCGTGTCTGCAGTGCCAGGCATAATTGAACTGCACCAGATAGGCTTCCTGTGTTTGAAACCCAGGCAAGGTAGAACTGAAAACCTTGTAACAGCTAAAAAACAGCAAGAGGTACATGGGTTTGTATCCTTGACCCCCTGTGATCCGCTCTCTCACTACCTCTTTCAAGTGAATAGGATCTGGAAGAAATGAAGGAACAATATTAAAATGTACATATATAGTCATCCGCTAATCTCTACTTGTAATGCAATCACTTACAATTATCAAAAGTATTTTTAGATCTAATATACATTATCCGAAATCTAATGAAGCACAATTGGGTGCAGCTATATCTGAACCTTTTACATCATATTTTACTAATCAGAAGTTAGAGAAAACCAATATACTAATATACTTGTATCTCTTGTTAATCTAGATGGATAAAATTCGTCATATTTATATCAAAAAAAAAGATAAACAGGTGAGCAACTCACCTGGCGCAAATCACTTGCTTGCTCCTTGCCATTCTTGACCACTCTGTAGATCTGCAGGATGGGATCTGAAAACAAAACAAAATTTCTATTGGTGACCTCAGCTGGAATATATTCTGCAGGACTATCGCTGAAATTCACAACTTACAGTTATGCTGGAAAACCCTAACAGTTGCACCAGATCCTCTCGCACCATTGACAATTGAGTTATGATTCAGAGAGTCGCTAATTATCAGCCCACCCTGGAATATTGCAAAAAGATGAAACAAATAATCAGCCCTCGGTTTAGATATAGTGATCACGTCTGTTTATCCAGATTTTTAGTTATGCGGATATATAAGCATTTGATCAAACCTTTCCGATTAGGCAGGGAATGATGCCAGAGTTTGTAACATAACCCATGCCAAATAGGATAGCAGCAGGCTTTCCAACAAAACGCGCAGCCAGCTCCTCAAGATGAAAGGGATCAGCTTAGTAGTTTTTGTTCCTAAAAAGTTGTAAAAATATAAGCATGTTGAGAATGTAGCATAGACTCAATAACACGTGGAGTGCGGTACTCATCTGCTGCAGCAAAGCCAAGGTAGTTTTAGCAACCTAGATTGAGGCATCTGGTGGTATTTGAGGTACACCTGCAACAATAAATCAATAATGAGCATTAGCGACTGTTGAAACTTGCTTTTCATTCAATTACTTGCCATAATTTATGTCTGAATGATCAATCATTCCCTTTTCTGTAGGGTTTAAAATCCACAGATGAGATAATCAGTAAGCTCCCGGTTATCCTTGATCTGCCTGTTATAGTAAATCAAAAGAAAAAATGTTCTTTCACTCCATTGCAAATACAATATGTAACAGGTTAAAAAAAAGAACAGCTAAAATATCAACAAAGTAGGGAGGGAGAGCGCAGGTATATATGTTTTTTCAAGAAAACTGATTTGGACAACGAACCTGATTAAAAGATTAAACAGTATTCTTCATGATCTGAGTTGCAAATACAATATGAAATATGATTTCGAGAATAAAGGGTATTGTTGATGATGAATCCTGATAATCAACACGAATCAAGCATGAATGTCAATTATTTCCAAATTAGAGATAAGAAAAGTACTGAAGAAGAACGCACCTGTGCTTTCCATGGTGCTGACAACTTGACAGGCCATGCTTATGTACTGTAACATATGAATCATAGAAGCCATGTAACTGAACAGATGGGACATTCATGGAGACACAAATGTTGTCCAGAAGACCAAGAGGTAGGCGACAATGGATCCAACAGGAAGGGGAAGCGGAAGGACAGCCAATGACGGCCGACGGCGGCCGAGAGGGCTACGTGGAGCGACGCGATGGGAGACGAACGAACGGACGGTGACGGGCGCGCCAATGGAGAGCGGGCGACGGTGAGGGGGTTCAAATAAGGGGAACGGCGAGGGTCACGGCGCCGCGAGGGAATCCGAGCCAACAGGAACGGCGGCGGGAAAATCAAGGGGAGAGAAACGGCGCGCTGATGAAGGGAAAGCGCGGCGCTGATGAAGGGAAAGCGGGCGGCGCTTAAAGAGAAACGGATCCACCGAGACGGGAACGGCAGCTACCACTCAAAGCCAGGGAATCGGGAATCGGGACGGACGGACAGAAATAAAATTACGGCGAGTTTTTCGACGACGCTTCACAACAAAGACAGTAACCCTAAGTGGAGCCCCAAATATAGGGTTTAGATATACCTGGGGTGCATTTCCACGCACACAATGCACCCAGGCCAACCGACGCGTCTAATCCGATCCTGATCGCTCGTGTACCCGAGCCAACCTTCAACCGCACTGCCAACCGCTCCGAACCAACCAACTGAGCCCACCCGTCCACGGTCCACGTACCCCGTCCGACTCCCAGCCCCGACTCTTGCTTCCCCGCGTCCTTTCTCTCGCCGGAAAAAGCGGCGCCAGCAGCCCCTTCCCCACCTCGCGACGCGACCGGAGGCGGACTGCCCGGAGACGTGACCGGGGCGGCCTCGCCCCTCCACGACGCGACCGGCGGCAACGCAGCGACTGGAGGCGGACTTCCCGGAGACGCGACCGGGGCGGCAAAGCCCTCCACGACGCGACCGGCGGCGACCGGAGGCGGACTTCCCGGAGACGCGACCGGGGCGGCAAAGCCCTCCACGACGCGACCGGCGGCCGCACGGCGACCGGGGCGGCCCCTGGCCCCCTCCACCACGCAACCGGCGGCAGCCCTGCTTCACTATGCTACGACCGGTGGCGGGCATGGCGGCCATGCTCCCTCGTGAAGGAGATGCTGGGCTCAGACGGCCCCTCCCTGTCTTCTCTCGTCATCTCCGGTGCCACAGAGTCCGTTGCTCCGGATCGACCTGCTCCTGTCCGTGCCCCTTCGTTTCCTCTGACTGAATGCGTCGTTGCATACATGTAATCAGAATTCGTTCAGGATGGACATCCCTGACCCTCGCAGGAGCCTCGAAACTTCGAGCCCGACAACCTCTGTCGCGCATACGGGGCATGGCGGCGCCCAGCGTGGACATCCCTGACCCTCGGAGGCCCTTCCCACGCAGACGGCGGCGGCACACCGTCTTCCAGCAGCAGCGACAGCTCATGTAGGCCCTGCTACCCATCCCAATCCCCATCGGCGCAAGGAGAGGCTCTGCATCAAATCCCCTTGCAGCTGCAGCGGCGGCACACCCCTTGCAGTAGTGCTGCTAGCGTCCATGTCGTGGCCGGCAGCCTCGTCGTTGCCCCTCTGCGCCGACGAGCGAAAGGCTAGCTGCTACGGCATCCGGGGAGTTTGAGCTCGTTCGCTTGCGTCCTGCTCGGCGTCCGCAAAAAGCATTGCATTTTGGGTCGTTTGTGTGGGCAGCAGCTGTTGGCCTAAATGTCGTCAGGCGAGTAGCAGCGACGGTGAGCTACTGGAACATACCGATGACTATTGAGTACTGAATGTTCAGATGCATGCCAAAGTCTGAAAACACATACAATTAAACTGAAGATACTACGTGCAGCAAACTGGAAAGCTAGAACTAGACCAAAGACAGCTAAATACGAAGAGATAATAATATAATACATAGGCTAAAATATTTAGTCGTTATGGAGTATACTATTGTTTATAATTTGCTATCAGTAGTTATCAGCACTACTACAGTAGTTAGCGGTACTATGTGATAAAATGAAATGGAGTCAATCGATTGCCGGGATGATGATAATAGAAAATACTTAGGTATACACTAGATAGAAAAATGGTTAAACCTACCAATACATACTGACATATATATTAAATCCTATTTCTCAAAATATTAGAAAATAATGACAAATGCTTACAACTACTGAACGATTAAAGAATACTGAACGAAGCAATACTGTCGGAGAAGACTGACAAAAATACTGATTCAACACTGACAAAATACTTAAAGCTATATAGATGAAATACTAAAAGATGCTGACTCATCTTAGTTGTAACTGGCTATTTATCCATGTTGCAGTTGGAGTATCCGATTAATTGCAATTGGTCCATTTTTTTTAACTATACTAGTACCCAGTGTGTATTTTTTGTGATGACATGTGTAACTAGCTTATTATCTTAGTGTTAAAAGAAACTGAACGGTGAGCGCTAGTTGCCTGATAAGTGTTCCTCTGAATGCAAATACTAAAAGATACTGAATGCAGTCAAGATACTGAGAGGATAAGTACTCACGACCGGCTAGACCCAAAAGCAACCTCTGTATATGGCAAGACAAAGGTACTTGACCAAGAAACACACTGAAATCATTGTTAAAAACCCAACACCGCATCCATTTCCATCGGTCCTTCAAAAAAAAAAAAAAAACAAATACTGCATAAGGCTTAAGCTATTCGTACAAACTTACGTTCCTAAGACAAGGCTGAAATCTACTGCAAATGACCTGCAGGTTAGATCACGCGAGCAGTCCTGCTACACATGGGCGCGCATGCACATCGAACCCCCGTCACTACAGGAATTCCATGCTTTGCCGCGACTCGGCAAAGGCACCATTGCACTTCTCGCAAAGCCTTTGCCGAGTGCCGCAGTCGGAAAAGAACACTCGGCAAAAGAATTACTTTAAGAAATAATTCTTTTGTCCAAAATTGCCGAAAGACTTCGCAAAAAGGCTTTGCCGAAAGTGCCATGTCAGCACTCGGCAAAGCTAGCGGCGCCGTTACTTGACGGCCTCTTTGCCGAAAGGCCGACATGGCACTCCGCAATTTTGTTTTAAAAAAATTCGCTTGCCGAGTGGCATGTCAAGACTCGGCAAAGAATTATTTTTTAAAAAATACGGCTTTGCCGAAAGTGCTTGAAGGTGGCACTCGCAAAGCAATGGTCGATTTGCCGAAAGTGCCTCCTCCCACTCGCAAAAGCTGGAATTCCTGCCTGTCAATATACCCAGCTAAGCTAGGAATTTTATTTTTTTTTGCTGTTTTTGTTATTTCTTGCTGCAAATGCACATATATAACACATATATATACCACAATACATCCATATATACATATAATCCACATATATCACAAATTCACATATATAATGCACATATATCACAAATTCACATATATAATGCACATATATCACAAATTCACATGTATAACGACATATATCACAAATTTACACATATAGTCCACATATATCAAAAATCCACATAAAATCCACGCCTACGCACATGTCCAACATCCAACATCCAAAAGAAATCCATCACATTGCAACAGGTCGAACATAATCACCACCAACTCACCGCCGGCCTCCATGGTGCTTAAGAGTGTGAGGAGCCCCCCACCTTGCCCCAGGATACCACCCATGTGGCGGGGCCGTCGCGCACGCCCACCCGGTGTAGGAGGGACGGTGGAAGCCCGAATCGCGGCCGCGCGTCCCTGAGGAGGAACGCCACCGCCACGTGTATCGTGGAGTCGGGCCAACCCGGATGGGGTGGAGAAGGGCCACCGGAGGAGTCGGGTTCGAACCCACCGACGCGGGTCAGTATAAAGGAGAGGCGATCTCATTAGTACCGCAGGATGGCCGCGACAAGCCAAAAAAATAAACAACAACATATATCACCGAGTCCCTAAAGGATTAGGAACGGAAACGGGGGTGGAGCAATAACAATGAGGTAGGCAACTGAGGCGGTGGTCACACCCGGATTTGAAGGCTCCCTCGAAGAAGGCCGCCACGCCCCGCATCCGACGCTACCGAAAGTACGCCGGGTACGCCCATCTCCCGCCGATGGCCTCGCCGGGTCGCCGCTTGGCCTCAAAGTTCGCGCCCGGGCCGCCGCTGGCCTCCAACTCGCCATTCGGGCCGCGCACATTACACCCAACGCTGAAACAATGCATAGGCAACGCGACATGTGTAAAACCCGAACAACGAATGAAACCGTGAATTACCTCAAACCCATCCATCGTGGAGGGACGTCCGAGGTGCTATGGGATGCCTGAGAGGTCGCGGGTTCTTGAGCGAATCTCGCCAACTTTACGAACGTAGGACGGTCGATCGCTACTGCTGGCTATCCAAGATCGCCGTGCCGCTTCTCCTCCCAACCTCATCACGCAGGTTCAGGTCCAGGGCTCGTGGCCGGATCAAGTCGCCCCCATAGCTTTGCCGCCTCCCTGCAGATCGGGTAAGCTTGGGGTGGACGCGAGCGTTGGTGTACGCCTGGGCTGGCCCCCTTCGGTCGTGTAGACGTTGTTCTCCGAATCGCTTTGCCGCCGTGGACTCGCTGGGCTAACCCCGTGAACTCATTGATCTGGCGGCCTTGATGCGTAGCGGATCATGGCGAGGAGAACACGTAGATGGTTAGAAGTGAAGAGAATTGAGCGCTTGAATAAAAAAAAAATCAATCGCATACCCATCTATCCATAAACTTTGGGAGGGGCTGGTTCCTTGGTGGTGTGGCGTCCCTTCCATCTCCAGCGACATCTCCGACGAGCTCTCTTAGTCTCAGACGTCTCCTCCAAGAGCCACTTGTCCACAATGGCAACCCAAATATCCTTGTACTTGCCGCACCACCCCGACACATCCGCATGACATCAATTAATATTTAACATAGTAGAGGATGAATGGAAGCCTACTTATTTTTCATTGAAGAAATCGAGAATAAATGTGTTCTACTTAACCGGATGTACCGGTCCCCGGGTGAGGTCGGTCTCCCCTGGAGCATCATCTCCCTTGCTTCTTGCTTCCTCACCACCTTGCCAAGCACGTCGGCGTTGTAGGAGATGATGCCTAATCGACACGCCCCTCATGGTACGTGTCCTTGAGTCGCTCTCGCAGACTCGCCCTCGCACTTTAGCAACCCGCTCCTCTTGCCCCACCTCGCGACGCGAAGTAATCCCGCATACGAGACATCATGTATCATTCTATTATTTAAAAAACATAGTATTTAAAAAACATGAAGTAATCCTGCATACAGACTCACCCAGAACTCCCTCTTGATCTTCGCCGCAAGGGCGCCCTCATCCACGGTCAAGAAGTGCTCCCACGTATAGGGCGGCTCCCTCACCGCCCCGACACGCACCATGCCGGGTGGTAGTTCGATTTAATCAGGAGGCTCACGGATGCCATTGATATGGCGCGAACTGCCCTCAAACACAATCTTCCGATTCTTCGCGACGAGCCATTAAGAAGAATTGTTAGTCACGAAGTTCGATTTTCAACATGTCATATGAACAAGTAGTGAAAATATCAATGGATACTTACTTGTCACCGTGGGGTCGAATCACGGGCGGCGGAAAAGGGATCGGGTCCCATCCGGGAGGGACGAGGCCCGCTACCGGTAGACCCCCGCTAGAACTTGAGGAAGGCATCTCGGCGGGTGTCTCATCGGCCCCGCGGTCCGAGTCCGAAGAGCCGTGGGTCGGCGGCGTCAACGTCTCCCCCGGGACAAAGCGGCAAACGCAAGCCTCCTCGTCGGCGACCACGCCTACCGGGCCTCGACGACGTCTCCACCGTCGTGTTTGCTCGTCGACCTCCTCCCCGCCTCGGCGTGGGGAGAGGGGGGGGCCTCGCGTGAGAGGGATCGGACCCCCGGTCGACGTACCCGCCTTCCGCCCGCATTTTGTCGAGTCCCGCAAAGACAAAGAGTAAACCAATTAGTATTGCAAAATGAACAAAACATAATTGCAAGGTAATAACAATAACAATATAGTACTACAGAACGAAACATAATTGAAAGGTAACAATAATAACAAAATAGTATTACATGATTTAGAAATTATCTCCCGAATGGCAAAGGCCGGCATGTAGTCATCACTATCACTATTGTCATCATCAATGTCATCATCCTCATCATCCAGATCGCCCTCATCATGTGCACGCCCTCCACAACTCCCTTCGCGCACCATCCTCCATTGTTCAAGAATTTTTAAGTCCTTAGCATCCCGCACCTCATCACCCTCGCCCTCATCGATAGCGTAGTCTACTTCCATGCCCATCCGAAATAATGTCTATCTCCAAACGTCCTTCTAGCCCCTCAAGGTTGATAGAACTCTTCGGTGTTTGGGTCAAAGTTGTAATCATCATCGCTCGAACAAAGCGCTATCATGCGGCGATACTCGCCGCACAAGGTACCAACCCGCAAGGTCCTCTTTTTGGCAAGCCCATGGGAGGTAATAAACTTGTGTGGCGTGTATATTAGCCACAATATAGACATCCTCTCCTCCATATACGGAATCTTGTTGAATTTCGACTTGCCCAATCGTAGGGTCTACTTTCGACATCGGGATCGAACCAATGTCATTTGAATACCACTAGCTTGAGCTCTTTGGGACCCCCAAAGTTGAGCTCATATATTTCTTCGACTATGCCGTAATAGTCCTTCTTATCCAAGCCGGGCGCATTTAACTCCGGTGCACGCGTTGTTTTGCGGTTGGGCCTACTCTCCTCGTAGCTTCTCGTGTGAAAGCGATAGCCATTCACATCATAAACGGTGAATGACTTGACCCTTACGGGGAAGCCCACTTTTCACTTTGCTTTAAATCTTCGCACATTTTGGCATCCGTGCGGGCCCGCAAGGTGAGGCCGGTACATCGCTACATTATATATTACTTTCGGACCAAAGTGGAATATCAAAGTCTGAACGAGGTTAGTTCGATGGTACCTTTGTACGTAACTGTGAAATAAAATCAGTCGCCCATTTTTGAGAAGATTGTCTTCTTGTTGCAAGGTAGGAGCCCCGTTCCTCTCCGGTGTTGATCAATAAATTCCCCGAAAAAACAAGGCAAGTGGGTCGGATCGATAAGTGGAGGATAGTGACGGCGTATGGAACAAGCTCATTGAGAACTTACTGCTGATAAGGAGCCACTTCGTCAAGGTTCAACAACACGTAGAGCATGATAGTGCGCCACTCATCAAAGGACAAGTGCTTGTGGGTAGCTGCGCTTCCTCTTCCGACTTGCCCTTTGAAAAGGCCGAGGTTCGATGAACTCTCGTCGGCGTTTGTAACGAGGGGTTGGATTGTGGACATTTGGGAAGTTTCTCAAGATAGTACGCCTGTGTGAAGGTCGACACCTCCTCTAGAATGTATGCCTCGCCACGGAAGGCTCAATTTTGGCTTTATTCCCGCATTTTCTTCGAAGTACCTTGAGAGCCCACTCGATTGGAAACCGTGCCTCGGCTGGAAGGTGCAAAATCGAGATCTTCGCATCGACAGAAGAAGCCAGTGGAAATATCATCTCCAACTTATAGAGCAACATTGGTGCAAAGACGCCTGCATCAGCAATCACATCCCGAGATAACTCCTTAGAACAAAGCCGGGCGGAAGAAAAGCTCAACTCTGCCGGGACGCGCCACATTGGCTCGGAGAGGTATCCCCCGAAGTCATCGCGGAAGGATCCGCTCAATCCATATGTGGAAGTCATGACTCTTCATCCCTAAGACTTTCATAACCGCAAGTTCACTCCCCTACTTTTCGTGATTCGCCGCGATATCCATCGTGGGAACGATAACGTCTTCATCCATTTGTAGTACTTCCTTCCTATCGGCCCTTTTGATGATGTAGTCACCGGCCCCTTTTCCATCTCTTGCCGGGGCTAGGGGTCTCTATCACTAGTTTTGGTCTATCGCACATCATCTCTATGTCAAGTCTAGCCTTAATGTTGTCCTTTGACTTCTTAAGGTCCATGGTTGTTGCGAAGAGTGCCTCGGAGATATTCTTTTCTCGTGTGCATTACATCGATGTTGTGTGGAAGAAGAAGATCCTTGAAGTAGGGTGTTGGCATTTCTTAACGCAATCAAAGGAAACAGTGTATAAAACCCATCCCCAATAAGAGCGTCGTAAAATGCGCCACCGACATTCTTAAGTAAACCACCATGTCGGTGATCCGAAATGGAACCGGCCAACGGATAGATCTTGCCATCTTAGATATTCATCCGCAGCGCACGGATCTATCATTGTAGCATTTCACCCGAAAGTATTCAGTGGTATCGTTATTTATATTTTCCCAAAGGAAGGCATGTGATTAGCATGGCATCCGAATAGAGGAACATGTGTTTGCTTAGACCAAAATGTTCATAACAGGGGTAAGCAATAACGGTTCATGGATAGTGTGACACACACTTAAGAATCCACCAAAGAAAAGGATAAAGAAAATAGATAAAGAATAAATGAATAAATGAATAACCTAATGGAGTAGTTCTAATGTATCTAGTCATGGCCATACAAATGAATAGTTAGGATCATATGCAAACCGATTTAATCATGGTTAGGTCTAGGATAGCGGGAGACTCCTCGGATACCATACGGCCCGATAGGGAAGCATTTACTTAACTCCTACGTAACATACGAACGTGGGGGATTTCAAGGGGACGGTCAAGGCTTGTCACGACCAAGCCGCCTACCTCCTCAACCGTGGCATGCCCTCATATCCGCAGGTGTCGTAATACCGGGCACCATGCCCGCATATTAGAGCACTACTCTTGTCCCCCAGGGATCCCCACTCGTCGAATGGACGGACTAGAACAAGAGCAAACCCGAAGGAACAACGAACCGATATCCCACCTCTAATCAAGTTAGGCATATGATGATCGATGATGAACCAGAATGAACATGTCAAGATTATGATATGTAAACTATATGCTAGTTCATATACCAACACAAGAACATGAACAAAACTATACTCTAGTTCATAAGTTAGGCCAAGAACATAAATATAAGACTTGCAAATAGAAGAATGCTCCATAGAGTGGATGTATTACCAAAGCACTTTCTTCTAGGAGACAAGCCCTCCTTGTAGCTCTTCTACTCCAAGTGTTAACTAAGAAAGAATAAAGAAGAAAGAAGAAGAAGAAAGAAGAAGTAGAAGAGAGAGAGGTAGAGGTGGTAGAGAGAGAGAGATTGCTGGTTTTTCGGACTCCAAGTGGTGTGTGTTGAGAGAGGGAGAGAGGGGGCCTACTTATACACTTGGAGGAGGGGCCTAAGTGCTAATTTACATCAAAACCGACCTGGTAAACCTTCCTTGTATGCTAAAACCGACCAACGGGGCGGAAACCCCGCTTGGAAAGTGCACGAACCGCCTCCCGGAGGTCGGGCCGAAACCGCCTCGGGGAGGGTGCGGCCGCACCGTGGGTGCGCGCACCCCGGGCTCGGCCTGGCCCCGTCTCGGTGGGGTGTCGTCTTTTCGCCTTGAAAAGTTGTGGGCGGGGCTGCTTTCTCGCCTGCATTTGATGTTTTGGGTCGATTTGCTCTTGGGCTTGGGTTTTTGCAATAATGCGCTTTCTCGGAAGGCGTATTTTGGTCGATTTTCCACTTGCTTTTATTATAAATCTGCAAAATAAAATACAAGACACTACAAGTGGAATTTATTAGTGATAAAAGTATATGAGTATAAAAAGGTTTAATTTTACTCCCTTTATGGTAGTAAGTTGACGGGAAAAATATGTCGTTGGTTACCGTCAACAAACTCCCCAACCTTACCCTTTGCGCGCCCTCGAGCAAAAGAGATAAGTACTTGGTTGTTGATCGTGAGTTGCTACTATGCCGATTACGCTTTTACAAGTGCCGGTGGTTATAATAAGAGTGTCTACTAGAGTTTGAATAAAATGGCACATCTTTTTCCCACCCTTTTATTACCTTTCATCAGAAGGGCTTTCCGGCTTTTCTCAAAGCCTTGAGGTTGCAAGCGATAGAACGGTTATAAATGAGAGGTGCTTTCATTCATCCTTTTCATCCTGTTTATTGATTTTATTTAGATAATATTTATTTCTTTTCGAGAAAGCATGGGCTTTATTGCTATATATATATTTAGATAATATTTATTTCTTTTCGAGAAAGCATGGGCTTTATTGCTATATATATATATATATATATATATATATATATATATATATATATATATATATATATTTTGGAGAGGTGGGCTCTGCTCGCCTCTAGACTTTTGTCTTTTATTTCCTCTCTTTTTTTTTTTTTTTTTTTTTTTTAGAGATGTGGGCTCTACTCGCCCTCGGACACTTGTCCATTTTTCATCTTTTTTTTTTTTAGCATAGCCCAAAAAAAACATTTTTTTTTTTTTTAAAGCATAGATTCCCGGACGTCAAGTTTCTCTTTTGGACAAAGTCATAGCAAATCCATTTGTACCATATCATATTTGGCAACAACTTAGACTAGATAGAGCATATGCAACCCACATGAATCGGTTTTTTTTTTTTCGGGATGAGTTTTAGAATTAGCCACTAAACCCAAACTTTAGAGAACTTCGAATTATAAACTAGGCAATGTGCAAAGCATAAGACAGAGCAACTATTCATCATTTCAACAAGGGACTAAGACTAAACATTTTTATAGCTCATATATATAAGCATTAAGGCACAAAGAAGAGCTACTTATTCTATTTTTGGATTTTTTTTTCAATGCAATATTGCTGAAATGTAAACATGCTAAAAAATAAAATAAAATTTGATGGAATTAAATATGCAATGCAATGATACCGCGGGGTCCTCCCCAAGCTATCTCGAGGCCTATTGATCGGGATCAAGCCTTGGTACCTCGCATGCTTCCTCGCGTCTTGTGCGAGTAGCCATGTTGGACTCCAATTGGGTCCATCTCGCCGACTCGCCGCTCCCGCCCGCCGCCATCGGCCCCGGTATTTTGCACATGGGTATTGAGCGCGGTGCTCACGTTCCTAGTGCGGACGCCGAGGTGTGCTGCAGCCTAGACACCGATAGCCTCCACCCCTTGTGGTGGTTGCCTCAGGCATCTTTCGGGCGGGGGCATATCGTCGGAGCCGTCGCCAAAGTCAAATCTGTTGGCCCTCCATGCCGCCGCATCTCCTTCAGGCCACTGATGGTGCCGCAGAAACCGAGGCGGCGGCTCCCACCTAGGATCATACCCGGTATTACCCCCAGGGTCCCCATAGGGTGAGGCCATGCCGCCCGAACACCGGTGTAGGCCGTGGGTCGTCGCCGTGGGGCGGAAGTAGGGCTCGTGGGAGGAGGATCCGACCTCTCGGTCTCCTAATCGCGTGAAGAACGGATGAGGGTATCTTTCCCGCAAGAAGCTATCGCCAGCCTCGAGCTCAAATGTTAGTGCTCGGCTTTTTTATACAACCGTAAGTCCGGGTTAGGTAACCGAACTATAGTTGCATAGCCGTGAAAAAGATGACCAAGCTCGCCGGATGGTAAAACCTTAATTAAGTGCCCCCGCACTAGCCGCAAGAATAAATCCAAAGGTCCCCGGTGTAGAAATGTACTCTATCTGGCCGATTTTCCAAAGCCCCAATCGCGAAGCGAGGCGTGTGATAAGAGATGTGCAGTGACAGAACAACAACTTTTGTGATAATATGTAAAAATTCCCGCACATCTCCACCATTAATTGGAGCTACCTTAATCTTGTGAACAACAAAGATAGAGTAATTTTAATTCAATCTCATTCACCCATCTAACAACCGTGTCTAGGAAACAAAGTCAACGAGATCTAGCGATGGATAAATCTAAGTGATGGGTGCCGGATGCGTGGAGTGGCGAGGTTTGAAAGTACCGGCCTCATGTGCACCGGATATCTCCTCCCAAAAGTGGTTTTCGACAAAGCCGTGGAGAGCAAAGATCTATATTTATTGCACATCTACAATTGAAACCCCAAGAACGAGCTAGGTCCACCCATGTAACGTGATAAAGTGTACCAAAGAGGCGGAAAGAAATTCCTAGCTGATCCTCTACTAGTGTGCATAAAAATCGAATTGTTAGGAGGCGAGAACCTTCCTCCTCGAGAGGGGAATGTCCTCGCCACCCGACCGCTCTCCAAAGGATAAGAAGTTCATCGCCCATACCCGCCTCGATCGAGGAGGTCGGGTCGATTCCGGGCGTGTGTTGGAACACACGATCCTTGAGTAGGAGATATGCTTGCATCTCCCCGCCCTTCCCGGAAGGTCGAGGTACGGCGCGTCGTTTTCGCCGATTGTCGGGGAGCTTGAGCTTCTTCCTCCCCGATGGGTGCAAAGATCTTCTTGCATAGGAGAGTCTTCAAGGTTGTCGGGTTGAGGGCGGAGCTTGTGCTTGTATGTCGCGGAGCTCGCCTTGACGACCGCTTCAACCCGCTGAAGATCCTCCCGGCTTTCTTCATGGCTAATGCAAAAACGATCGAGCGAGACCTCGGGTGTGCAAGGGTTAGTTGAAAGTATGAACTTTCACACCAAATCTTGCTCGGCACAATGTTTTTGGTGGAGAAAATGGAGTGTGGAACAAGCGAGAGAGTGTGTGAGAGAGAGAGTGAAAATGAGGGGTGGGAGTTCTCACACCGGTGCTCGGGCTATTTATAGCCGAGCCCATGGCCGAGGGCTGCCCCACACAACGGTTAGGAGCCAAGCATGGGCGGCCCCCGAACGGCGCCGACACGCACGGCCGGGCCAAGACCTTGGGGTGCGCGGCCAAGACCTCGCCTCGAGGCCGGCCGCCTCAACTTTTGTCGGGCGTGTCCAACGGTCACTTTAAAAGTTCGCGGGTCGTTGTGTCCTCATCTTTGGTTCGCCGCTTTTCTCCCCTTTTTGAATTTCTCCAAAAAATTTCAAATATAAATTTATTTTTAAATAGAAAAATTATTTTAAAAATATTTTTGTATATACTTTTATGTAGAAAATATTTTTCTTTATTTTTCATGTAAAGACTTATTTTATTTATAAAGATTTTTATTTTAGTTTTCCAAAATATTTTGTTAATAAAAATATTTTATGAAACACATAAATATATAAAAATATATATATAGAATTTTTTTTAATATACCCCATTTTTTTTTTCTTTTGGATATACCATTTTTTTTTTTTTTTTTTGGATATACCCCATTTTTTTTTTTTTTGAGCAGTTATTTATAGTCACCGCCTCGACTTTCCCCTCGCTATCGGGCGGGAGGTACCGCTCAGGGGTCTCGGAGCCGATCCTTCAACATTCCACACCGGTCTTGATGACGATGATTGCCGGGTGTGTTGTTGTTTGTACCCAATGAATGGGCACTTTACCGCCTTTATCCTTGATATGGAAGACGATGAAGCCCTTCCCCTGCATCGATGTCGCCTTGGCAAGATAAAGAAATGGTCTCCCCGTGAGGAGAGACACATCCTCCTTTGGGCCCATGTCCAAGATCACAAAGTCTCGCAGGATGTATTCATCTTGGATCTTAATCAAGATGTCCTCCAAAGATTCTCTCGGGCCGCCTTTGTTGATTGATCTCGCCATTTGGAGGACGAATTTGGCGGGAGTAAGCGCCCCTCCATGGATTTTGTTGAAGGTGGTCTTGGACATCACATTAATATCGCCCCCGTGTCACAAAATGCATTAGCAAAATTGTGGGGCCAATGGCACAAATACCGATGATCGGACGCCCGTGATCTCCCTTCTTGGCAATGAATGGCGAGTCCACAGGGATCTTTTTCAGCTCTCCGGGTTGGCCGAGCCTCGAGAGATATCATGTTAACCGACTCGTGTGGGACCTCGGGTTGCCCCGGGATCCTTCCCGAAGTCGTTAACCGGCACTTGGGCTGCAATCGGGCTAGCTTTGTGTCTCCATCATCTTGTTGAAGCCGAAGTTGGTTCTTCACGTACCCGACGCCAACCCCTTCAAGCTTGTTATTCACACCTTCCAAGATCTTGTCTTGGTGGCTCATCTTTTGGTGAGATTTTTCGTTAATTTTCGCCTCGCCCAAAGCATCAGGTCCTTTAGTGATGGCTGACCCTGGGGTTATAGTTGGAGTTGTACCCCCGTTGCCTTGGAATGGTGGCCGGACTGGTTGTTCCGCCTCGCCGCGGTTGGCGATATAATTGCCGTTGTTGATGAAGGCAGCTTCTTCACGGGTCTCGTGGCGCTTATCCCCCGAGTGGCCAACCTCACCACACGCCTCACAGGTCATGTGAGCGCCGCGGGCGTAGGCGGGCGCCGCTGGGCAAGAGCATCTGTGGCCGCGCTCCTCCGGCCTCTTTAGCAAAGGAGGTCCATTTTGCGGCAAGCATATCCGCCTCCTTCACGGTATGCATGCCTTTTTGTGTTTTGGCCGGCTCTGTCTTCGCCCGGCGACGATTTGCCACCATTTTATCAATCAGGGCTGTTGCCCGATCGATGGTGAGCGATAGAAATGCGCCACAGCGCCGGCGTCGAGGTGCCCCGCCGATATGGCCGTGAGACCATTGTAGAAGTTCGGAGCACCAGCCAATTTTCCATCCCGTGGTGCGGGCATGCCGTATCGTATTCCCGCAGCCTCTCTCCCACGCCTCGGGATAGGTTCCATTGATGTCCGGCTGAATTGGCGATTCTTCCCTCGGGGCATTGGTTTTGCCCATGGGGAAGAACTTGGCGAGGAACGCCATGAGCACTTGGCCCACGCATCGACGACTTCCCTTGTCCTTGTAGAACCATTTGTTTCGCCTTCCCCACGAGGGAGAAGGGAAACAGACGGAGCCCGATGACGCCCCGCCGCGACATCTTTGATGACGGCAGTATCGCATAGCTCCGTGAAGTGTTGGAGATGAGCATTTGCGTCCCTCGCTCGGCAGTCCACGTAATGGACCGCCCGCACCATGGTGATCAGCCTAAAATGGCTTCGAAGTTTTGTCCGCCACGTTCACCGCCGCCCAAAGGGCACGTTGGTGACGGCGGGGAGTTGAGAAATCGCGGCAAAATAATTTCTGGGCCATGGCTTGAGTTGCGGTTGGTGCGGGGATGTCGGCCTCGATTGTCGGGGTTCCTCCGGCTGAAGAAGAAGCGCACGAGACCGGTTCTTCCTTAGGGAGTGCCTCTCGATCGGAGATGAAGTTTTCCAAGCAAGAGGAAACCCCGACATACACTATCCTCGCTTTTCATCCACAAATGTGAGAAAACATAAAGATTAGCCTGTATGAGCAAATGGTATCCACGCGACACGCTCATATTCATAGCCAGCCTATTTATTTTTTTTTTTTTTTCACAATGCCTTCCCGCAAGAACGGCGCCGTAAAATGCTTGTTGGCATTTCTTAACGCAATCAAAGGAAAATGTGTATAAAACCCATCCCCAATAAGAGCTGTTGTAAAATGCCAACGACATTCCTAAGTAAACCACCATGTCGGTGATCCGAAATGGAATCATCAACGGATAGATCTTGCCATCTTAGATATTCATCCGCAAGCGCACGGATCTATCATTGTAGCATTTCACCGAAAAGTATTCGTGGTATCGTTATTTATATTTTCCCAAAGGAAGGCATGTGATTAGCATGGCATCTCGAATAGAGGAACATGTGTTTGCTTAGACCAAAATGTTCATAATGGGGGTAAGCAATAACGGTTCATGGATAGTGTGACACACACTTAAGAATCCACCAAAGAAAAGGATAAAGAAAATAGATAAAGAATAAATGAATAAATGAATAACCTAATGGAGTAGTTCTAATGTATCTAGTCATGACCATACAAATGAATAGTTAGGATCATATGCAAACCGATTTAATCATGGTTAGGTCTAGGATAGCGGGGAGACTCCTCGGATACCATACGCCCGATAGGAAGCATTTACTTAACTCCTACGTAACATACTGAACGTGGGGGATTTCAAGGGGACGGGCCAAGGCTTGTCACGACCAAGCCGCCTACCCCCTCAACCGTGGCATGCCCTCATATCCCTAGGTGTCGTAATACCCGCACCATGCCCGCATATTAGAGCACTACTCTTGTCCCCCAGATCCCCACTCGTCGAATGGACGGACTAGAACAAGAGCAAACCCGAAGGAACAACGAACCGATATCCCACCTCTAATCAAGTTAGGCATATGATGATCGATGATGAACTGTAATGAACATGTCAAGATTATGATATGTAAACTATATGCTAGTTCATATACCAACACAAGAACATGAACAAAACTATACTCTAGTTCATAAGTTAGGCCAAGAACATAAATATAAGACTTGCAAATAGAAGAATGCTCCATAGAGTGGATGTATTACCAAAGCACTTTCTTCTAGGAGACAAGCCCTCCTTGTAGCTCTTCTACTCCAAGTGTTAACTAAGAAAGAATAAAGAAGAAAGAAGAAGAAGAAAAAGAAGAAGTAGAAAGAGAGAGGTAGAGGTGGTAGAGAGAGAGAGATTGCTGGTTTGCTGGACTCCAAGTGGTGTGTGTTGAGAGAGGGAGAGAGGGGGCCTACTTATACACTTGGAGGAGGGGCCTAAGTGCTAATTTACATCAAAACCGACCTGGTAAACCTTCCTTGTATGCGCAAACCGACCAACGCAGGCGGAAACCCCGTTTGGAAAGTGCACGAACGCCTCCCCGAGGTCGGGGCGAAACCGCAGAGGGAGGGAGGGGCGCGGCCGCATCGTGGGGTGCGCGCGCACCTCGGGCTCGGCCCGGCCCGGGTCTCGGTGGGGTGTCGTCTTTTCGCCTTGAAAAGTTGTGGGCCGGCTGTGTTCGGCCCAGATTTGATGTTTTGGGTCGATTTGCTCTTGGGCTTGGGTTTTTGCAATAATGCGCTTTCTCGGAAGGCGCACTTTGGTCGATTTTCCACTTGCTTTTATTATAAATCTGCAAAATAAAATACAAGACACTACAAGTGGAATTTATTAGTGATAAAAGTATATGAGTATAAAAAGGTTTAATTTTACTCCCTTTATGGTAGTAAGTTGACGGGGAAAAATATGTCGTTGGTTACCGTCAACATAGGGGAGCGTAGTCAAGCCCGATATATAAGTCCACATGTGTGTGGTACCATATCCAACAAAACAACCTTTCTTTTCATCGATTTTGAGAGCAAAGCTAGCTCGGCAAGGACCTCTTCACCGGTCATAAACCTTGGGATGGGGTCGGTGACTTCAACACCTTTCGTGAAGTGCTTTTTGTCTAGTCTGAATTCATGGTTCTCGGGCAGAATTGACGATGTTTGTCAAACTAAGAATACTTGCCACCCTTGTTCAGCCCGGTGAACATCACAAATGTTTTTGCATGTTGGGCAAGGGAACTTCCCATGAACACACCACGCGCTTAATATGCCATAAGCCAGGAAGTCATGCATTGAATACATGTACCACACATGCATTGTAAAGTTCGTCTTTGTAGCTTCTGGTGCACGTCGATTACCCCATTTTGCCAAGCATCTTGCAATTCATCCCCAATCGGCCGCATGAACACACCCATATTGTTGCCCGGTGCCTGTGTATTATCGGTGTCAAGAACAGGTGCTTGAGCTCAAACATGACACCGGGGAGAAGATTGAGAGGGATCACGAACACGGGCCAACAAGTGTATGGGGCCGCCAACATTCCGCACGGGTTGAACCCATCTGTTGCGAGCTTACGGCGCACATTCCGAGCCTCCATAGCAACTTTTCGGGATGCATATTATCGGTGCTTCCATGCATCACCATCCGATGGGTGTACCAACTTCTCGGGGATCAGTATCTTTTGCCCTTCTTGTGCCATGTCATTTGTTTCGCGGACTCCTTTGTCATGTACGGCCGTTGGAGCCTCGATGACGAAAGGAAGGTGTCGAGGACCATCTTGGGGATCTTGGACTGTTTCTTCCTGCCATCACTACCTTCTACCTCCACAAACCTAGAGGCATTGCACTTTGGACAGTGCGTTGCTTCCTTGAGGTCTCCCCTAAATAGGACGCACCCCTTCGGACAAGCATGGTACGCCTCATACGGCATCTTGAGTCCACGAAGGAGTCTCTGTGACTCGTACGTGTTCTTCGGCAGGATGTGACCCTGAAGCGGTTTGCCAATAATCGACAACAGGGTGTCGGCCGCCTTGACTAATGCTCAATTGTGACTTCAACGCTATAAGGCATGAAATGGCATCGGGCCAGAACCATTGTCTTTCGTGAAGGGGGGCTGTGCCGCCTCCATCATCTCGTAGAACGCCTTTTGCGGTTTCCTCGGGTTCTTCCTCTAATCCTTCATTGAACCGTACATCGCGTGAAAGTCTCGCCATCATGTCTGCGCCATCCCGACATCCGCATCATACTCCTCGAGGAGGGGCCTCACCACGCCCCTCTCTAATACGATCGACTTCACCGTGGAAGATCCGGCGGCTATAGTTTGGGGCGAATCCGTGCTTGTAAAGATCTCTCGCCCATATCACCCTTTCGTTTCTTTTTTCTTGTTCTTACATTTGCCGCAGGGGACACGGCATCCGAATAGACCCTTTAGCATTTTGGGCCAAATGCATGCTCGGGGAAAGCATTGGTCCCCTAATCCATTCAAGGCTCTTACTTGCGGAAGCTCGTGTACATCCACTCACGGTTACCCATCCTCCATCATACGCCCATGTCGGGTGAGTCATATAACCGGCAATTGCATCTACACGGCGTTCCTACCATCTAATAGGTGAAGGATAGGTCCTAATCCCACCCGAGGATGCGTACACAAAGGTTAGCTTCCATGCTCGGCTCCTATCCGACACGGAATTTGGCACACCTCTCTTTTGTTCTCCCGATACGTCTGGGGCGGGGAGTGTGTATCCGGAGAACAATGGGGAGGTGCCGCCAAAAATCCGGCTCCGGACGGGAGCCGAGCATGGATGCTAACCCATCTACGCATCCACGGGGCCAAAAAAAATCGTGGACAATCCGAAACAGATACGGTCCGCAGATATGCAATGATGCACATACCAACGCTTGTATCTCTTTCTGGACGGGAGACGCCTTAACCGGGTTGCGCTATGTAAGACAACTATAAGGACGGGGGCGATTAATACCTATTTGTCGGGTGGACACGCCGTGCAAAGAAGACCCGCAAAGTGCCCACGAGGACGATCGGGTCGCCGAAGTCCCTCCCACAGGTCCTCCTACAAAAAAAAGGGCAAAAATGGTTAGTGTCGACTCAAATTTTCGCAAAAGACCTCCCCCGCACGGGGAGGTTCCCAAAAACCTACAAAAACATGGCACGAAGGCCAACAACCACATATATATACCGAACATGGGCACGAAGGCCAACAACCACCAATATATCAACAAGAGTCATTTACTTTACTTCTCTTTCACGCAGATGGAAGTATTCAAGTAGTACAAGAACAATTACTACTAACCCTACAACTACTACTAACAACTACTTAACTACTAATACTAAGAGCTACTTAACTATTTACTAACTACTACTACTAACCCTACAACTAACACTACTAACTACTAGTACTAACCACTACTAACAACTACTACTAACCACTACTACTAACCACTACTAGAAGGATAGGGCTTACCTTGGGGCTGGAACGGCAAGAGCAACGGTCGACGACGGCGTGGATCACCAAGCAGAAGAAGACGAAGAACGACGACCGATCGGATCGGCACTTTCTTCTTCTTCCTCCTCCCCCTTCCTCTTCTTCCTCCTCTCCTTCCTCTTCTTCCCTTCCTCCCTCTTCCTCCTCCCCTTCCTCTTCTTCCTCCTCTCCCTCCTCTTTCTCTTCCCCCTTTCCTCCCTCTTCCTCCTCTCCTTCCCCTTTCTCCCCTCCGCCGACCGGGATAGAGGGCGGCCGGGCCGGGGCGCAGTCGGGCGCCGGGGGCGCCGGGCCGGACGCTGGGCTCTGACGCCGCGGCTTGCGCGACGGGCGCGGTGCCGTGGGCGCCGCATGGGCCCGCTGGGTGGGGTCTCGCGGTGGCGTGGCGGGTCCGGGCGGCGGGCGGGTGATTGATCCGCCGAGCGGTGGCGGCGGGGCGGCGAAGCGGGCGGCGCGATTTATGGGCGCGGCGGGAAGGCCAGGGTCGGGCGAGATTTGGGCGGTAGGGGTAAAGAATGGAATGAGGAAATGGGCCGCCGGGTCCAAATAGTCGATCTGAGCCTTGCCGATGCCGTAAAATAAGGCACTCCGCAAAAGGTGTTTTATTTTTTTAAAAATTTTTTTGCCGAAAGTGCCACGTGTACGTGCACTCGCAAATCCCCTTGCCGAGAGTGCCCTACCGGCACTCGGCAAACTAAAATTTTTTTTGTTTTTTCCCATATTTTTGTGTGGCCTTGGTACGGTAATTACATCTCATCTTCAAAATTTGGGACAATTTCAAGTTCTTTGCTATATTTCTTGAATTATTTCTCTTTTCTTGCATTTTTTGGACCACTCCAAATTTGAGCTAGCAAGTACATGAAATAATGGAATTTGGTCATTCAAAAATATTATTCATGATGTTTGGCGTATGTTTAGGCTCTATCCGGGGAACTTCATGTGAGAGTACGAACTTGTTTGTGTCGGAACATGACGAGTTACATGCGGGGGAAAAGTGTTTTTAAATTCTATAAAATCAAAAGCGAAGTTTAAAAATCACGAAACTTGTCGAGGTGTCTTGTCATCTCATGAGCGGTACGTGGTAAAATTTGAAAAGTTTCGAGCAAGTGAACTTGCTCTAAAACTTTTTCAAATTTTTTTACCACAAATTTCTCCTCATAAGATGACAAGACACCTCGACAAGTTTTCGTGGATTTTTAAACTTCGCTTTGATTTTATAGAATTTAAAAACTCTTTTTCCCGCATATAACTCGCCATGTTCGACACAAACATATTCGTAATTTCGCAATGAAGTTCCTCGGATAGAGCCTAAAAATACGCCCAAACATCATGAATAATATTTTTGAATGACCAAATTCCATTATTTCATGTACCTGCGTAGCTCAAATTTGGAGTGGTCCAAAAATGCAAGAAAAGAGAAATAATTCAAGAAATATAGCAAAAAGAACTTGAAATTGTCCCAAATTTTGAAGATGAGATGTAATTATCGTACTCAAGGCCACACAAAAAAAATATGGGAAAAAAAAAAAAAAATTAATAATTTGCCGAAGTGCCGCTTTGACACTTGGCAAATAAGGGTTTGCCGAAAGTGCTCAGATAGTGGCACTCGCAAAGAAGGCCTTTTGCCGAGTGCCTAACGGCAAGTGGCACTCGCAAAAGCTAACGCTAAGGATGCCGCTTTTGGCCCCTCGCCATTCTTTGCCGAAAGTGCCTTATTTCGCCGAGGGTCGGGCACTCGCAACGATATTATTTGCCGAGTGTGGGAATTTGCCGACGGCGGGCACTCGGCAAATAAGTCTTTGCCGAAATCTTTTGCCGAGGCTGGCACTCGGCGAAGATCCTGTTTGCCGAAAGTGCGCCGACTTTTTGCAAATGGGCAAAGATTTTTGCACTCGCAAAGCGGCCGATTCCTCGTAGTGCGTAGACGCATATATGGACGCAGCTGCATTATTGTGGGAAGTTGTTGTCGACATGATAACAATTTAGGGGTGCCACTGGAGGTATTCACGACTAATTGCTAAAACTGTACTTCTCAAAACTAAATGTTAAGTACAATCAAATGTTTACATTTGCAAGACCTTAATTCTCTGATTTCCAAATAAACCAGGCTGCAGGACCCCTGTACATGGCATTTGCAGAGTTGAACCGCCCAACTGAATCATCAAGCCCCTGCTCCACCATTGAGTGCATCACTATTCTGCTCAAAATAATTCAACCGTTCATCAAAGGTTTCACCTACAACTTTGACCTTCATCCAGATCCGGAACATGAGCCACAACACCTTCAGAAACCATAAAACTTCCATGTCTTATGTAGAATATTCATTTCGCAACCAACATGATGTCCCTTTTCCATTGAAAAAAAAAATGACAGGTTTCACAGGACTGGACGCCAGTTTTGACATACCACATACCCTTGAGCGTTACACCAATTCCAGTCATATCTGTTGTGGTTCCAAGTGTAAGAAGAGAACATATAGGTTCGGGAGCAGTACACCATCCTCTTCAGAAAAGTCCATGATGGTAACGTCGTTAGAAGGCATGACATCTTTGGATAATATGCATCAAAACGAACCAGATTGACACCATCATGTTCGTTGGAAGATGCAGCATCAGAAACTAGTCAAGCAAGGCTAGGGAAGACAGATTATACAGTTGTCAAACTAATGGCAAAGTTTTACCTGCTGGTGCGCCGCATACGGGAACGAAATCGGCTCGACCTCAACGCTGCACCAAGTGAAACTGAACAGTCGCAAAGTGTCGAGTCCGCTGAAAGAGTTCAGATGCTTGAAGCTGCCAGGTCACCATGGGAGCTGGGCGAAAACTGGGACTACACCTCGCTGGGCACACAAATGTTGCCTGCAGGCAACTCAGATGTGGTTGGCGAGTCAATAAACCTCTCATTTCTTTTCAATGTAGGTTAACAAGATAACCAGCCACTGTATCTTTTAGCCAAAATAGAGAAATTAATTTTCTCATGATAATATATTTTATGTTGTAGGCCAAGGATCGTGGACTACACCCCCAAGTACATCGAAGTAATGCCAGAGGCAGCAGTTGACCAGAGGACCGGTACCTCGGAAATGGAGATGGACATGTTCGATGCTATAATAAGATGCTTTAAACAAAGAGACGACGAACTATACACTGCAGAAGGCCGCCTGCACTGGCGTCACTATTTTGAGTCCGACATATTGGTACTTTTTCACAACCTAAGTGAACTTTCAAACCCATGAAATATATCCATGAATAGATACTTCTCCACCTGTGCATAGGACTCAACGGTGCCTACGTTAAAAAAAATGCTACCTGATCTATATTACAATTTTGTATATCTTATGTTTACTTAGGCTGCTATGCTAGCTGAATGCTTTGACATTGACGACCCATGCGTGCGGAATCAGTTCATCGGGACCCACCTTACCTATGGTATATACAATTGCACCATGGTGAGCAGCCCTGTATATAATCTCCAAAAAAAAAATATCAATTATGCATGTCAACGTAATTCAATGTTCAGTAGCTAAGGTCTGCATCCCATGTCTGCTTGCAAACAGATGTTCTTCCCCGTGATTTTACATGAAAGATGGGTCTGTTTCGCGTGGAACCTAAAAGAGAACCAAATAGTAATTTTCGACCCAGCTTGTGGATTCTCAAAACACAGTACAAACAGACGTGTTGCGGAGAAGTTGAAACAAACACTGTCCTCTGTGATTCCCGATTTGGTGCCCGGTTGGGATCATGATTGGCACGCAGCATCTATGATCCCATTCCATTGGCGCTCTGCGGGCATGAACTGGTAAGCTCGTGTTCCACTATAAAGGTTGCGTTGATACAGGGAAACACAAGGTGCATTGCACCATTTTTTAAATTGTTGCTTACATACACAAGCTGCGCTACTTCATCAAACACTACCTAATAAAAAATTGTTTTGACGCAGGTTGAACCGTACTGGTATATTGTGTGCATATTTCTGCCGATGCTTCGATGGCCAGCAACTACGACCAGAGATGGGGCCGGTACCACTATAATTTACATCATTCGATGCTTTTTTTTCCTAACACCCCCGCGCCACCACATTAGCTGATAAAAAAACACTGGTTTGTAGGGTCATGTGGGGAGAATTGCGGAGAAGTTGTTTACAGAAGTTGCTGCAATACATGAGACACGCCTGCGCACAAGTTCAGGCGTACTGTGATAGCGACAATAACAGGATAATCTGTGCGTAAACTTCCTTTTTGCTTTGGCAGTTGGCTTTAGCCTGGTAGAACTTTGGTTTTATATGCGGGCGCTTTGGCCGTTCAGTGGTCTTGGTAACCCTAGCAGATCCTCGGTTTCGGTGGCTTTCAATCTAAGCTGGGAAGGTTTCCTTTGGTCTAAAAATAATAGAGGCTCAGTAAACTAGTGCATGAGTGAGTTGGGGATCAACATGCCGTGCAATGTATGGGACAACCAGCTCAGTTTTGGTGCTATCAGGCGTCCATTGTATCATATAGTGTCCAGAGAAAGATTTGGTATAGCTCTCGCTGCTTTGATATCGAAGAAGGTATGCTTTACTTACATTCAACACACACTATATTCCATTTATACTTATATTCATGCATGCAAGGGTGATTAATATGACTTGTTAATGCCATGAACAAAACAGATCGACGGGGCTGCACTGGAGCAACTGACCGGCGCCTGGATATCTCTGCTGAAGTGTCCATGCGACCACCAAGAAACCGCACATGGCACATCTTTCGGCCCACGGGATCACAAGCCGCTACCGTCTTTGCTAGGCCTACTAACGCCTACATGTCTTCAACACTTCTGCCTTCCCCAGAAGAAAAAAAAAAAAAAAAAAAAATGGTGTTAACTCTATTACTCTATTAGCCTAGTATGTGGCAGATATTAGTGTTACAAGTTTACGTTGCCAGACTTGACTCATCTTTGTTCATATGTGTTGTACCTGATATTGTTAGTTCACTTGTGCCGAACTTTACCAGTATCTCGAACCCACTGGGGCTTGTGTTTGTACTTACCAACTCTTTGCTCAGCTCCGACCATTAGTACGGTGAACTTGCTTGAATGGCATCTTACATATTTACATTTAGAACAACCTACTATTATCACTCAGACCATGACACCAATGTTTGTACCGGTGCACCCCACAGCTAATACCTTTAGGCAATCCTTTTTGGAGTTCGTTTCAATGCATGCCTTTTTCAGTCAATGTCCCTACTCTATCCTTCGCATTCTTATTATGCAGAGACAAATCACCAAATCCATGACATCCCCACACGCCTGGCTCAACGCTACAAAATGTTTCCATGGACAAGTACAGCTCAGGGCCGACACTTTTTCAATAAAAACTGCCATGGTACAATAAAACATCACTCCCATGTACTGATGTACGGATACAACAAATTGCTCAGTATGCATGATAAATATCACCCACATGCGCTTCACAACCTTGTGCCATAAAATAAAGAATTGAATACACACCACTAAAATTTTCATGTTTTTGAAACACGACACTGCTATTCGCTTAACTAGGCTGACGCCATTACTATTCCGTTGACCTTGAAATATGCCACTATCTACGATTAATTGATGTCGTCATGCACCTACTTGCAAGCGTATAGGAGGAAAACATATTTCTATGCCCTCCTACTTAAAAAAGGATAAGCCCCCGAAGCCGCCTTCCTATGCCCATTCCCACTTCCTTCCTACCCCCGACGCCGTCCCGGCCCATTCCCCACTTCCTTTCCGAGTCCCTAACCCTAGAACCCGAGTGGCGGCTCTCTTATTCACGGGCGACGGCGAGGCGATTGGTGGCGGCGGCGGACTTGGTCTCTCCGGGAAGACCGGCAATGCAGTGGACGTCCTCCAACCATGAAGGTCGACATCGCTGGGGCGGCGTTCCAGTAGTGTTCAGTGGCCATGAAGCCCGGCTGCGCCAACAGCGGTGTCGCCCAAAGTCACCGACGTCTCCAGGTACGACTGATGTTAGCTCTGTGTACGTGCATATGCTGCTGATGTACGCTACAGCACGCACGCACGCTACTGCTGAACGGGTGATTGGGTTCAAATTGATAAATTAAAATAGTGTTCTTGTGCTATTTCAAGTGTTCCAATTCAGCTATGATTGTTTTTCGTTTTCTTTTGTTTTGTGCTAGGATGTGGGAACAATATAAGTATGATGGTTAGAGCCCATGAGTGTGCTTTCAGCTAACATAATATCGGTGTGTTGGAACCAGGGGTCCCAAAGACACAAGACTAGTGATCGGATCATGCGTGTCAGGAATGCCTTAAGCTACGATGGTGTACAAGATAGACATAAGGTTTATATTGGTTCGAAAGGATGTCCCTACGCCCCTGTGGTGTTGCTGCTTATGTAATCTTGCACCAAAATGATACTTGTAATAGGGGACCTTTTTTATTTTTAACCTTTTTTTTAAAGAAAAACTATTTTTAACCCGGTTTTGAAAGATTTTTCGAGAATAACCCTTTTGACGCCTCAGCCCAAATAAGGCTGTTTGCACGCTGCCGCGCCGCATGCGCTTGCTGGCGGGGCTGCCGACGCGGGCCCGCTGCGCTGACCACGCCGGACGTGGCAGCTCCCCACCGCGCCGCTAGACAAAAGCGCTGGGGCCGCCTGGCGCTCATCGGCGGCGGCCAAGGGGCCTCGATTCCCGGGGGCGCGCAGGGCCGGAATTACTCCCCCGAAGCCGAGCCCGACTCAACTCTTCGTCTTCATACCCGCTCGAGTGGAAGAGTTGAAAAAAAAACCGCCGCCGCCCGGACCGCCTCCCCGCCCGCCGCCGGCCGCCCGCCGCCGCCGGTGACGCCCGACGACGCTGCTGCACCTCCATCCGCCTCCTCCACCTCCACATCTCTCCCCTGCACGGTCCCTTCCAAGGTGGACATGCCGGCGTGGTAAAAAGAGTTATAGGTAATCTCTTGTCATTTGTTTTTCTTTTTAAAATTGTGGGCAAGCAATAGATTGCACTAGGCAAATTTGTAACCATGGCACCTATATTTTGTTGGCATTGATTGATTCATTTTATTTTATATGATTTCCTATATGTAGTTCTATGTTTGATTCCCGTGAGAAATGAAAGTAGACATAGTTTTGATCTTTTATGCAACAAATAAGAAAGTTTAAATAACTATATTGCATTGTAACAATTTTAATTTTTTTGGAGATAGTTATGCTCGTTTGTCGCCCGATCCCTATGTCCACAAGCCTCTCCCACCGGGTGTTCCAAAGGCTCCAATTGCTTGTGTGTGGTGATCCTTGCAAAGTAGAATGGGATGACGAGGATGAGGAAATCTACATGCGGAAGTATTGGATGTGTGCCAATTACAAATGGACGCCTCGCCCGATACAACGCCCGTAGTAGCATGGTGTGTATATTCATTTTGGTTATTTTTTTTTGTCTATGGTTATATATTTGGTTTGTGACAATTCTTTTGTTTTGCGACCCACCACCACCACTGCGTGATTTTGAGCAATGGATCGACCTTGAGGTCGAGTGGAGGAGAACAAGAAATTCTTGGAAGGCTACAAGGAGTTTAGGGCTGGGTTTCAACGGAGGCATGAGGAGTTGAAGAAGCAAGCTGCTCATCGAAAGGCGCCAAGCAGGAGGAAGAGGAAAGGAGGAGAGCCGATGTTGAGAGGGAGGAGAGGGAGAGGAAGATAGAGCATGCGCGCCGTGCCAAGGCCGAGTGGGAGGGCGGCCTGCGCCCAAGCGCCACCCCCCCGCACCACCCGCCCCCCGCCCGGCCCCGTCTTTTTGCAAATGTGGTGTCCAGCGCAAGATGGCCTTGTTCCTTCCGAGAGTGGGGGAGTAGGCTATTTTTGTGGCCATATGGTGGATTATGATGAGGTTGGAATTTTTTTTTTTGAGGCAACCACATGAGACATTATTTTATCTAACTAAAATCCAATTGTTTGTTTTGATGTAACACTAGGAAATGCTTTTTGGAGTCCTTTGAAGGAAAAAGATGAGGTCAAGGAAGCAATCGTATGGCACAAACTTGGGCGGAAATGGGTGTTGGGGCCAAGCTTGTGAACGCAGTATCCAGACATTCATCAACGGAGCAGCGTAAGTTTTTGCCAAGAAGTTGGGTGTTTCCCCGCCCAACGTATGAGCAAGTATATGAAATGCCATGAAAGTTTCAAGAAGCGCCTAGACGGAGAAAGGTGCACCGGGCGGAAGCAGAGTGAGGGGCTGGACTTAAGAGGAATGTGAATCCTCTTGTGAGCGATGTAATGAAGGCGAATGTTGCACGACCTCGCCTTGTGCTCGACGTGCAGCCTCACACCTGGGCCGCCGCCGAGGCTAACGTGCGCGTGAAGACATCGCCGATGACAATGACAATGCCTTCTCGGGTTGAGGCTTCACAGGTTAGCGGATGCGTTGAACAAGCCCACATGACAAGTAATCCGGCCGATGGTGTGGTAGTTGGTTCTCGTCACAAAGAATGAGGTGCTGGTGGAAGATTGTGACTCCGGCGATGATTTGCTTCCGGGATATGTTTTGATTCATGATGTGCGGCGTTAATTTGTGTTACGTGGATTCCAATATGTATGGAACAATGTTGTATTCTATTTTTAATGAACCATGCAAATAACTATGTTGTCTTCTTTGTATTGAGCAATGTTTTCATGGCATTGAACTTATGTGTTATTTTATTTTGTTGTCTCTGGCCTCTTCTATTGGTCTTTTTAATTGTGTCTTTAAATTAAAAAGATTGAGCACATAGTTCACGCGACACAACACATGAATTGGCATTTGGACTAAAAACAAGGGTTTGAGGTACACAACATATAGAATGGCATGTGAGAACATAAACCAAACAACGGTTCCACGTGTTCTTCACTAAACCTAACATGCCTTAGGTAATTAAAGCAACACCGGAAAACGAAATGGCGTGTCGTAACTTCGCACCAAACTAGGGTACAAACAGTTCCAAACTAACCCTAACACGCCTTTTAGGTGATTTTAAAGAAACAACAATCAACCATAGGTGGCCATAGAAAGAAGCGGTGCCTAGTAATGTTGCCACATAGCGAACCGTGGTGTTGCGCCTTCTCCATAGTAAGCATCATGTGTGACGGTGGTGGTGGAGGCGGTGGTGGTGGCGGTGGCCCATTGTTTTTGTGACAAGGGCAACAAAGAAGTATGGATCGGTGCATGGTTCATCTTGTGGGTTCTCACCGTTGTAGTCTTCCTCCTCTTGGGTAAATACGTTCTTCGGGTACCTACCTCCATTTCGAGATCAATGATTCTTTCTTGCAACCACCGGATGTATTCCCGATGTGGTGGAAGTGGCCTAGGATCGATCCACCTAGTGAAGCCGCAAAGTGGTCGGGTGCCCTTGAACTCGGGAAATAAGTATAAGCATGTTACGATTGGTTAAGTGGGGATGCGTAATGCAATGATGATAAGTAATAGCACTTACATAAGCGTTTGGGCATTTTAAACGGCGACCTCCTTCCGTCCCATCCGCCATCATCCGCACCAAACAATCCATACCATGCATACATTTTGGCCAATCTTCCCTACGCTTGTCATAGGTCTTGAGAGGGTTCTCTCGATTGAAATCTCCCCTAGTTTGGTCACGCCAACGATCCGGTCGGGTTCATCAAACTCTTTAGGACCAACACCTCCACCCCACACACATCCGATCCACTTCCCACGGGCTTGCATTTCCTTTCTTTACCCCTTCCCTCTCCCCACCAAGAACCGGAAGCCATTGCTACAAGTTTGCTTCTTCGTATGAACTCAATGAAGGTGGCAAAGATATATGGAGGTTTTGTAGCCGGTGCATTGAGTAGTGGCAACCCGTCCGTATTTGAAAATAGCCCTAAAAAGCCTAGTCGATGGATTTGATGCTTCACTAAAAAAGGCTAGTAATGAAAAGTCTATTGACCGGACACGATCGATGAGTGATGTGCCTATTGACGATCAACAAAAGTCTATTGAGTACACATCGAAAAGGCTAGTCACCGAAGCTCGAAAATGTCGGTAACGAACCGACAAGTGTACCGCCAAAAAACCGTTCACTGAAAACTGTGGGTCGATCTCGGCACGGGTGGATTACAGCGCCTTTAGCCGGGCGCTACGGCTTGCTGCGCCCGCCTAAGGCGCCGGCAAAGATCGCCGCTGAAGAACTATAAATTTTGACGCCATTGGGCTGTTCGGCCGAAAGTACCAAACGAACCAACATTTTTCCTATACGCGCGATTTTGTCAAAATAATGAAGGATAAACATAGTATTTCTCGCATACACATCCATCCATTGATCCATAAAATAGTGAAGGCTAAACATAGAATTTGAGCTTGTCCATAAACATAGAATCCATTCATCCATCGAGGTTCCACAAGTAGAGGGTGTCCATTACATTAGAAGTTCCATTGCAACGACAAGTCCATAATCTAGTACATGAACAAACTAAGGCCGTGGAGTGTAAGGTTTCTTCTTTTTCTTCGCTCTCCCGAGCCGTAGCCATGACATTAGAGTGTACCCTACGTCGTGTGGTTACGAGGGCCCCCACGACGGGTGCACGTTGTCGACGGGGTGGGTCGAAGCGAAAACAAAGGTGCCGCTTTGGCACTTCTAGTGTACCCGCTCGGATTCCACGGATCCCGCAGGTTTACAAAGTCACATTAATATCTAAAATATTGAGGGAACGTATTAGTATTAATTCATATGTTGGAGTTTCCTTTTTGTAATTTCCTCTTCTTGAGTACACGGAGGGGCACCCTCTAGCCGAGAAGGCCCAATCTCAATACTCGGAATCCACGGATCCCATTCCCGCGTTTGGCCTCGTTGAGCCGTAGAACCTATCATGGTAGCTTGTATCGTGGGGGGGCACCTCCCGGTAGGTGTCGCCGTAGTATGCCTCCTCATACACCTCCTCATCATACATCGTGCGCCGTCTTTGGTGAGACGTGCCCGCTTCTTGGTTGTGATAAATGCCATATTGAGGAAGTCGATCCCATTGGATTTCGCTTCGACGAGGAAGTCGAACCATCCTCTTCCTCGTGCGGTGAGGACTCATACACGGGGCCCTTCCCCTCGCGGTAGTCCGGTGGTGGCGTCGAGCGCCATAACCCACGCCACTGGTGTATCCATGCGAGACGGTGACCGGGGGTACTGGGGAGGTACCAGTCCAGTGTGCATGCAACCCAACTTTTGTGCTAACTTCTTGCAATTCCTCTTCACTTTCTCGCATGTACATGAAACAATTATTTGTAGCAAATGTATTGGTCGGCAACATAAAGGGTGTTACAAAAAGTTAGTGGTATTGCTTACCTTAACAAATGAACGTAGTACCCCGGGGCCTTGGTGTCTAGACTCATGGAGTGATCTTGCGGCGTCATTGGACATTTTGGCGGTTGCTCGGCCTATACAAACAAACAAATGTATTGACATGTCAAACCTATCGGTTAAGTTTTGAAACGGGCTTTCAAAAGCTTTCGCTTTTTCCAATCTTACCAAGTATCGGTCAAGGGGGGCTCGGCGTGGTCGCGGTGTCCACCATGTCGTTTGTCGGTCGTAATCATCCTCACCGGCGCCTTTCTCGACTCCGCCGCTCAATCTTTGGTTGGTGTAGGGACGCCGAAGATATAACCTCGCCGAATTGTTTCACCATTTTAGGTACTCATTGAATACCCCCGATCATGTGGCTCGCCTTTGATCGAACGGTATGGGCTGCCTGTTTTCCCCACTCCACGATGAACTCGTGGTGCGCCACACTCCAGCCCTTCTCGTTGTACCTCTTTTCTACGCCGTAGCCGCAACATGAGCGAAATTATTAGTGGAGTGAAGGGCATGTATGATCCCTACCGGTATTGGGTTAGACATGCACCTATGCAAAAGAGGGTTAGTGGAGTAAAGGGGTGGTGGGCAGGCGATATCTTCCCAAACCGCACGCAAACTCGATTGATTGTGAAGCTCCACGATGTGGAAGAATATAAGTTTGCCATTCCACCGAACATTTGAGACTCCTCCCAACATTGAGGATTGAGGACGCCCCGTATATGTTTGTCGCTCCAAGGAGTCCATCTCACCTAATCGTTTTGTAGCAATGTTAGAGATCATTTTTCGAAAATTAGGACAATGGAACGACATAATGGGCAAGGTGCAAACCCTCGAACCGCGGTAAGATGGTCTATCTCATCCGTGTACTCCCTCGTACTTGCGTTCAGTCCGCCTCGTGACCGAGGTGCTTCGGATCCGCAGGTAAAGACCGCCGGAGTAATGTTTCCTCGTCGTCCCACACCCGCAACATGTACTCACCGCCGTTACCGGTGCGCGGAACCGCAACTTTGTAGGCCTCCCAATGGGCCACCTCTCCCATATCCAAATCTGCTGCAGCAAATAACAACAACCACCTAGGTTTGAGTATCTCCAACCGACAACAAGCCTCACACAACCGTCAGTATGTCCATGCCAACAACTGCGGTGCCCGGTACAGACGTCGCTATGTTCTCCCACTCTTGGCTAAGTATGTCGAGGAACGCCTAACCGATGTTGTTGCTTGGCCGAAGTCCGGGAATAGGAACGACCCAAGGAAGTGCCACAAACCACACCCTAGCATATCTCTCCAAAACATTATCGGGGTAGTCGGCCTGCGGGTTCAAGTCATTGAAGCGGTCCGCTAGCCATTGGTGGGACACACCCGACCCCTTCCCGAAACGTTAAGCCACAATGAGTTAGAACAGTTTTCTAAAAAATACATGTGTTAGCAAAATAATTTTTAAGGGGACAAGAGGCATCTTACTTGCGTCTTTTGTGATTGCTCGTCGTCCCTCCCAGGAAAGAAGCCACGAATCTGCTCAACTTTCTCCCTCCATTGACCACCGTCAAGTTTACCAAGAATCGCTAGTCCCCCCCGGCCTAAGGCACGGATAACCTTCACATCCTCCAATGTGATGGTCATCTCTCCGGAAGGTAGGTGAAACGTGTGTGTTTCGTGCCTCCATCCTGCATACAAAGAAGAGTTGTCAATTACATAATAGGTGCTAAGAAATGGAGTTGTCATATCCAATGTGTTCTGGCTGGAGTTACGGTCAACAAAGCAGCACTTAGGAGTGCGGGGTTCGTGGGCGGAAGACCTTTGTTGACAACGCGAACAATCTCCGTGAAACCAACTTTCGTATGTACGGCTGCAGTAACGCCGTCCCCAATCGTAGTCAGGCGATGTGTGTACGCGGGTCGCAAGTGAGGTATCAAGTCGCCGCCTAAGGCCCCGCCGCTCGGGGCCCTAGCTCAGTGTTTTTCTCGGGTCGCACTCCACCTCAAGGAGGGGGTACTCCAGGAAGCCGGTGGTCTTTGGACCACCGACGACGAGGCGCCATCCCGTGTTCCAAAGAAACAACTCGTTAGCCAACAAAACATAAACAATTTCAGCGGTAATAAAGAATATTACTATATAAAGTGGTAAACTAAGTATTAAGGCAAGTAATAAAACTATGAAACAAATGGACATAAATAAAGAAACTAATCGAAACTAAGTTTGTTCAATAAGTGTACACTAAAGTAGAATACTAAACTACCCGGCCGCCCTTGTCTTCTATGCCACCTTTGCGTTATGACCTCGGTTTTTTTTGCAGATTGAACAAAGATTCTTGGTCGGTTCCTCGTCAAACTCTCCGCCACCAACCCAATCGGGACCGAATCCTCTCTCATAGCATCCATGTCTCCCCCTGAGTCGCTTCTTTTTCCTCCTACCCTTCTCCTTTTTCCTTAGACTCGAAAGCACGCGGTGTAGTCCGCCCCGGTGGTAAGCCCGACCCCACCGCGATTCGTCAAGGTAAGGCTCATAACTCTTCTCCCAAACACGTAGTGTGTTCGATCGGAGAGCTTGGGGGGGGTGCATATAAGGCTCCACCGTGTGATCAAACCCAGCGTATTGTGCAAGCCGTAATCATGTGAGAGCAAGGGGCATGCATTATCCGAGGAACGTTGTAACCGCACTCTAGTTTGGCTAGATCAACACGGCACATTCGTCCACCTTGACGCTCTCCACCCACACTTGTGCCACCCTTGCCCCTTACACCGAAAAACATCCCTGTTTACGGTCCATATGCCTCGCCCGTATGGAGGTTGGACAATTTCTCATGCTCCTCCAAAAATTAGCCCCTTCAATTCCAAATCTTCCGGTCTCTCCTAGATTCCTCGGCAAGCAAGTCCATACCGCAACAAAAAAATATTCATTGCACTTAGTGAAGGTGTACTCCACAATTCGGACACCCAAGGATGGACTCCTTTGAACACACGGTTGAAAGACTCGAAGAGTTAGTGGTCATGATGCCCCCCTGTAACCCCCTCGTCATATGCTAGTGCCCACTTAGCTTTTTTTCTCGCCATTTGGTTTTGTAGCCATTCCTTAGCCTCCGGGTTCATGATCTTTTGTAGTTCTCGCTAGGGTCTCATTGAACTCATGTTGTGTTTTTCTCGTAAGCCACCTTCTTGAGCTATCGCCTCCTTCTTCCTTTGACGCCTCAAAAAAATTAGCAAACAAAATGCCTAACGCACCATTTGTGAACTAAAGGCGGGCAACCTTCAATGTGTTCATTTGCAGCAGCTAGTAACCCCGCGTGCTGTCGGAGAGATCAAGCAAATGGTGCGAGATGTCCCAAGCACTTGCACACGCAAGAGCCTCATGAACTAGGACCACGAGTCAATGCCCTCGTGTCTCGCCAAAGCAAATGCAATCGGTACTATCCGGTTCTCCGGATCAAGCTGCAGCGACCATCATCAAAGTGCCCTTATACTTTTCCGGTCCAAGAATGTATCATCAACTAAAATAACCGGGCCGACAAGATCTTGAAATGCATGCCGACATTGCTCGAAATACCGAGAACACACGATACAAAAACAGCCTCGAAGGAGCGGGGGCAACTACAATTATGACTAGGGGTGGCCGACACACATTTTTTCCCGCAACCCTTGAGTGTCTATCCACCATCTCATGCCCGGGTTATAGTGAGCCATTGCATTCAAGATCCCGGGCACTCGATTGTATGCTTCTTCCTAGGTTCCCCATCCGATAGCCAAGGCTATTTGCTTAGCTCGCCAAACCTTTCCATACTTGACCTCATAGTTGGTAATTCCAAATATGTGCTCTTTTTAACAAAGCAAGGGGATGTCATTGTCTTTGTCAACCATCCCCAATATACGACGGGCAAGGTAACGTAGCGATGGGATGGATGCTTCTTCTTACCCTCATTATCCCCGCATGTGTGGGGCCGCACAACTTTAGTAATCTTCCACGTACCATCATACCGATTCTTCCGTGCACGCAACTTCCAAGGGCATGTATGATCCCTACTACTACACCGGATATGATACCTCAACTCCTTATCCGAATGTGTGGGCGGTAGGGCCGATGGTGATGCACAAAGATAGTCTTCTAGGAATAGTTTCATCTCGACATTGACTTGAAGATCATACCCTTCCTAAGAATTGGGTCCTTCTCATTGTGCACCATGCCTCTACACGGTAGGAGACCGCTATCACAAACCGCCATATGAGTCATGCTAACATCCCTATAGTTGAACACTTGGATATTGGATGTTCCTCTAATCAATTGTCTTAGCTCTTCAACCGTGTACTACGGGTGGTGGAACGTGATGTTGTGCTTCCCGATCCTACCCCAAGAGTCATATGGTCTATCATCCTCCTCCAAGAAATCATGTACCAATCTCCCATGGGGCAAGACACGGCATGAAAAGACCGATGTCGGCCTTCGCATGCGTGGCTACTCCCCTCATCATCATCGAATCATCAATCACTACGCCCTCATCGCCCCTCATACGCCTCCGCCTCCGCCCTTCGCCTCGGCCTCTTCCCGCTCATAGTCCCCCGCATCAAAGTCATCCGTCCGCAAACCTCACTGGGATGTTCATGCAATCGCTCCTGTGTCACCTCGACCGTCCAAATCCATGTCCGTTCCTTCATGCTCGCCCCAAATCTTTGGCTCACCACGACCATCATCCAAAATCCTCAGAACCATTCTCAACAAACACCTCCGCCATGGTCACATTTGAACTTTGCACCACCCTAATGTATCGGGTCCATTGAGAAGGGTTCAACAATGGCACAATCACATAGTGAGCCCTAGTCTTCCGGTGTCAAACCTACCATTGAGTGTAAAATCACCGCCAAACTTCACCTTCAAACGGTCACAAAGGTCACGAGAATCTAGGGGGCTCATCAAACCATTCCACTTCTTCATCCATATTCTCTACCGTACCATCTTCTTTCCTAATGGTCCCACCGCATACAACACTTTCGGACACAACAATCCATCTACAAAGACATTCGACACCCACTTGATCATTTCATGGAATTAGTGAAACCTACGGTCCATACTAAATTAAGCTAAAACTAAATATCCTAGCAAGACGACAATGTATTACCTTGACGGGCGACGAAGTGGGGAAGCCGACGGCGGTGATGAGCGGCGACCATCGCCGAGCGCCGGGAATCGGGGCTCCACCCCTAAGGGAATAGAGGGCGCTCGATCCACCATTGGGGATGAAGGTAAAAACTTGGCGTGATGGCGTTGGAGGACGGCGCGCGGAGGGAGGAATGGAGGGCGCGCAACGGCGTGATGGAGGTGGCGGTGGAGGCGTCGCCCACCATGCGGCGACGAACTTGGAGGCGGCGGCGGCGGGTGATGGGCGGCGCCCGGCATGGCGAGCGCCGGCGGCCGCGCCGCGGCAGCTGCTGCCCGCAGCGCGGCGGCCGAGGTTGGACGAGCGGCGGGGCGCCGCTCCAGTACCCGGCGGGCGCGGCCGAGATGGGCAGGCGGCGGGCGGCCGGGAGGCGGGCCGACGGCGGGGCGGGAGGAGAAGCGGGCGGCGGCGGCGCTGAAGTTTTTCTTCGACTCTCGCTCGAAAAGCGGTAGAGTGAGGAAGACCGAGGGGACCCGAGAGTCGGGCTCGGCTCGGGGAGTAATTCGGCCTGCCGCGCCCCAGATCAGGCCTGGGCCGCTTCGATGAGCGCTTGCAGCGGCGGCCGCGCTTTTGATCTTGGGATTAGGGGTGAGCCGCCACGCGTCGGCGTGGTCCATGCGGACCCGTCGCCGGCAGCCTCGGCTACAAGCCGCATGCATGCTATGCGGCGGGCAGCAAAGCCGCTACGCTGGGGAGGCGGCGTCCCAAAAGGGTTATTCTCGAAAAAAATCTTTCAAAACCGGGTTAAAAATAGTTTTTCTTTAAAAAGGGTTTAAAAATAAAAAATTCTAATAGGGGATACAAGGTTTATATTAGTTACTCAACTAATATAAACCGAATGCGAAAAGGCTATACGGACTTACAGAGTGTTTTCTTTTTATGCAATACGGACATGAAATTCAATTGAATGAATGAATAAGAAAGCTATGGAGTGATCCAGTCCAACATAAAAAAATGGCACGAGAATGAAGAGATCAATTAGTTATTCTAAATTATAAGATGTTTTTGGCTTTTCCTAAAATATTGATTTTACTTTGTATCTACCTAGCAAAAGTAGCGTATCTACGAAAACATCAATACCTGGTGCAAAATCATTTAAGAAGCTATTATAGAAGACTCTTTGAGAAGGAACTGTAACCCCAACCAATGCAATCTACCTGCTAGTAAAAGTATAAACATCTTAAATTAAATTTTTATTCATGCAATGTCAAAAGTATAATAATCATATTAAAATTTAAAATCAAATGTATTAAACCTTGATGAATGCTAAATAAAATTAAAATTAAAACAATATAAATCGCATGAATTAAATTACGCGTCGAAAATGGAAAAAGGATAAAAAGAAGATTAATGTTGTTACATGGGCTGGTGGGCTGACCAATCTTCTGTTCGGAGTCGGCCATCAGCCCATCTCTGTCGGCATCAGCTCCCTCTTCCACCTCCCTCTTTCCGAAGGGCGAATTCGCGGCGTCGCACGCAACAGCGGACGGCGGACGGCGGACGACGCCACCTCGGAGGGAGCTATTCGATCCGGATCCAGATCGAGCAGAATCGACATGGACGGCGGCGAGCACGAGGCGGAGGAGTCCTCCTCTCAGCGCCGGGAGCGCCTCCTCGCCCTCCGCTCCGCCGCAAACGCGTCGCCGGCGGGGCTCCTCCCCGGCACCCGCGGGTGGCCTCCTCCCGGACCCTGTCCTCCCGGGGACCAGGCCGCGTCCGCGTGCCCGCCCCCGCCCCAGCGGTTCGACTACTACACCAACCCCGCTGCCGCCTTCACTTCCTCCTCCTACTCTGGCGGCGCCACGAATCCGACCTGGTCCCACAAGCGCAAGAGCCCACCTGCCTACCACGCCCCGCCTCCGCCGGCTTACGGTCCGTACTACCCTACACTCACCCACTAGTTTTTCCCTACTAATGTCGGATTAGGGTTGCATATCCTGCACAATTCAGTCTCGCCATACTCACAATTGAATCTAAACCTTAACAAAAAAATCCCTCGCCATACTCAATTGAATATTAACCTTAATATAAAACCTCCTCTTGCCTTCTGATTTCTAGTATTGTAGTAGTAGGCAGCGCTACTTGCGTCTCGCCATACTCAATTGAATCCTTAACAAAACCTCCCTACTACAAGTTTAAAACAGGTAGGATAATGCAGACTTACTGGGAACTTGGTTATACAGTACAACTCATTCCTGGTTTGCATTTAAAGAGAAACATAGTTTTCAGTTTCCAATCCACTTTATTCTTCTTCTCAGGTTTGCACATTCATACAATATTAAGGTTGTTTTTTGGGCATTCAGCTTATGTGTTCTGTTGGCAGTGACCGGGCTTGTGCCCTAACGCCATAAGTGTTTTTATGTGTTGTATTAGACTGGTACATACATGATTTTCTTGATGAATCTGCACTCAGATTTAAATTTTCATTTTCTATACACTTGAATTGGAAAAGGCTCGCTTCTGTGCTAAAAAGCTACTCTGTCATGTTTCTCAGTTAAATCTAAACATCCTTTGAGCATAATGTAAATTCTTTGTTCAATTTGGTTTTCCAGTATGCTGATGTTGCATGTTTAAGATGGTCTCAGAGGTAGCATGGCATAAAAAGGATGTGGTGTCTAATTCTCCAAAAGACAGTGAATGATATCCTAGGATTCCAGTTTAGTGATATTTGTAAGATTGAAACTATAGGGATTTTAACATGTTTTTTAACACTTGAGTAGCTGGAATTTGGTTAACCAAAGAAACAAGGATGCCAGTGAGAAACAGATAATTATCTATCGCAGTTAAGAAAACAGCCTTACAGCAGTGGCATACAAGCGGTTCTAACAGGTTAGGGAATGTGATTGAAAAAAAAAAAACTTAGAGTACAATTTTTGGGTTAATCATTTGAAGTCATAGTGCTTCCATTACTTGTATATATTCTAGTATCCAGTATGGATGCAAACTATTTTGGGTGTCTGGTTCCATTATTAACATTTGAGGATTGCCATCATCTGTTTGTTCTCTTGTGCTTAGCATGGCTGTTGTGTTTAGTTCTTCTGTTTGCTGCGTGCTTAACCTACCAATTCCTTTTCAGTTCCATCTGTGATGTCATAACTACTGTAGAATGTCACCCTGACCAATGTTTCTAACTCTCAACCAGGGAACTATGGCAGCGACCATCACCCTCCACATCAGCATCATATACCATCACAAGTTCACTCTCCATCCCCGATGCCACAAGATGCACCAGGGAGCAGTCCATGGCGAAGTCCTATGCAGTTCCAGGATCCAATGTCAGGTTACCAAGGAGCTCCTCGAGCTCCACCTCCTTGGGGCTCACATTCTGGTCCTCGGGGTCGAGGTTTTTATTCAAATTCACCAAACTCTGGGTTCAGGCACCCAAATCCCATCCAAGGTGGTAGCCCGATGAATTATGGACCAAGAGGTGGCCCATACTCATCTTATGGGCGTGGCAGGGGGGCCAACTACTTTGGCAGCCCAGGTTCAAGGGGTAGAGGTGGGAGGGGTGGCGTCGGTTTCCAGAACCATCCTGGCTGGCAAGGCCGGAGTTACTTCAACAAGTCAATGCTTGATGACCCTTGGCTGAACTTGCAACCTGCTGTTGGCAACATACTAATACCTAGGAGTGAGTATGATTCCAACAAGCCCTGGCTTCCAGAATCGCTGCGCAAAAAGAAGGAAACACCTGCTCAAGGCCAAATTAAATCAACATCAGGATTGAGCCTAGCAGAATACCTTGACCTGTCTTTCAATGAGGTTTCTGATAAAGAAAAGTAGGCTTTATGTAAGCATAGTTAGGACGACAGGTTGATGTTGTTTTTGCTATCATTTGCAATAGATCTGTTCCCTCTGAAATCATGTGCTCCTTTATTTTTGCTCCTCCCATTGCTCTGTATTGTGCGGATATGGCAATTTTACAGTATTTATGCATTCTAGCGATCTTGTTGTACTGAATAACTAATTAATAGATAGAGGAAGCAAAATGTTTTAACAGTAGTTTTGGTGCACTGTCAGTTGTAGCAAGTTCCATTTCACTGCACCTAACTCTGATGTCGTGGAGCATTTGACAGCATGTCTGTTTTGGTGAACCTCTTCATTAGAACTTAATAGGCTTTATTGAAAAAAACAGACCTGTGGAGTAGGGGAAGTAACAGGTTGGGTAGCATGTCTGTTTTTTGTTGGTGCATAACGACTAGTGAGTCCGACATGCCTGTTTCTTGCATTGCATAGAAAGTTAGGTTGGAACTCTGTTTAAAAAAAGCTGCAAAACGTGTCCCAAAGGTCAGCTGGAGATGCTCTTTCTGATCAGTCTGGTGGCATTCCATCACTATCTGTAATAGTGCTCATTAGACCAACTTCCAGGCTTCAGAGCTAGTGTTGGCACAGTTTCAACTGTAATGGAGCACATCACAACCAATTTCTGGGCATAAATGTTACCCACACAACAGAGAGATGAGCCGAATGGTTCAGTAACATTACAAAGATCACAAGTTGGAAACTGTGTCATCCTGACACTGAATGTCAGAGTAGTCTTCAGATTAATGCAAATACCTGATGTCGCTGAACAAAATTCCGATACCTAATTCTAATGCACCATCGAAGTTTATTGGAAGAACTATATAACACTACAAGTGGCAGCACAAGATAGCTTAAGGAAGGTTTCAACTGCCATGGTCACCTATATTCATATGTGTAGTCTGAATGATCGCTGCCAATAGGTTCTGACGGCGGCATCCAGCTCCAGCAGCATTGATTCTACTTTCATGGCACAGAGCATCTTATCTTTCATGTCCATAGAATGAGTTCTGCAAATCAGATAATGCGTCCACAGCATCCTGACAAAGGTCTTCCGGAAGTTCTTCTGGTGGACAAGGTATCACAGAGTTACCCATGATATGCCTTGCCAGATTTCTTAACCGGTCATCAAGATTCAAGACCTTTGTCATATATAGCCCAGTCAAGTAAGGCCCTTGAAACAGCCCTCTTGACCTCCTCTTTACACCTGTCTTCTTCCTATATTTGGTAGGCTCGAAAAGCTTTCCAACCATCATCAGCATTACAAACATGTTATAGAGATGGAGATCATGTTACCCTAATCGAAGTTTACTAACACATGCTTGATATTAAAAAGTTGGAGAATGAGCAAGTGCCTACAAAGGGAAAAGGTGTGAATTCAGGATGTTTGCTCGTCTTCCCTCTTTAGCAAGAGCATCAAGTATGTTATTTGTCCCTACGGATCTTAATTACAGAGAAGCTTCTTGTTTGATTGATGTCTGGCACTTGAGTAATGATAGACACATCAATCGATGTCTATGATGAGTGTGTGACGATCCAGCAAGCACGGTGGAGGCCAACACCTAATTGTCAATGAGCAAAAGTGATGTCATGAAGATCTGAGTGCAGTAGCCAACTTGACACCAAAGAGGAGGACGTGATTCAGCCTCCAAGGGTTCCAAGACCTGAGCAATCGCTACCTGTAAAAACAAGCATCAATTCTTGTTTGCTTACCTAAAATAGGATTCTGTAAGTCAACAGAGGCATTAAAAAACATCCTAGAAGCATCCTGAGTTTGTGAGATAGCACAATAAGTAGCATCTGCAATGGTAGGAGCTATAGCAGCATGTGGAATAGATTCAGGCATAATGTCGCCAGTAATAATCCGAGCATTTCCAGGTTTGCATCTTAGGCCCTTACTACAGTACTCTGATTAGCGTTTACTAGAAGTAGGCGTTTGATTAAATCACAACACTTAACTAATTAACTTAGTTGAATAACTAAAACAGTCAGGAAGCAAAAAGGAAAAAACAATCAATCAAGAAACAAAAACAAAGAGAACCGTGCTATCTTTCCCCTCTGTTGTTCAATAGATACATTAGGCTGTGAAGAAGGCGCAAAATCCAAAAAGAAACAGAGGTTAGGTAGCACGTCTGATTTAAAGGATTTTTTTTTTTTTTTTTTGGTGCATAATGAATCATCTGAGACCGATCTTGTTTCTTGTATTGCGTCCAAAGTGTCTTGTATTTGCGTCCAAAGTGAGCTAGAGACTCTCTTAATCAAAAAGCACACAAATCTTTTTGCGTGATGCTCAAAGAAAGGGTTCACACTTCAGAGATGGTTCTATTAGCCTGCCAGTCTGGTAGTGGCAAATCCACCATGCCAGCCGCTTTTGCTGTGTGTTTCTTTTTACAAACTAAAGAACATGATTATGCATTGCATTCCACTGTAGCACGGTTTGACATGGCCAAGATGAGAAAAAGGTTGGCCAATTCTGTTAGCAAGAATGGAAAAAGGTTGTTCTGTCTGAGTGACTGACTGACTTGGAACCAACCAAGGCAATGGAAAAAATAAGACAGTGATTTGTGTTTGGCTCAAGCGAGTCTGAATCCTCTGAAGTTGGCCTTGGCCCCATAGATTCTGGTATGATTTGGCCTGGTTTGCTGGATGATGGCGATGCCGATGCCGAATTGCCGATGGTGACTAGCCTACTAGGCGATGGCCGTGTGGCTATATCCGCTTTGCACGTTCAGACTGAGACTAATTATTAGCCAGTCGATAAGCAGATGCCACCATGCATGTGAGAATGAGATTGATTAGCAGCAACATCCACTGCAAAGCACATGTGAGATTGGTTAGCAGAGGATCATATATGTTCTGATTATTGTCGCTAAATCTCACTGGTGATACGGTTGGGATTTGTGGATGGTATTTAATTTGATTTAAGTTGCTGTCGTTTAATACGAAACTCTGACTCTGATCATCAACAGTTTGGGTTTTGGTCGCCTGCTTTATAAATGTATGTACTAGTATATTCCAGGGATGATCTGCCTAACATAACCATGAGAGCTGACTCCACTCGGCTGACTGATGGCTTACACACATTGTTTGTTTCTTGTTAGATCAGATGAGGTAATACATTTTGTACTATTAGTAGTATATACAGCAGACGCCTTACATGAGACCATGTAAGGTTGGGTTTGGATCAGAGTGTTCTCTGGATGGCTTATACTATGTGCCAGTAAGCAGGCCTGATTTCTTTTTTTAAAAAAAAATAAAAATATTTATTTGTTGTTCACAAGTAACAGGCCTGCTGTTGAGTTTCAGTTTCAGTGGGGTTTTCATCATGTTTCAGCACGGCAGAAGCTTGATGCATGATGTTGTTGGTGCGATGACAAATAAAATAATTGTTACCGGTCTTGTGTCGTCGTCGGTGCCTTCTAAGGATACTGCAGACTGGTACCCGTGTTCTGCTAGTCACATTTATTTGATGCATTCTCACGGGTAAGCAAATTATATTATATGTAAAAAAAATGTATCTAGTTTTCAAATCACGGCACCAAACATCTGTTGTTGTTGTGGAGTTAGTTGCACGGTACGGTACCCTTCAAAAGTATTTTGCATGCATCTCGATTCTCCCCTTTTAAAGTACAATTTGTCCAACTTATACTAATCCAGTTTAGACGATGGCCAGGGAAGGAGAAAAAATGACTTGCTTCCTCAAAAGAAGCATGTCATGCATCCTAGTTTTCTCCTTAATCATCAAATGATCTTAAATTTGATCCAGTTTATTAACAATATCAACATTTAAGAAATTACCACAAAATAAATATCATTAGATACGTCATGTTGAAATATACTTTTATAATGTCAGTAGTTATAAATTCCGATCATCTTCACCATAAACTTGGTGCAACTTAAATAGTTTGACTTAAAAGACATTTCAGAGGTAGTAATAAAAAGTGCATGCTCTAGAGAAAACAAACTCATCAGCCATGAGACCATTGATCAGCAGGAGGAAGACAATTGTGTTGGCAGGACACAATCAGCAGGACATACGTGTGCGCAGCATGCAGTTTGACGGAAAAGGTTGGCAAATTCAGTTAGGAAGAGGAAAACACCTGCTGTCAATGTCAAAATGCGTGCGTGTTAATTTGGCGGAAGCGAATTCGTCTCATCACCATCGAGTTAGCTTGTCAGGTCGCATCCAATTCGACACTTCTGATATGGTTTTTGTCTGATCGGGTTTGTTTTCTATACGCATCGTGGTCACTGCTCACCGGGAAGTTTCTAGGGATTGTCATTGTTACATCGAGATTTGCGGAGAAAACGGGCCATGGCTAAAGTTTTGCCAAAAAACTTCTAAATTTTTAGACTTTCTCCATCACATCACACTAAATACACCAAAAGACATATGTTCGGATTAGTAAATGTATGTAAAAAAAAATAACTACTTACACAGTTTTGTCGTAAATCAAGAGACGAATCTTTTGAACCTAATTAGTTCATAATTGGACAATGTTTACCAAATACAAACGAAAGTGCTACATGAAGTGCTACAAGTAGTTAGAAACAGATTGCTTTTGGCAAATATTTTGCCATCTAAGGGCTGTTCGCAATAGTAATAGCTAGTGCTAGTGTGACAGAACCTCCTAATTATTGGGCCCACCTCGCACTGGTCATTGTCCCAAAGACCTTTTTGGCTATGCAGATGTACCTAATAACTTAAGAAGCCTGGTGTCATCGAAAACCCCGATTACACCTCATATCGGGATCAACAAAGAAATAGCTACAACATTACAACATTTGCTACGAAAATATAGATCGAGTGCGGAAGAATAATAACATAAATTTTACAAAATGTGAATAGGTTACATTTGAGTAAACTTAACATATCTTTTACAGCTAGCTACGTAGTCGGCCTGATGTGGAGGTGAGAGACAATAACAAAGACTATTTTATATTATTGGACTCACATGCTCTTCTCACATATTCTTGGGCCACGTGAAATAGTCTAGATATTTGCATGTAGCTAGTGACTATTCTCTCTTACTTTTCTCTTGCCACGCCACATCTAGATAGCCAAATAGCTAACCATTGGAGACGGCCTAAACGAGGCCTAAATTGTATGTTGTTGTTACTCCATTGAGGATCAACCAAACGCTTAGAATCAACAAAATTTTTTGGTTTTGCTTTTGCATCTAAAAAATTGCTCTCTAGTGTAAAAAGTCAACCAAATGGTTGAATTAAAAGTGTTTTTTTGTTCCAATGTCACGACTTCCGTGTGGCATAATTAATAATTTTTGTAGCACCTTGAATATTTTTCCTTCTTAAATACGTTGAAATAGAAAGAAGTTTTACAGCTGTTTGTAAAACTGTTTCGTCGAGGAAGATAAAGAGAGTGATATGTTTAAATTTAAACTAATGACGCGTCCGTCCTAGAAGCCAGAAAATCAAAAAAGAAGTGAGTGAGGGGACTTTCGAGTACACAGCTGATTATCTAGCCTTTCTGAATATCATTCCGTTTCCACCTATGATCGAGAGATTTGTGTATGTACTAACTATCATCTTTTTCTCTTTGGGTGTTGTCTCTTTTTACATACTTTTTTTCTCCTTTTCATAAAAAAAAAAAAAAGACCACCGGATTATTATTGGCAGCTCTCATTTATGTTTGGCATTCTTATTGGCAAAAATTCAAAAACAAGTCTCCAACAGTTTTGCATTTAGATTTGGCAATTTGGGGAAGTTGGTAAAAGAGGTCGTCATACAAGCATTTAAGCGTGCACTATGACCTTTAGCATTCGAGCGACGCATCCGTATGTATCGAAGATGTGGAAGGACATAAACATAATTTTGTTTCTATCTTAGAGTTTCTGATGTAAGTTTTCAAGAGGTGGAAGGACATAAACATAATTCATCATTTTGTTTTTCTCTCGTGGTTCTTGATGTAAGTTAGATCTTAGCTTGACAAGTGAATTACGCCAAACCGTTGGATATGAGCTCTTTTTTTTTGATTTGGCATTTGGATTTGAGAGTTGGCAAACAAGGACAATTGTCAAACCACAAATGGAGAACTGTCGGTTGCTTTCGACTAGCTAGAGTGCCTTGTCGTTTGGGGAATTGGTCTACAATTTTTTTTTGAAAATTTTTAATACATTTTTATATGGAAATTACAGAAAAGTGCACAAGTGCACTTTATCTGTGGAATTCCAAAAAATAATTGGATGTCGTCCGCTGTAGTGTCTCAGAAATGCACTTATTCTAACATATACCACTGGGTTGGCTTAGAGCTGCCCCATTTCCATTTCCATCACTAGAATAGTTTATAAATATAGTGCCACGTAACACATAATTTTGTTGATTTAACAATAACATTAAAGATAGGATGAAGCTGGGTATCATCTAAGAAACTACACTATGTTCCGTACTAAAACCAAATTTAAAGGAAAAACTGTATGAAATTCATTGGGATTAATCCCAATATAGTGCCACGTAACATATATCAATATTGATATTTTAGAAATACCAATACAGGATAGGAGAGTGGGGAGGAAGAGGAAGGATATAGTATTCCCTAGATCCAAACAAACAACATAGTTTAAGTCTCCTCCTCTTCAACTCTCATTCCCTCCCACCAATTCCCCCCAACCAAATGAGCCCAGAGTACTTTAGTATTTCCTATATTAGGATTAGCCGCAAGTAGTCTTGGTGTTGAAACCGTCGGATTTAAAATTCAAAAAAAAAACCGTCGGATTTTTCTCCATGTTATGTGAAGTAGTAGAGAAATGGTTGATCTCAATTGAAAAGAAGTGGTTGATCACCTCCTCATTGGGGAGACACTTTTTGACTAACAGGACTAGAAGATTAATAAACGTGTCATCCTCAACACAAGGCTGATCTACACTATCATATTAAAACAGTTTCTATTAAGAAAAAAGAGGCGCGATCGTATATTAAGAGAAGATTCCTTTTTGTAGTAATGGTGAAAGCCGTTCCTTTTAGACTTGAGTAGGTTCTAAATTAAAACTTGTCCATCCAAAATTATGGCAGACTAAAACTTAGACATGCCCAAGTTTAAGAAAGGAAAAAGAGATATATATTTTTTTTTTTTGGTAATGAACCAACAACCATGGCTAAGGGTCTGTTTGGTTCCATGAACTAAGGACTAGGAACTAGTTAGGGACTAATTATTAGTCCCTAAAGGTGTTTGGTTGACGTAACTAATGAGAGACTAATTGTATACAAAAAAAGACCATTATGCCCCTGTTATTTGCCCCGCTGCTATTAAAAAAAGGACCTAGCGCATGCGAGCGCCGCGAAGTCCTGACGGGAAGCTGCTAGCGGCGGCGCATGGCTTCATGCGCATCTCACGGGCGAAGCGGCTAGCGGCGGCGCATGGCGAGCTAAGCGGATCTCGGCAGGGCAACGAGTGGATGGAGATGCATGGGGGTATGGGCTGGAATTTTCCCCCAACTAGTCCCAATTAGACTCTCAAGAGGGGCTAATGGACTAGGGGACTAGTTGGGACTAAAAATTAGTCCATTAGTCTTGGTGTTTGATAAATTAGGGACTAATTGGGACTAAAAATTAGTCCCTAGTCCCCCCAGGAACCAAACAGGGCCTAAAAGCCTAAAACCTAGCTTTTAGACATGTCTTAATTTAGGTTAGACAAGTTTGGAATCCATCTGACAGCATCTCCAGCTATAAGTGTTGGTTCATTACCTATTTAGATTAGACAAGTCGATATGCAGGAGCATGTACGTGCATTGAATTATTGTGCTGGTAAATATTGTGGCCATAGAAATATATTTCTTGCGTGGCAGTGGCACCACGCACCAGCACCCCCACAGCTTTGTTTTTTTTTTTTTTTGACAACAAACATATATATTAAGATATCATAACAGCCAGTTTACAGATAAGTCCTTACGAGAAGACCGAATTACAAATAAGTCCTGGATCCAAAGCGGAACGAGGTATTTGTCCATGGCGACGGAGATGATAGAACTGTCGGCGCTTGGTCGTAGGGGCGCCGAGGATGCATACACCCGGTGGTATGACCGCCAGAGAGCATCGATTGAGGGTGGGCCGGTGAAGGCAACAATGAACGAGCACATCGACGACCAAAAGATTCGGTTGGAGCCGCCGGGCCGGAGATTGATGAAGCGGCTTGGACCAGATCCCATGGGGAGGTGGCGCTGCCGAGCAAACACCACTAGTGGAGCCACCATGCCGGAGAAGAGAGTTCTAGGACCGAAGATCGGCCGTGGTGGGGTAGGCGAGTCGGAGAAGACGGAATGCCCAACCAAGAGGGGGAGGCAGTGAGGGGCAATCCTAGGGACCAGATCCACCCAAGAGAGGATCCGATCCATAGGCTCCGCTCTCAAATCGACCTCAACTACAGCCAGATCGAGGGCGACGGCTTGGAGACTCGGTACCTGTCAGGATGGAAATGGGCGGAGGTGAAGCTGCTAGAGAGGGCGACAGGGAGGACTTTATTTTTGTTTGTAATAACCAGGAGCAAGGACGATGGCGAAGAAAACTAAATACGACCTACTACTAGCTACTAGGTACTGGAGGCGGGTGCCCTGCTCCCAGCGCAAGCCCGGCGAACTTCGCCGGAGGCTGACGGTAGGGGGCTGGTTGGGAGACGACGGGGAGGGCTAGTTGGTTTTTCTTTCTTCCGAAGGAAGGCCTTGTTTAGTTAGCTTCCAAGTTTCTAGTTTTTTCACTCTCTCTCCATCACATCAATCAAAGTATACATATGGAGTATTAAATGTAGGTAAAAAAAACTAATTATACAGTTTGGTTGCAAATCACAAAACGGATCTTTTGAGCCTAGTTAGTGTATGATCGGACAATATTTACCACGAACAAACGAAAATGTTATGAGAGTTAAAATTCTAACCTTTTGAATTTTGCTATGAAACAAGGCCGAAGCACAACGGCCCTCAGCTCAATCATACTCCCACAGCTTGATGTTGGTAGTCAACATTTAATTTGCTGAGTCGCGACAACCGGACGGATGGTCGTGGGAGAGAATAGTCAACGTGTGGTGTGGCAGCCAGTAGGACGGAATAGACAGACAGAATCGGAGGGAGCTGTAGTCGTGGCGGTCGCTGGACATGGACTGGTGCGCCACGGACGACACGGCCAACGTACGGTGGAGGTGGGGCTGTGCCTGGTGCGGTACGTGGAGTTGGACGCCCGGCGCGCACGGCAAGCACCGGCGAGATGGCCGGAGCACGGCAAGCAAGGAAGCCGTGTTGTTTCGTCCGTCCGTTTGAACCAACCAGCCAAACCAAGGAACAAACTAACGGTGGTTTGACCAGCCGGCCGGCGCCGGCGGACGCATGCATGCAGTGGAAATGGAAACCGAACCGGAAGGCGCGGCACGACGACGCGGCCATACCATGTCGTTGCCCACAACGCAGCCGCACCCACACCGCCGCCCCACCTAAACACGCTTAAACTAGGAGCTGTCACCGCGGCTTCAGCTTGTACTTGGTCACACTTGCTACCAGCTGGATCCATCAACAGCAAGCATCTGGGTCGTTTGTAATTCCGCCGCCATCCGTCCATTTACTCTTTTTTTAGGGGGGAATATTCGGGTTACTCGTACAAAATACAAGTACTCATTTACTAGTGCAATAGTTCAATAAAAAATGCAAGGTCAACCCTATGCATGTCGTTGTGTTCTTCACTAGGCTAGTCTCAATAAGAGGTTTCACCTCCTGGTTTCAAGACATAACACTCGTCGTGAAATAGGGTGAAACTTGGTCTCTCGGTGCCCAGTTTCGTGCAACAGTTTCATAGATTATTCATTAATGGGTTTCTTCCACAAATTGCTTCGCGGCAGGGATGGAGCCAGCGTAGATCTAGAACGGGTCCGCCCAGGCCACTACGTACATGGGGGAGGAGGGGCCACATGCTCCCAAGGAGAGCTCGAGCACTCGCGCCCGAGGCATGGAGGCCATCCCCTTCCCATGCGTGCAGCCCGGAGGCCGAGGAGCTGCGCCCTTGCGGTGTCGGCCTTCACCGAATGGAGGACAAGCGGGGCAGCCAATGGAACACATGCGCCAACCTAGCGGTAGACGGCCTCACGGGCACACAAACTTGTGGCACGCGGCAGACGGTCGCGCGGCGATCGCCGAGCGGTGGGCGCGGCGACCTCGTGATAGTTGTGGCGGACGGGCGCGAAGCGCCGACGGCCACACGGGCGCGATGGGCACGGTAGATGGACTTGGACGCAGCTGGACGGCCTCGTGGGCACATGGATAGCCTTCGCTGGGCGGGCGCGAATCGACCTCGCGGTTCTAGCGGACGGCAAAGACGGGCGGCGACGGGCACGATAGATGGTCTTGGACGTGGCAGACAACCTCGTGGGTGCATGGACAGCCTCGCGATGAAACGACCTTAACGGTCTTAGTTGGAGTGTCGTGGGGCGACTCGAGGCATTGGAAACAACGCTGATACGTTTCATGCCGTGAAACGTTTTGCTTCTCTCTGCTCCCAGTTTCATGCAAAGATTTCATTTTTTACTAATGTGGCACCATATTTAATATGCATCAAACGACGATGAAACCTGTATTGAGACGGGCCTTACAACACAATCCGCGTCTCGCTGGTTTCCATTTCCTGACGAAAACCAATTGACCTACCTAATATGTACAGTAAAAAAATTTGTGGTATATAGTAAGCACTATACATACTACAGTACTAGCTAGCACCCAATGAATTTCTCTTTGCATGGTGTCATCTCCAAACTTTAGACTAGTTGGAGCGTTTGGACTTGTTTTGACTTTGCCATGCTGTATGCTCATCTTTTTTTTTTCGCCCCTTTGTAATTGACTACTAGTATTGATTCATCTCCAAATCTGTCATGTGCTAAAGAAGGCCATATCCATTGTGCTGATGCTGGCACACGGTTGTTTTTTCTCGTTTTAAAAGAAATAACATTATTAATAAATAAATAAATAACTGCATTGACTGGTATCCCTGGATTAATTACTTGCATAATAGTCAACCAATACATAGCATTTTCCTTTATTTTATTCCAAATTCAAGGTGCAAAAAATGGCAATTGTTAACTACTCCCCATCCTAGGATCAGATCAGATCAATCAAGAATAGAATCAGGAAAATCATCAGATGGTAAAGCACTGTTGTTAACTTTGAGCTAAAACAGATCAGCCTAATCATGTACGCGTTGTACAAACACTGCCAATGGTAGGATCTACTGTAGTAAAACTTCATTGCAAATCCATCTGACTTCATCTTGTGCCGTCGTCTTCCTTCCCTCCCTCCTCTCCTCTGCAGCAGCTTCTTCTCCTGTTCCTTGCTTGCTCTGCTTTTCCCTCTCCTTTTCTTGGTCCACGGCGACCCAGGGCCGACGGCAACGCAAGCCTCTTCTTCCTCCTCGCATCCCTCACCCCAACCCTACCCCACGCCACCAACCCCGACCGAACCTCTCCCTTTCCTCTGCTCCACCTCAACTCCGTCCGGCCCAACTCCTGCTGACTTCAACATCCATCCATTCCATTCCCCCGCCATTCGCGCCATGATTATTCCTCCCTCCATCCCTACTACTACTACTACTTGTTGCTGATTCCTTCCTCCCCTTCCCCTTCCACCACGGCATCAGCAGCATCACCCAGCAGCTCAGCTTCCTCCCTCCCCTCGGCCGACCCCTCATCCGCCAACACCCGGCAACGAACCAACCAAGAATAATGGCGTCGATCCGCCGCCCACACTCGCCGGCGAAGCAGCACCTACTGCGGCACCACCACCCGTTCGGCTCTTCCTCCCCGCCGTCCTCACCTCTCCGCCACTCCTCCTCTTCCCCTCGAACCCACCACCACACCACCGCCGGCGGATACCCGCACCCGTTCCTCTTCTTCACCCGGCGCCCACTCCCACGGTTCGCGGCCTTCTTCCTCCTTGGCTCCTTCCTCGGCCTCCTCCACTTCCTCTCCCACCTCCCGCACCTCACCCCGCACCTCCGCCCGCCGTCTTCCCCCACCGCCGCCGCCACCATCCTCCCCCACCACCACCACCCCATCGTCCGCCTCAACGACGACGACGACACGGACACCAACAACAACAAGCTGCTGGTCATCGTCACCCCACGCGCGCGCGCGCCGCGCAGGCCTACTACCTCAGCCGGATGGGCCACACGCTGCGCCTCGTCGACCCGCCGCTGCTCTGGCTCGTCGTCGAGGCCGGCAAGCCCACGCCCGAGGCCGCCGCCGCGCTCAGGGGCACCACCGTCATGCACCGCTACGTCGGATGCTGTGACAAGCTCAACGCCTCCGATGACCCGCTCCGGTTCCGCCCGCACCAGATGAATGCCGCGCTCGAACTCCTTGAGAACCACCGACTCGATGCCATTGTCTATTTCGCCGACGAGGAGGGCGTTTACTCGCTTGATCTCTTCAAACGTCTGCGCCAAGTCAGGTACTACTGCTTGATTTGATTCCTTGCTCCGGCATCTTCTCTGCCCTGCCCGCCCGGCCGGCCGCCATTAATCAATGGGTTCTCGCCTCCTCCTTCCCTCCCTCTGCATTCAAAATCTGTCACCTCATCACCTGTCAAATTAAAGATCCCATCTTTGATGATGAATGGTTTCGTACTAGTACAATCTACAATATTTACGACTAGCAGAGTACTACCTTGAATTGAATGATTTGCGGTTGCCCTTATCCAATCTGATTTCAGTCAGCCTCTGGAATTCTATCCGATTGCAAAGAGGCCTGGGGGAGTTTGCTTGCTGTCTAATTCTAGCCAAAGGCTCACTTTTTCCTGTTATGCTGTCTGAATCCACTGAAAAATTGCTACCTTTTCTTTTTCTATCAACCAATACTGATGCTTGTACTGAACATAGGACTCAAAAGTTCTTACCATTTTTTCTTGTCTGACAGATTCAGTAGATTCACCGTTTTGCTTTGTATATACAGTAGGTGCCCATTGGTAATTCATACTAGTTTATATTAATAATTGAAGAATGTTGGTTTTATACTCCAAAAAATACTAGTAACATGCCAACAATTAGATCCTGTAGCAGACCAGAGCAGTGAAATATGATATTCTATGTTTATTGAGAAAATTTGATGCTCCATATATATAAATCCTGCTGTTGACTTAATGCAAACTCCTCTCATGATTAGGAGGTTTGGCACATGGCCTGTGCCAGTCATCTCTGAAAACAGAAAGGATGGTGTGGTGCTGGAAGGCCCTGTATGTAAACAGAACCAAGTTGTGGGGTGGCACACAAGTGAGCATGCCAGCAAGATCCGTAGATTTCATGTTGCTATGTCGGGTTTCGCGTTCAACAGCACCATGCTCTGGGACCCCAAACTCCGGTCTCATTTGGCATGGAATTCAATCAGGCATCCGGACACTGTGAAAGAAGGTTTTCAAGTAAGTTTGCCGTTTCTGTTTTCTGGCTGTTCATTCGTATGTTCCTTCTGCTCTTGGATACTACGTACTCCTGTCCATTTTGCAAAGTACTTACATAGACAGACTGATCTACGTTCTGACTGACTATTATGCAACACTAGGTATGTTTAATTTCGCCATTATAAAATGGCTGCAGTGGAATAAAATAAGACTCAAACCGCTGGTTAGCCATCAAACACATGGCTACCACCCGAATGGGCAGCTTTGCTGCATACTTGTCTGGACTTTGTTTACAATGCCTTTCTGCATATTGTACTGCTTCTGAGATGGTTGTTAATTTGCAGGTAACCAAGTTCGTAGAGCAGCTAGTGGAGGATGAAAGCCAGATGGAAGGCATACCCGCTGACTGCTCTCAAATAATGAACTGGCATGTGCCATTTGGATCTGAGAATCTTGCCTATCCCAAAGGATGGCGAGTTACGACGAATCTGGATGTGATCATTCCTCTTAAATAGTATCACCAGCTATGTTCATCAAAGCACTGACTCCTTTGACAGGTTTGTTTTGTACCTTTCTGTAATCTGCTTTGGTTCTCTCTCTACATATGGATGGGTTCTTAATTGGTACCCATTTCTTACATTCGTCAACTTGACGCTAGCATATGTATACAAAAGGGTTATTGGGTCCCCTATGAGTTGTCTTTAGTATTTCAGTGACATCTGCTCCACAAAATCACAGCTTGTAGCATCTCAACGTGCACTGTATTAAATTAATCGGCTTATGATTGCGACACATTTCAACTTTGATGATCTTCCCTTGAACCCATATGGTTGATCACAGCCAACTTTTACTTTCTATATCCTCTTTGTTAGGTTGAAAACATTTGTGTCATATCATCAATGCTTTTCATTTGTATAACTGAAAGTGTGAAAAATATTAGCACAACTTCTTTTCCGAAACTTAAATAATTCAGATATTGATATCCATTTCAAAAGCATCCAATAATCTCTAGCAGATCTGTTAACGGGGTTGATTGGGTTCGTGGTCCAAACTTCTTTTTGTCTGGATTCATTGTTGTTGTCCTTTCTACCTGCGAATAAGATGTGTGATATTTTTCTTATCTGAGCTAATTTTTTGGTACTGTTTTTCAGGCATATACTGTAGAAATTAAGCCATGAAGCTTTGGCTTTGATGGTGCAGAGGAATCCCAGGTTGACTACATTGGAGAAGCAGCTCTTGAGAAGAGGAGCCTTCTGGTTCTGCGCAACCTCATGCAGAATTTCTGTTGTTATAGTCGAACTTTTTTGGGAAATATTTTGTAGGATGAAAAATTAGTGCAGCATCAAGAACCAAGCCAGCCATCTTGCTGCAAATCCGTGCATTGTATATGTTAATGTTGTTTGTTTTTTTTTTTTTTTTTGGAGTTCACAAGCCAAAGGGCGATATATACAAAGTTTTTAAATCTTCTGCTTAGTTTCAGATTATTTCAGGAGTTTGAGTAAAAGCATCAGTGGCCTTATCTTCAATTGCTGCATTTCTTGCTCTTATGTGATGTGATGATCCTGTACACAACTGTACAAGTGCTAAATCTATTGTTGCCGCATGATGATCAGTACAAGTTATTTATCTGTCCTATGATGTATTGAGCTGTTTGTGTTTCAGAGGAACACATACACATTTTATATTCATTTTGTAGCTTCAAAACTAAAAGGTGTATTTGCAGAGTGTTTAATCTCCTGCACATTACTCCATATGTTTCATTACAAGTATGGGCCTTTCTTTTTCATGGCCAAGTGCTGATATTTAGTTTTCGGAGAAATGATAATTGTGTAAATTTGTTAGCCGTGGAAGATTATAAGCTGTGCTATGTCAGAGCATAAATAAAAAGCAACATAAATACATTCAAGCGTCCCTGTGCAATTCTGATTCCAAGCTCTTCCTCAATCTATTCCCAACTCCTGAAATGATGATGAGCGACGCTTTCTGGGCCATCTTGTGCTTGTCCCAATAAATATAAATATAGATTAGCACAATGGCAATGTATCCAATCGTATGATGGCAAAGTAGCCAAGCCCATTGCCAAAATTGCCATTTTCTCGCCCATAGTACGGCAAACGAACTTTTTGGAGCCCATTGCCAAAATTGGCGGACCGACCCAACTCGCGACCCAACGCGTGGGCCGAATTTTTGGAGTTCCTTGGTGCGGAGGTGTGAACATGGACTGGCAGGGGGACAGCGTCGACGCGCTCGTCGTCGCGGGCGACGTGACCGAGACCAGGGACAACTTCGCGCGCACCATGGAGGTCCTCAGGGAGCGCTTCGCCGCCGTCTTCTACGTGCCAGGGAACCACCACGGTCTCTCGCTGAGCCGCGACGGCGGACGCTACGTGAGTCCATTTACTCGCATCGATCCCCTCCATATTTCGTCGATGCATTTCTTCGTTGTATTGCAACTAAGGTGTTTGAGGAAATGCCTTGGCCTACTTATTACGGCAAGTTATGCTGTTTGGTTAGTCCACTCTGATGGTTTGATCTAGCCGAGTAATAATTCCACTGAATTCGATCCAATGGTGCATTTCAAAGCTTGGCTGCAACCTGGTTAATTTGTCCCTGTTTTAGGAGGGCTAATTTTTGACGCACTGCAGTGCAGCGTTTACCAATGAGGTTTTCATTTTGCTCATTGGTTTCTAGCACCCAAGTCTATATCAATTGCTTTCCAGCTGTAAATGTTGTTTAATGCTTCCTGTATTGTAATTCTACATGTTTCTTAACAGAAGGGTTACCATGGCACTCAGATTACTTGTTGGCGGCTGAGTCCCTATTTAGTACCTTTTGCAAATTTGTCTCAACTGAAAAAAAAATTCGAATGTGGGGTTGTATTGTTAGATAAAACATAGCACAAGTGAGAGTAGATCACATTCTTCTTGGAGTACATCATTCAGATTTTCCTTTTTGATGAAATCGTTACAACATTAACTTTATTGCTAGTATGTATCATTGGTGAAGCTCTCTCAGTTACTCAAATTATTCCTTCCAGATGGATTCACTGGAAAAAAAAACTGACTGCATTGCTTGATGTGCGTAGTGAGCTGGGTGTGGATACTGGACCAAGAACAATAGGTGACATGGGAATCATACCATTGTTCTCATGGTATCACAAGGTTGTTCAATTTCCTTGCTAACATTCACTATTTTGACCGAATTATAATGCACTACTTTCCTAGAATTATCCCGCTTTCTCATCTTGCTTTATTGCCCTCCAGAGCTTTGACATGGAGAAGGATGTTGACAATGTGTGTTTCGCTTCACTAGAGATGGGTCTTTCCCTCAATACCTACTCATTTGCAGAACACCACTAGTTACCAGATACTGTTATTTAGTGTCTTAGTACAGTTTAAGATTTATTGAATTATATATTCCGTATCCTTGAGGGGTTTGCTTGATTTATTTTGCAAAATTAGATATCTCAATTTCAGCTATTTAAACCATGATCACCAAACTAACAAACTAGCTATCCAAACTATAATGTTCAGTGAGAAAGGTAGCATGCATACAAGCCATAGGCACAAATATTTACTGGTGTGGACAAGCAAAAACAATCGTGTGCTCTTTTTCTTATTTTCTTATGTAGAAAATTGCATGATTCCTCTTGATATCTTTGAACTGATGGGTTTATGGTTTTGTATAATCAGGCTTGTAAAGACTTCAATGCTTGCCAATGGCCTTCAGACGTGACAAATAATGACGAGGCTCTTGCTCTTTACTTTGACAAGTTGAATAACAAGAATCATGATGCTTGAAGAAGTGAAAAGCAGCAGCAAATATATTAACATTTTCACACTTTGTACCAAGGTGCATTTTGCTCCTCCTACCTAGACTTTCCTTTTCTCTGAGCTTTTGTTTGATATTTGTTTGACCTTCAGTTGCTTGACTGAATTACTTGTTGAAATGTAATTAATTATTATGATAAGTGTGTTTCATTTCTTTTTTTCATTTTTATGATGAAAACACCTCAAAAGAAACTATCTTATCAATCAAGGTGCAGGTGCCAACTTGGAAGCAACATTTGTATCTCAGTATCTGCACTGGTGACGGCATATTTGACCCTTTGTTTCACCCCAAAGGAAGACATTTTGTGTGGTTGTGTAGCATTTCAATTGCAAGTCGCATGGGACGAAAAGTGGAAAACAGTAGTTTTCGTACTGGCTGTCTAATTATATGAAATTGTAGATATACCAGCAATTGTGAATCTGTGATGGATGCTATCCTTCCATACCTAACTGGATTGTGTTGCCCCTGCTATATTTATGTTTTTAGTGCCAACCCTTGGGACTTAAAGGCTTTGTTGTTGCTGTTGTAGTGTTGTTTTGAAATTGCCCATTGAACATTTAGGATGTCTTAGTATGCATTCATGAAACTTCAAGCCCAAAACTAATCTCTTCTATACGACACTGCAGGCAAGAGTTGTGTCCGGAGAAATGTACGCTTTACTACCCATACCTTCCTAAGGTTGTTGGCTCTGTTCTCTTTTGGAGAGGAGGCTCAATATACACAGCAACAGAAAAGACGGAGCAGTTTGCCATGTTTTTTGGGCACACTCATTTCTGTTGGGATTCTTTCGATGAGATCTGGTACTGATCTGGTGGTCTGGCCATTTGTGACATCAAGATGCATGATGATCCATTATAACTCTAAAGATATAAAATTCCTCCAATGCAGGTACATGCAAGCCCCTCTGGCATACCCTCGAGAAAGGAGACGTCGGATGAACGGTGAAGGCTGGCTGCCATTTTGTGTATACCATGATGGTTTCAACCCAGAAATATAGTCGGCATTGTGGTCAGACTACTACAACAAGAACAAAAGAGAACCTGAGAGCACACAGCTCGCGCCGTGGGGTGCCAGCTATTTCGCGAAGTACCACAAGTTCCACTGACCCTTTCCGAGTTCCCTTGGCTTTTTGCTGAAAAATGGATGCAGTACGTCTGTTCAGGATGCTGTTGAAACCTGCATTTTCCTGGGAAAAGGAGTACATGAACCATCTGTCCATTTGACTTCTCTCTAGTGGGCCTTTTAACTGAAAAGTCACAGATAATTCTGCATCACCTTATTTACTATTTTAGATTATTTATTTATTATGGGATATTTAGAAATCATTTGTCTGAAATCTAAAGAGGAAGAGGATTACATGTGGCTAGCGCCTGCCTCCATTCAGGCTTGGGAAGGGGAAGTTCATGTGGATGACAAGGCGCTCCTCCAGCGCTGGCCCCGGGTTCGTGAGCACAGGCTGGTGCCTCACTACCTGAGTACCAGAGGCAGGGCATCACCTTGCTGCCAGACTTCGTGATCGAACAGGCCGTGCAGGTAATAACAGACAAGCGATTCCTACTTGAGCACACTCTGTGCATTCTTCAGTTTTATGGCAAATTTTTTTTTTTTTGAAGAGTCACCGGGGTGGGAGTCGTTCCCCACCTGAATTTTATTTGATTGGCCATTAACAGCCTGATAGCAGGGTTTAGTTTACAACAACAGCAAATTGCTGTTTACAAAGGGGAGAACTGTACATAGTATAAGGAGCTATCTATTTTTGGCCATCTCAAAAATTTGGCACCATTTGTCTGCTATATGTTTCTTCTTCTTCTTGAACCTTGTTCGCCAAAGTTCAGCAGTTGCCCTGCATTCCTCGAGCAGCTGTTGAATAGATTGGACATCTTGTCTGAACACCGCAGCGTTTCTTGCCTTCCATATCATCCAACAACATAAGGCGATGAAGGCTGCCGATTCCTCATCCGGGACCCCCGCACCGGGCTTGATGAGGTGATATTGTGTAACGTCGGTACCAACGAACTGTTGCATATCCAGTTTTTCCCAGAAGAGCTTACCAAGGGTGCAGCCTCCCATGATGTGCTCTGGTGTTTCATCGTCCGCATTGCATACTTCACAAGTGTTGCTTGAGACGCAGTGCTTCTTGAACAGGACCGTTCGGCATTGGATTCGCTTCTTCATCAGTAGCCACATGAACAGCTGAACTCTTGGAGGAGCTGAGTTTTTCCATACGAAGGTAGCGCGCACGTCCTTCTCCTGGCCCCGTGCTTTGAGTAGGTTGTAAACGGCCCCGCTGTCCAGCCCATTCCTGGAGTTGAAGAAGGGCGAGATCCTTCTGTCTTGCTCGTTGCTGGTGACAATGTCAGTCAAGAGGTCCTGCCCTGCTGTAGCTCTATTTGGGCGTAGCGCGGTGAGAGCCTTGGCGCCATTGTTGATCGTGTAGGCCTGCTTGCATTAGGTCACGTGCCGAGATGTCCTTGTTGATGCAGTGGCTGTGCAACGCTGGATAGGAGTCTGCCAAGGCCTCATCTCCGAGCCATACATCATGCAGAACGAGGTAGAGGCCCCATCGCCGATGACGACGGAGGTGATTGCCTGATATAGTGGCAGCAGCGGCGCAAGGCCTCCCAGTGGTGACCATGGACGTCGCCGCGGCGCAAGGGGGCTAGAGAGGCACGCCCACGAACCCAGGCGCCCAAAGCCGATTCAGTGCTGTGCAGTCGGTGTATAAGCTTGAGCAGCAGGCAGACGTTCTGAACACCGACATCCTTGATTCCCAGGCCCCAAACTCTTTTGGCAAACAAACTTTTAATCCAGGCTACCAAGCAGCTCGCCGGAGAGGCTTTCCGGAGGTGTCCCCTGACCAAAGAAATGCCCTTCTGCTTCCATCCATGAAATGAATAAGTGACTGTGGCAGCTGAATTGAACTCATTAGATACACCAGTTGCGAAGTCGAGCACAAAGTTGATCAGGACTGCCCTTCCCATTGGATTGAGCAACTGAGCTTGCCAGGAGGCTAGGTGGCGATCAGTTTTTTTGAATGTAGCTGTTGAAGGCCGACACCGGTAGCTTGTGCACAGAGAGCGGCAAGCCAAGGTAAATTTTATGGCAAATTTTGCTGTGGGGTAGCTCTTTTCTTCCATGAAATTGAGATGTTGATTCTAGTTTGCAGGAATTTGCTGGATAAACAGAATATAGGCGACCAGTTATCTGTATCCACTTCCATGGATTTTTTGACTTCTCAGTGTTTCATGGCAAGGTAGCATTTTCATCAGTAGAGATGCAGCATGAACATGATCAGCTGTATATTATGCATGGAGCAGGCAGTTCAACAGAACATGTTAATAAGTCTCAGGATAGTCAGCTACTTGTCTCCAGGGAAAGAATTGATGATGGGACTCTAGGCGAGGTCTTGATAGGCAAGAGTTGCGAGTCAGCATCTGCGGACATCTTAACTGACCAATGGACTTCAACTCTAGGCGTGCTCTTCAAAGGCAAGAGCACACAACACACTGCATCAGATGACCCACTTACCCCATGAAGGGAGAATTGACTGGGTCCAACTCCACCGCAAGCTGCAGCAGAAGGTCGTGTGAGTACCCCAAATGCAAGCCTCTAATACAGATCAGGACTTCAGGGGCAAGCAGCTGGAGTTACTGAATGAGGTGTTCATCGAGTGCTTGCACAACATCAAGGTGGGCAATTTTTTCCTTTTGATTTGGCATGGACTCAGGTAACCATCCAACAATACTAGAGACCACTTGACAACTGTCAATTCTGCTAAAGGAGTTGTGGAAGCGATCCTCAAGCTCAAGCCGGATGTGCAGTGCATGGTGATTACTCTGTTGTACCTATGGTGTTCAGAGAGACGCGGTGCTCAAGAGCGAGAAGCACCAAGGAGCAGCATACAACTTGCACTACTGATCAGTTCATATGCGGATGAGTTATCTTCTCAAAAACGAGGTGAGGGCGTGCCTGCTTCTGGCCGGAATCAGAAAGACATGGTGCAGGCCACCTGGAGGCGTCGTAAAACTCGACTGTTATGGTGCTTTCAACCAGCAACAACAAAGTGGTGGTCGGGGATTTGTGTTGAGAGATGATGCAGGAAGTGTGATCAGCTCTGGTTTTGGCGTTCTAAAGAAAGTGCCAGAGCCTTTTCATGCTGAGATTGTTCCATGTATGCAAGTGGTGCAAAGAGTAGCAGAGCTTGGGGTGCAGAGAATTATTGTTGAAACTGATGCAACTATGGTGGTCCAGACGGTAAACTCTGAAGATTTTGATAGAAAGTACAGCTAGTGGACTGATTTGGGAGCTAAAGGACCTGATTGCTTGTAATTTTAGCTATGTCAACCTTGTAACACGGTTGCATATTACTCAGCCTGCCTTGGGGGCGAGTCTTAGTTCATATACAGGCGAGTCTTAGTTCGTATACAGTCTCAATATGAGATAATATTCCTTCTTGCATGTTTGAATTTTTCTCTTATACAATGCATGAAAATGCGGTGCAGCATGTATTCCATGTGTTCATTTGAGAGAAAAATTGTTGCGAGGGGAGACACACCCAATGTTAATTTTTGCACAATTTGCAGTGAAAAAGTCCATGAGCCGGGGACTGACGGGACAGTGATAAAGGATTCAGCAGGGAGCGTTGCGTGTACTGACTCCACATACTCGTGGGCATGGTAGGAGCATGGAGTAAGCATAGTACTGCGTACTGCAAACACAGTTTCATCTCATTTCATAGACATTTACGCAGGCAACCAAGTGCATTACATTGCAGGCAATTAACATTTCACATAGAAATGAAAATTTCCTAGAAGTTAAAACACAGGTCACAGGGCCCTGACAGATGAAACAAACAGTTGTCCGGAGCAGAAAAGTTTTCCCAACACAAACCGTGTGTTTGGTTGGAGAGCGGCGCCAGCCGGGTTGGGTTGAACCTCTTTTTCAGGTGTTTGGATGGAGGCAGTAGAGGACGGAGCCAACTCAGGAGGAGAATATTCGTCCCAGATGCGGGTCGGCTCTATCCGCCAAAATCTCGCGGACAGAGCGAACCCCCGTTTCGCGGTCGTGGGTTCCGTTTCTCCGCGCGCCGCATCCGTTTCTCGGTGCAGCCACTCCGACAAAGCGGGACCGCTGAGGCCGCGCGGCGTCTGGCGAGGGGCAGCTGGAGCCGTCTTGGCGTGTAGGCGGTAGACGGGCGGCGGCGACCTCGGCGAGGGACGGCGGGCGTGGGCGAAGCTCCGGGCCTCCACCGCCCATGGCGCTTCCCACGCTAGCGCGCGTCCGGCAGGGGCCACCTGAGGCCGCGGGTCGAGGCAAACTGATGGGCGGCGGTGCTCCTCCAGGTCTCTTCCGCACGCCTGGCGTCGGATCCGTCCGCTCCGGGAGGAAGCGAGGGGGCTTAACGGAATTTTATTTCACTTTCGGGGTTGCTTTGGTAAAAGTACAAGAGAGAAGAGATTTTAGACTAGGCCCCGATGGATTTCAATAAACTCTAGGGGTCCCGATGCAAAGCGTCAACAATAACGCCGTTCTTCGTCCCCAATACCCGCAACAAAACACCGAGATAAGTCACTCCGTCCCCAAAATAAAGATTGCAACCAAACAGAGAATGGGGCGGCTCTGTCCCAAAACGCCAGTTGGAGCTATCCCAACCCAGTGATCCCGCATCCAAACACACGAAAAGCATCCGAAGCAAACCCAGTTCTCCATATCATGGCCTGGTACCTACTTAGGCCCCTGACACATGATCTCCATGACAAAACTGCCCTCGTAATGAGCTAGAGCGGGCGAGCGCGAAGGTGCGGTTGACTCCGAAACGAAGGGCGTCATGTACCATTGCTGGAATCCGGTCGGCGCGATCCACCAAGGCGGTCGTTCCGGGCTGGCTCGATGGAGGAGCCAAAAGAGCATAGCAGAGCACGTACCCGTGAGCTCGGCGACCACGCGCCAGTTGCCGGGCCGTTGGCCTTGACGTAGTCGACAAGCACCTTTTCCTCCTCGGCCGCCCATGGCCTCTTCTTGATGCCCTCGCCGTCGCCGCCCAGTGCGCCCTCGCACATGAACGACAAGTGAGCGAGGGAACGCGAAGGGAAGGGAAGGCAGACAGGGCAGCCTTCTATAAATGCCGCGTCTGGTAATCCACTGCAGGTAGTAGTAATGACGGTCCTCCACTGCACTGCTCATCCTTCCCTGCAGTACATACTCCCTCCGTCCCTGCGGTAATTATATATTAAAATAGGATTAATATTTATATTACATAATTAGTATCATTGGAAAGATCTTTTGATCTAGTTTTTTAACAAATTTGATTTAAATCTTCTACTATAAATCTCAAACTGTCTCAGGCTAAGTGATTTGCAGACCTCTGTCTCAGGCCTTGTGCCCCGTTGGGAGCTAGATTGCCCGTGCCCTACACGCTCGCCTGCGGCGCATACCCGCCCACGTCAGCAAATGATGGTAATCCACTGCAACAAGGTGTAGTAATGACCTGTTCTCCCTCTGTCACTGCACTGCAGCTCCTTATCCCTAGACAACTTGTGCCTTGTGCGGCGGGTTGATTTGCAGACCCTCTGTCTCAGGCAGTGCTAGCTCGAGACCTCAAAGTCAGAAAAGTGATGCGAACATGCTTCACCTGCCATGCGGGTTTTGCAGAGCCGTCCCATAATTACGTTGGCGAACGTATACTAGTTACCAACCTATAAATACGTAGTATCACGTTTGTCCTCTACAGAGTGCTACTCTTTACTGTTGTAATACTAGTAAGAGCTTGTTTATTTGCAGCATCCTTTTTCTCATTAATCCTTTCCAAGTGCTCAAAGGTGCAAGCTCAAGTTCAAGAATGAATTCTCTTTACTCCTTTTTTGTTTTTTTTTGACAAGCTCTTTACTCCTTTGGTGGAGTGCAAAGAACGGCTACTTCCATCAAACTCATAAATGGTTGCATAACTTATCGTATAGCTTTCATTTTCCCTTCTTGAGCTCCTGCTTTTCTTCTTTGTTCTTCGAGCTTTCTTCTCCTCTATCTAGCCCTGAGCTTCTTGTGATTGTTTCTTGGAACTAGTTTTTTTTTAAATAAACTACAGTAGGGGTTCAAACCCCTCTTGTCCCTTTCAAAAAACAAAAAATACTATAAATATGCAGAAACAACAATACTTAAAAAATGATTTGCAGATGCATCTACAATTCTTCTTTTAGCAGAAACAACCAAATCTAGAGCCATTTCTCTATATATGTCGAAGCATGATCCTCACAGAGGAGTACCTAAAAGTTTGGCACACTGTTCAAAACATGGTCCTTACGGACGTGTCAGATCGTCTAGTCTGGAGGTGTGTCGACGGATCGTCTAGTTTGGAGATGGGCCAGTGATGGGAGACTTTCTCGGTACGCTCTGCGTATCAGGCCCTTCATCACGGATCACACGTGATTCTAGGTTGTGTCATGATCTGGGAGATCTGGGCTACCCTTCGGATCAAGTTATTCCTCTGGTTAGCCTTGCGGCGTTGCCATTGGACAACAGACATGCGGGCAAGGCACGGGTTGGATGGGCAAGCAAATTGCTTCCTATGCGATCAACAGCCTGAAACGATCGGTCACATTGTCGTTGGTTGCTCCTACTCAAGGCATTTATGGTACATGGCAGCTTCGGCACTGGGCGAACACCTACCTGAACCATTGACAGGTCAAATCTTGAAATGGTGGTCTGAATGGAGATCGAGGTGGACCGCCAACAAAAGGAAAGGAGCAGACTCCCTCTTCACCCTCATCACCGAGAGAATGGAAGGAGAGAGGAACACCTGGTGCTTCCGGGGAGCAGCCACCGATGTCCACACTCTTAAGGCAGTGATCAAGCACCAAGCGGAGTCGTGGGTGTAGGCAGGGGCCAAGCACCTAAGTTGCCTACTTCTGCGAATAACAGATTAGTGGAGTCCCGGGAGGGGTGCCTATGCCTATTGAAAATCTTGTACAACATCCCTGTAAAACAACTGCTTTTCTCTTAATGAAAATACACACAAATCCATTGCATGACTCGGGAAAAAAATATATGTCGAAGCCTCCACGAGACACGTCAGAAAAGGCCCATCTTTCTAGATTTGGAATTGTTTTGTTAGCCAATTAGTTACAGGTTTAACATTTTTTAACTACTTTCTTTAAAATTGTGGATTGTAATGATAAATTAATTGTTTGATCTGATACTCCCAAACTAGAAGGAAGCTAGAGTGGTTGATCTAGGGGTTTAGGATGACATATGGGAGAAGGGCGAGGGAGGAGGGGGCGTCAGTAGTATTTGCAGTTGAAGTCCGTGAGCAGGGAGTGACGGGACATTGATAGTAATAAAGGGTTACTCCCTCTGTCCCTTTGAGAGTGTCACCCAGAAAGCGTGTTTGTGAGGGGGCACGGTTTTCGAACGACACTTTCAAATGGACGGAGGGAGTAGTAAGCAGAGATGTTGAGTGTACGGACGAGACATACTCAATGACAGGAGTCTGAGTGATGAGGCAGTTCATTAATTAGCAAGCCTACCGCGTACACCCTCCCTCTAAAAAAAAATGTCATTTTAGGTTTTTGAGACATAACAAAATAAATGCATGCATGCATCCAGCCTACCATGCCAGCATAACGTACGATTTAATTTGTAAACATGTACAGTTTGTGCAAACTTGACACAGCGTTCATTCAGGCAATACAAGAGAAAAGAAACAAAGGTTTGAAATAGACCACGAAACAGTGACATTTTTGGCAAGACGCGAACAAGAAGTGCATCCTGTACTTGATGCTAGCCAAAAGGACAATTTGTGTTGACCACAGTATATGGGCCGACTGTTAATGCAGACAGTGGTTTTTTTTTTCTCAATGAGATTATAGGCTGTGCTATTTTAGAGCATAAATTCATTCGGGATGCAACACTCTCGATCGGTACAACTACAACCAATACTCAAGGCACAAGTCCAACTATCTAAGGCTATCTCCAACAAGATAGGCAAAACTCAAATAAGGTAGTGTACAGTGTATTTAGATGATAAATTTGTTCTCCAACAGACGACGCAACCGAAGCTAGCATTTTGCGTAGGAGCCAATCCACCAGGCAAATATGCATACCCTCTCTCCACTCCACGCAAATCCTGTGCATGTCTTTTCCCTCCCCTCCGTACTCCTTTCGTCCCCTCCACGCTCCTGTCTTCCTGCATGCGGCTGCCTGCCTTCTCTTCTTTGCGTTCTTTGTTGGAAAGCGGAAGGTTCCGCTGTAATACCCGACTCTTTTCCTGTATGTCACTTAAAATCGTTGAATAGGTATCAAATTTAAGGTGAGCTGTTGGAGACAGCCTAAGGAGAAAAACGATGCATGGATTATTGCAACTCAGATGTATACGACACTTTGTAGTTTGTACCATGCATACAACAAATGCATTGCTGACGCATGGAACAGCCAGCAATCCCTCCCTTGAATGCCTGCCTCGATCAGCTTTTGCAGGCATGCACAGTGCGTGATTTGTTGTCCGGCCACAGCCTGCAGATGCAGCTTTCTGCGCATGCATTGTCCAGCCACTCACATGCACCCACACTGTGGACCACATGATACGCATTGTGATCCGTGCTAGCACACTTCTCAAAGCAGTGTGCATTGAGAAGTGTGCTAGCACGGATCGCAATGCGTATCCAGTGGTCCAGAGCATGGGTGCATATGCACCTAAGTGTAAATTTAACTTACTCGTAGCGTACTCCTGGGCTTAATTGCCGTGTCGGGATGTGACGCTTTGTTCGGTCGATGGAATGACTAGTCCCAAGTTGAAGGACAATACATGCAGTATATTGTTATACAGTGCATAGTTTCCAAATTATGACTAGGGCCTCGTTTAGATGTTAGGAATTTTAGCAAAAGTAACTTCTGGAACTCCTGTAGCACTCATGTAGCACTTTCGTTTGTTTGTGGTAAATATTATCCTACCACGTCGTAACTAGGCTCAAAAGAATCGTCTCGTAATGTACATCTAAACTGTATAATTAGTTATTTTTTTTACCTATATTTTATACTCCAAACATATATCTTTTGATGTATTTAATATGATGTGATGGAGAGAGAGTGAAAAAAGAGTTGGAAACTTTAGCCAACTAAACGAGGCCTAGCTGTATTTTTAGATCGAATCTGATGATGATGCATATATACAAATCCAAAGCCGGTCGGGGCTGACTCTACGTGCCTTGGAGCAGCTTGCTGCGGTTTGCCCAGCCCTCAATTTGCATTGCCTTCCTTGTCCAAAGTACATTGAAATCAAATAGCAGTCATTGCATGAGGTTTTCTTCTCTCTCAACAATCGTTTTTCAACGAACCACTAGTACATATGTTTAGAGATTTACACAAACAACATTTGGATGGTGTGGTGCCTGCCTTGAAAGGTACTACAAACAGTTCAAACTCCATAATATATAAGCAGCGCTCCAAATCATACACATACACCGTGCAAGAATTTGATCGATCACCTATATATAGAACCACATAAAGATCGAACAGATAAGTAAAACTGGAGCCACTAGCACATATATATATAGTATTAAACAAGCAGCTAGCCCATGCTGCCATGCATGGCTTGATGATGGCATATGCATGTTTCTAGGACTAAAATAGCTACCAAATTAAAGAAAAGTGTGGAACCTTGGACGACGGCCCATGCTGACGCCATTGTTCAATTCAAAGGGAATGGAAGTAACAATCCTACTACGTCCTAGCTGCTCCTGAATAGATTAGTAAAACTGAGCATTCATGCATGCATATATATCGCCTCAAATTAAATTGGACTGCATGTGATGTGCATACAAATGCTTGAAGCCTTGAAGCAGTTTGTTGCTGTTGCAGAATGCCTTGGCCACTGCAGTTGGCCCAGCCCTTTGCCGCAGCAGGTACGGTAGCTAAACCCATGCAAAACCCACACATTGGTGTGGTGTCTTGACTTGGAGCCTGCAGGTGATGGCTTACCGGTCATCGTCGGCGTGTTGCTGGAGGAGGACGAAGATGACGCGGAAGGCAAGCAGCAGCTCGGCGAACAGCAGGGTGAGTGCCAGAGCCAGGAACCACCACGGACACGTACGGCCCCCTCTCGACCCATCGTCGTCGTCGTGGCTCGACCTGCTGGATATTATTGTGATCATGTTGAGCAAGAAAGCACCGACGACGTAGACCGCCGCGATGGCAAAGACCGCGGCGGCGATGCCCATAGCGTGCGAAGGGAAGCGCGCGAGCGCGGCCGCTCGCTCCAGAAAGCCAAAGAGTGGCTTCAAGATGAGGTAGAGGCCCACGGCCAGCGCGAGGGCGAAGACGGACGGGCCAAAGTCGCCAGCCGCCATGGGCGATGAATGATTAAGGATGGGAGGAAGACGAACACGCGAGGAAGGAAGGCACCAAGCAATGACTGGAAGCTCTTCTCGATCGGTCGTTTTTTTTTTTTTTTTCTCGAACACGACTTCACGTGTCATTTTCATTAAGAGAAAAGGCCAAGACCGGCCGAACAACACAATACAACTGAACACTACACCACAAGACGCACACAACACAACGCTACCACGGAGATAGTGGCCACGACTACAAAGCAAGAAGGGGGAGACCACCCCATCAACCACAAAACACAGCCAAACGGCGACATGCAACATCGCTAGGCCGACGCTCAGGAGTCGCCAGATGAATAGGAGAGGAAGCTCTCGGCCGCCGGGCGCCCACGCGAAGGTCATCTAGGGCGTCACGCCGCCAGCCGACGGCCGAGGTGGATCCAAGCACGCCGCCGGTGACCGAAGGCCCGAACGGGCGGCGATGATAGCAAGTGTTGCCAACCCCGAACGACTCCAAGTCGGCGCTACGCCGGTGGGCCCAGGCCGGCGCGGCGACACGGCGACGGCGCACGGCGATGGCGTCAACATCAAGCGTGCCAAGGTGATCGTTGGCGGCCGCAACATCGCAAGACGAAGGGGGCGAACCAGGATGAAGCGGTGAAGAGTGGCATCAACCCAACGCGGGGCGGGCGAGGGCGGACGACGCGGCGGAAGGAGGCCAGCAGCACATAGGCGACGATGGAGATTCGGGGCGGAGATGCATGGCGGCGCCGGGGCTCGGAGGGATCAACGGGGCCTTCAGGAAGGAGTTGACGCCCGCGGGCGCCATCAGCGTTGAGACACCCACCGGAACTTTCGTTCCCGAGCCCTGGCAGCCGCCGTAGCGTCCACGAACGACGCCTTCAAGAAGGTAATGACGCGCCGCGCCACCGTCGTCGGCCCAAAGGCGAGCTTGGGGAGGAGGGTTTTCACCGACACCATCGACCACATCCGCCCCGCATCGTGAAGTCCTCCAAGAACCTGGGATTAGACGCCGCCCGCCTTCTTCGCTGAGCCGGAGCCGTCGCCGCATGCGGCCGCCCCCAACACAAGGTGGCCCGGCCGGCGACCTTCCACCCGCGACGGTGGGAGGCGGCGCCGCCAAGACCGGCGTGGCACCCCATCCGAGCCAACGGTGGGAGGGAAGAGGTGGCGCGCCCGGATGAAGCATGTGGTGGGCGTCGCGCCCCCTGGCAAAGGGGAGCGGATCCGGGCGCGCGGGGGCCGGCGGGCTGGGACCGCCGCCGCCGCCGACCGGCCGCCGAGCCGGGGTCGCGCGCGAAACCCTAGCTCCGGCGGCGGCGGCGCCCGGCGGAATCGCTGATGGAGGAGGGGATCCGCCCGTGGGGGCGGAGGGCACCAAGAACCGCGCCGCCGCCGCCGGCGCCGAGCCCAGGTCGCGCGCGAACCCTAGCTCGCCGCCGCCCGCCCGGGTCGAACCGTCGGCCGGAGGAGGAGGATCCGACCGCGGGGGCCGATCCGGCCGAGGACGGGGCGGATCGGCCACCCCCGCCGGCCGGCGGCCGCGGCGCCAGGAGGAGGTGGGAGGGGTGGGGGAGAGGGAGCACGGGGATGACACCGGGAGGAGGGGAGGGTGCGGGAGGCGCCTTGTTGGGCCCTCCCCGCTGGCCGCCGCCCGCCGGGAGGAGGAGCGGCGGCAGCGGCCCGCCCGGCGCCGAGGAAGGGGTGGTTTGGTGGTGGCGCGGGGGCCCTCGAGTCGCCCTGGGAGGGGGGGATGACGCGAGGGGCAAGGAAAGAATGATTGCTGCTCCGCTGAAAGCACTTGTTGTTGCAGTTTCCGGCCGGGATTCACCCGTTGTTTATATAGATGCGCGGTGTCCGGCACAACTATAATTCATTCCATTCCAGGTGAGCTCCGCTCGCTTCCGGTCTCACAGTCCCTCCCCGTCCTTCCGGTCTCCCCATCTGGGGTCTGACTCTACTGATCGCTTTGTGTCAATGTCGGCACTGCATGACCATTGACTGTCACAGTGGCAATGGAGCAGGCTAGATGAGTTATTGACCGCGCGCGCCTTAATGTGTTGTACCTCTAACCCTAGTCCCAAGATCGAGGCTGCGTCACATCCGGTTGAGCATATAGTATGTCCACCACCAAGTTCTTCTTTTTTACTGTGAAATAACAATCGACTATTAATTTTTCTTATTTAAAAAAGCAATCGACAACTACAGAATTTAACCAAAGAAATCATCGTACAGATAAACTAGAAAAGAGAAATTAAGAACATCATATATTATATATTGGTTTGCTGTAAACTCACTGACTCTCCATCTCTCCAGGTCCCTTCGGCCGCTTCCGCAGGTTGTTCGGCCGGTTGATATGAATGAAATGAAAGACTAAACTTTTAGTCCATATGTCACATAAATGTTGTTATCAATTAGGAATATTAAACAAAGATTTATTAGGCCAGTCTCAATGGCAGTTTCATGAGTGTTTCATGCACATTAAATATAGCGTCACATCAGCAAAATTTCACTTTTTGCATGAAACTCTTAAGAGAGAGAAGGAAAAAGTTTCACCATGGTGAAACTTTTGGGCACTATTTCACATGCGTTGGAAACGGTGTGAAACCCCCATTGAGACAGAAATAATGTTTCACCACGGAGGTATGCAATTAAACCATGCAATGAGAGAGAGAGGTTGTGGGACCCGTGAGCCTATGAAACCGTGCAATGAAACTATGCATTGAGGGAGATGCCTATTTCATGCTAAAAATTCATATCTTGGAAACCGGGAGGTGAAACTCTCCATTGAGACTGGCCTTACAGGACACAAATTGCATAAATGAGGCTAATTCGTGAGACGAATCCACTAAAACTATTTCCCCTAGGATTTGCCTATGTGATGCTACCACAAATATAAGTTAATATAGATTAATTAGGCTTAATAAATCATCTCCAAACTAGTAATCGCTAAGGTCAGTCTCAATGGGGGTTTCATAGGCATTTCATGCATATTAAATAGAACGTCACATCAGTAAAAGTTCACTTTTTGCATGAAACGCTGAGGAGAGAGAAGGGAAAAGTTTCATCTCGGTGAAACTCTCTTGACACGAATACCGACTATCTCTGAGTCATGAAATTAAATACCTATGAAATCACAGAATAAAACTCTCCATTGAGAATAGAGGTTTCATCTAACTATCATTTCATTTTATATGACATGGTATTCTTAAAAACAATGTAATGAAACTCACTTGCCTAACAGTACACCGTGACATCACGTCAATGCTGTGCAGTGCAGCTGAGACACAAAGGGCGTGTTTGATTTCAGAGCCGTGGAGGGCTAAGCTCGTCGGCCAGGCCGTGGCCAGCCATGGCCAGGCTCATATCACACAAACCCTTTGTTTGATTTCTTTGCATGCGATGAGCCGGGCTCTGTTGAGATCGTGTTTGATATCACACAGGCCGGGATATATAGGGTGACCCTGCAACTGGCATTCAGTGGCCTTACCACCTCCTCCTCTCTTTGGCATTTCATCGAACACACCTGCCGTGGTGGTTAGCACCGCCGAGAGCTCGGGTGCGGAGCTGCCTTGGCCCGCCACAAGGAGCTCTGCCGTCGCGCGTGCTACCGGCGCGAAGTCCGCCCGGGAGCGCCGGCGGCCGAGAATCCCGCCCGCGGGCGCGTCACGAAGTCGACCGGGAGCGATGAGAGAGGGGCACAGCAGCCCGGAGGTGAGGGGAGCGGCACCTTCGAGCTCTTCTATGATCACGGCGCGGGGTCCGGTCTCCGCCCACTCCCGACGGCATGTCCGGCTTCGAGCCTCTCCTCCACCACTCGCCCAGATTCGCGGGCGTGTGCCGCGAGACGACGCCGGCGCCCAAGGCCGTCATCGAGTCCATGCCGCCGACGTGTTCCACGTCACCGCCGACGCGACTCCACCCCGCCACCCCCCGACCACCGCCGCCGCAGCGCTACCGGGCGCGCAGCGGGAACACTACCCGGTCACCGCTGCTGCGAGCATGGGCAATGACGCGGGGGAGGTCCGCCCCCTGGCTGCCGCGCCGCCACTCCTTGGCCGCCGGCAAGCCACCCATGACCGGCGCGCTGTGGAGGTGGAGGGGAAGAGGGAGGTGACTGTGAGGTGGTAACCGTAGACGAGCTCAAGCGACGGGACGAGCCAGGCTCTAGAGAAACGCAGCGGGGAGCGTGCGGCGCGAGTCAGGAGAGAGAGTGAAATTTGCATCCCACGGAGCTGGCTGAGGAACAGTCCCATCGATATCAAACACGAGCACATGGCTCCCACGTGTACGGGCGCAAGGAAATGACCCATATCAAACACGCCCAAAGAGTGCTGCATGTCCCCGCATGCGCAGAGCACACATAAATTACTAGTGTTCCGTGCTCCCCTCTGCTCCTACAGGTTATTAATTAGCTTATTCTCACACGAAACCCCCTGCCTGTCAGTCAAACCTGCACAAACCGTGCTTTCGCATTCACACAAGTCCGTCTCTTTTTTTAAATACTCCATACATATCCTATGTGATGTGGTGAAAATTTTTTGGGGACAAACTAAACACCCTCTTGCAAAACGAAGACGAAATAACTTTAGTGGATGCATGCTTTTTTAAAACTTGTAATCTCCAAATAAAATGGCTGATGTGTATGTTTATTTGGTGTGCCCTAGTTTGCAACATCTTGATATATAAACTGTGGTACGTTGTCATACAAAATCTGCGAGTAAAATTGAAGCCATATTTGTATAACAAATTTTGGCCGAAGAGAAAAGTTAAATGTTTGTATGAGACTGGGTAGGTCCGTCCTAACCTATGGTGTGGGAGGCTACCACGGTTACAAAGCCTAACATGAACATTGTTTTACAAATAGTTTTTTGTAAAAAAGCAAAACCTTCATCCTCGAAGGGAAAATTGATGCTTGTAGCTACTCCTGGCAAATGCGCTCCAATCCGGACACCGCAACATCATGGTTGGAGCGTTCATAGTAGGGGAAAAAAAATCTACTAGACAGATTAGGAGTTTTACTCGATCTTGCGGCATGCGAATCCCTATATGTACTAGTACTTCTGCTGCAGCTGCAAGTGTTGCCTGGGACAGTTGAGACCGGAAGTACTGTGCCTGGATACGGTGCCTGACCGGACCAAGAAAACCGGTCAAATTCGGGCCGCCTCGTGCACCATCGGCCTCCGATCCCTATATAGCATCCTTGGGGGATGCGCTGCTTCCTGGCCGGCGCCGGGAGCTTTCTTCCGATCGAGAGCATGAACGCGTTTTGAACGCGTGCTTGGACCGCCGCGCTTCATAACATGCTCGTACTCAGTCTCATACAAACGAGAGACGACAAGTGACGTCTGCATGTGGGTGATGGTTTGCAGTCAACTCTGGAGCCATCATTTTGCCGCCTCGCCAGGGGCCAAGACGGAGAGAAGGATTCACGCTTGCCTGTGATTTAGTGAAAAGGACATGTGATTTAGTGAAAAGGAAGGACAAGGTGACCCACTTTTTTTTTTTTTTAAACGAATCGGCAAGAGAGCTGCCCGCTATATTAAAAAGAAGGAGACGCCAGACGCAAGTTACAAAGAAAAACAAACGCATAAAGAGAGAAAGGAAAAAACAAACTAAAGTAAACTCACCCGGTTGGATTGAGACATCAACGCGGGTTACCACTCAACGGCCAACATGGCCAACCGCTCAAACTATACACACTGGCCGGTTGGATTGGGGCGTCAACACGGCCATACACACTCCACAAGACAACGAAAGAGGAGAAGAAGCACAACAGCGGTATCCACCCACCAACCGCACTCTTGCGAAACATCGAAAACCTCCGAAGTGAAGCAGCGCTGATAGAGAAACAAAGGGGGTAGACACCATCGCACTAAGAAGGCCGCCGCCGTGCAGGACCCTTCGCCGCAATGTTGCCGCACCAAATCAAACCACCCGACGGAGTGAAAACACCGAGCCCGAAACAACAACGCGTGGGGGCCTCGCCTCATCCACCGTTGGACGCCACTCTCACGTGCGCGGGGAACAACCCGCCACACGACTCCACACTCCGGACTCGTTTCTTGTATTGCCGTCAAGGTAGCAAGATGAGACACCGCACCTCCAAGGTGCCATACCAAGCCGCCAACCACCACCGTGGTTCGAATTCAACTCATTGTTTTCCCCCTCGCACGAAGCCACCGCCGTAAAACCAGCAGACTAAGGATGTCACCTGCGCCGTCTTCCGACGTTGTACCGCACCGGGTGGGTCTAGTCATACTGAACAAACCCGCCGTGATCCGCTCCAGGCCAAGTCATCACCCGTTGCCGTTGCCACAAGCGCCGTCTTCCGACGTTATCCCGCACCGCACTGGCAATTGCCAAGCAACACCAGACACCCAGTTCGCTGCAAGTAGCCGAACAGCAACCAAGCGACGACCCTTTGCCACCAGAGGAAAGCAGATGCCGCGTGAGGTAGACAAACCCCTGTCGCATGCCCTAGGACGGGATTGCCACCACCGGCCGAATAAACCATGAGCAGTAGGTCGACCACCACAGAATCGAAATGGGCCTCTAGAGACGACGCCTCCAAGGAGGTCACGACGCTGAATTCAGCACCGCCGTCGCTCGTCCAAAGCTGGAGCAGGGTTTTCACCCGAGGCCCGCGTCTGGCGGCGGGGTTTGAGCTCCAAAGATGGCACCCTCAACAGGGAAAGCGACGTCCGAGGACGCCGACGCCATTCCACCAGAATGAAACTGGCGAGGGCTTTCGCCCGGAGCGTCAAAACCCCATTGCACACGTACAACTCAGCATGCCGGCACCACCACCACGGTCATCCCAGCCGAGGAGCGCCACCGTCGCAGTACCACACATCGCGCTGCCAAAGCTTCTCCTCACTGTCGCCGTCCCCGCATCCTAGAGAGCCGTCGCACCGACGCACCTCTGTGACAAGTTTGTCCACCCACCCCGCGCGGTGCCACGGCGAGCACGCGCCGCCCACGGGGAGCCACACCTCGATCATGCGCGCCGCTCCGCTCCCTAGCGGTGCACGGCGAACCGTGCAAATGCCCCCGGGCCTCGGTCCGCCCGCGCGCCGCATCGTCGTAGCCGGGGCGTCGCCGCCCGCAGCTCCGCGCCCAGGGGATGCACGGACGCCGGAGCCACCACCCTTGGCCTTCATCCGTCGCGCCGCCGCCCATTGTCGGGGCCGTGCCCGTGCCCGCCCACCGTCGCTCTGGCACCTCCACCGCCGCTCACCGCGAGATCCAAGTAGGGAGGGCCGGATCCGCCATGGGGCCGCGGATGCGACTTACGGCTGCCCGTCGTGGCCGCTTCGGCCGGGCGGCCGACTTCGCCAGCGTCTTCTCCGTCGCCCGGAGCTAGCGCCGGAAGGATGGGGGGAGGCCCTATCGCCGCCGTCCGGAGGCCAGCGCGGCGGCCCCGGCAGCCCTCTCCCGGCGGTAGGTGAAGGATGGTGGGGGGGGGGAGGCTAGGGTTGAGGGCACGTGCGAGAGCGAGCGAGCGAAAGCGAGAGAGAGAGAGAGAGAGAGAGAGAGAGAGAGAGAGCTGGGAGACAGGAGCTGTTGGGTGTTACCCCTTTAATTTTTCGATTAAGATTCAACTGATTATAACCGTTGTAATTTGTAGTCCAGTAAGACTTGCATGCTAAGAATTATCTAGGAGGTTTCCTTATAGATCGGGATACCTCTTGACAAAGCAACTTATTTCTTTCCCAAAATATTTATTCTCTAAACAATTATTACTTAATAATTAAGTAAACTACGATAGACGACGTAGCAGGGCTGCTGCCGCCTCATGCGTGCGTGCGCGCCAGGCCCTTTTGGACGGCCCACCACGACACGTGACAATAAATGTTGTTATCAATTAGGAATATTAAACAAAGACTCATTACACGAAAAAAAATTACAAAAACTGAGGCTAATTCGCGAGGCGAATCCATTCAAACTATTTCCCCAGGATTTGCCTATGTGATGCTACCATAAATATAAGTTAATCATAGATTAATTAGGCTTAATAAAGCATCTCCAAACTAGTCATCGTTAACAGTACACTGTGACGTCAATGCTGTGCAGTGCAGCTGAGACACAAAGGGGGTGTTTAGTTGGTGAAATATTTTAGGTTCGGCTCCTGTAGCATTTTTTGTTTGTATTTGACAATTATTGTCTAATTATAGACTAACTAGGCTTAAAAGATTTGTCATGCACTTTTCAGTAAAATTATGCAATTAGTTATTATGTTTACATACATTTAGCTCTAAACATGAGATTTGATGTTAGCTACTTTTTAGATTTGTTTTTTAGGTTGTATGGGAAGCAAACACCCCAAAGAGTGCTGCATGTCCCTGAGCAGAGCACACATAAATTACTAGTGTTCCGTGCTCCCTGCTGCTCCTGTAGGTTATTAATTAGCTTATTCTCACACGAAACCCCTGCCTGTCAGTCAAACCTGGACAAACCATGCTTTCGCATTCACACAAGTCCGTCTCTTTTTTAAATACTCCATACATATCCTATGTGATGTGGTGAAAAATTTTTGGGGACAACTAAACACCCTCTTGCAAAACGAAGACGAAATAACTTTAGTGGATGCATCCTTTCTTTAAACGAAGACGAGATCAGGACTGGATATACAGTACTGTTGCCTGGGACAGTTGAGACCGGAAGTACTGTGCCTGGATACGGTGCATGGCCAAACCAAGAAAACCGGAGGACCACACGGTCAAATCAGGTCGCGCATGGTTGCCCGGCGCACAGTCCGGCGCACGGCAGCTAGTGGCCGTCGTGCACCATCGGTCTCCGATCCCTATAGCATCCTTGGGGGATCGATGGGATCGCTCGATCTCCCTCTACCCCAAGCTGATTGACATGGCAGTGGCAAGACCGACCACAAATAGCAACGTGCCGTGTCTGTAGCTAGCAAAACAAGAAACGACGTTGCACTACTGGATGTGGTTGACGGTTTTGCATGCAGTAGCCGTGCGTGGGCAATAAACTCTAGAGCCATCATTTTGCCGGCCTTGACCGCGGCCGGTCGGGCGGGCACTCGACTATCCATCGGCTCCAAACGGCTGGGCCTCTGCAACAAACTGGTTCAAGGCATTGTACTCCCTCCGTCTCTTTATGTGGGTCGCGTGAAAGCGTGTTTTGCGAGGAAACACGGTTTCTTTAGAGATAAACATTTGGGGGACAGAGGGAGTATGCACATCACATGTAGGCCAATTTAATTTAAGAAATTTGGATTTAAATGCATCATCAGATTCTAAAAACATACTAAATCTGTTCCAAATTGTAGGTCTCTTGATCTTTTCAACCCTAACTTTGACCACTCGTCTTATTTAAAATTTTATACAAAATATTTGTTCTTTTGTTGTGGCATGCTTTATTATCAAATGTTCTTTAAGAATGACTTAAATTTAACTGTTTTTTTTTATAAATATTTTAAATAAGACAAGTGGTCAAATTTGAGGTAAAAAATCCTACAATTTAAAACGGATGGAGTACTTCTGTTCGAAACAATACTACTCCTATATGAGGCTACAACTTGGGAGTACTTCATCGAATCCCCATGCAATGGCTCAAGCAAAGCGTCACATCATCACGCACTCCAGGGCAAAGATCGGGTGTGCTATTCCTGCACAGCGGAAAAATCACAGTAGCTGGGCGGTTCCACATCAAATCACCCTGCGCTTTTAATACTGGGGTGTGTTTAGCATTTCAAATTCCTCCCAAATTCCACTATGCAAAAAGACGATTCCCCATCATATCCGTCGGCCGGCAACATGTATGGGGTACGAAATATAGGTAAAAAATTAAACTAATTATACAGTTTAGATGTACATTGCGAGACGATTCTTTTGAGCCTAGTTACGCCATGGTAGGATAATATTTACCACTAACAAACGAAACGTGCTACAGTGTACGATGTGACATCCATCCAAAATTTTGCACCAAATTTTGGGTGCTAAACACACCCCTAGTAGTAGATACGGAGACAGCTGAGACCGGAGGTACTGTGCTGGATACTCCCTCCGTCCCAAAATAAACGACGTTTTGGGTTTTCGTGTCACAAATTTGACTCGATTTGTAGAAAATGCGTAGAAGATTTAAATCTTTAAATAAATTTGTTAAAAAAATTAGATCAAAAGATCTTTCTAATGATACTAATTATATAATATAAATATTAATTATATTTTAATATATAATTGCCGGCGAGATGTTTACCGGGCGAAAAACGTCGTTTATTTTGGGACGGAGGGAGTACGATCGATCTCTCGGGGATGCATGGGATCTGCTGGGAGATTTCCGATCGAGAGCAGAATCAGGTCCAAGCACAGCATGGCCTGTGACGTTGCTCTGACGTGCCGTCGTCTGTAGCTACGACCACACATGCGCAGTAGTACGACCGTAGGCTGTCGTCATCAGCTCCGTAGGTCATGCTGGGTTTGTCTTCACCTGCATGCGTTGGAGAGCCCGCGGTCGCTGGAGATCGCCCGGCAGATCTCCGGCCCAGTCGACCAGCCAGGGGCCGGCCGGCCGGCGGCACACACACAGTAAGTTTCAAAGGGTCTGCACTGCATAAATGCGCCGGGAGGAGACCTGATGAGGCCACGAGAGCCGGCGGTGGGCTCTGCTGCTGAAATTTGTTAATGCATGTGCATGCATGCAGGTTGCATCTGTTGAACATTTAGGCATGTTACGACATATATTAACCCATAAAAACGACGTCATGTATGCTAACAGAAACAACATAGGCATAGATAAACTTAACATGCTACTGCAACTAGCATCATATGCTAAGCCTAGTACTCCAACAGTAAGCAAAAGCATAAGCAAAGTATTCGGATTATACCCATGGGTGAGGTTGCCGGTACCCGCGGGCTTGCACATCACCGGATCCGGTTGCGGCAGCGTTGGCGTCGGTGGCGCTTCGTCGTAGGGAGCCATCGGTCACGGGAAGGAGCGGTCGCGCTTGAGTGCGCTCCCCAAAAACTTGATCGCCCGCCTACCCGTGCAGGTACGCTTGACGGATGGAGTTTCAGAGGCCTGCTCGCCGGAGTCCCCTGTGCGCGCAGGGAGCTCAGGCTGGAGATGCAGAGACTTCAGCTGAAGCTTAAGAACAGTGGACAGAGAGAGGGTGGCGGCTGCTCGATGGGGATGACAAGGGAGGCTGTCTTATTTTATAGTGCTAACTAGGGCGAACACCGCACATGTGCAGTTACCCTTTAGCCCTCGGCTAGGGCGCACACCGCGCGGTATGTTTACCCTTATGCCCTTTGCGACCGTTGTTCGTGCCATGTAGCCGTTGGGGCGGTCAGTGTGCCACAAAAAGGCACAATCACATCACCTCACGCGTCCGGCCAAGGCAGGCCACGGCCCGCGGCGCGCCAAGACGACGCGTCGCGTCGCGGCTTCGGCTCGCGGCGGGCGGCGGCGGCGCGTGGCGTGGCTTCCCCATGTTCCCTCTCACTTCTCACGAGAGAGCACCAACTAATTCACTATTTAAGTTAAGTACTCTCTCGGTGAGTGTACCATGTGGTACTAATCCCACTCCACTTACCATAAATGTGTGGACCTTTGGAGTTTCCTTGATTAATTGCTAGTTAACTAATGGGCTAAGCCCAATTAATCTAACAATCCCCACCAAAGTCCAAAGCCCGCACAAAATATGGTCTCGGTTTCTAAGCTTGTTTGATATACTAGTGTTTCGATGGAGACTGTTAAGTTGAACATCCATCTAGGAAGGGAGCTTGCTTTAGTTCTGGCCCGACCAATGGACTATGCCTTGAATTGACAGTTTTGTGCGAAGTAGAGCTTACTCGGTTCCTTAAGCGATCTTGGGCTGTCTAGAGCATTCCCTACGGTTGGAGCATATAAGTCAATCTCCGGGCCTTTTCATGAGTATCTAGAGATCACTGAATCTCATAGATTGTGACTAGCGGTCGAACCCATATAGGTGTGCTTCTTTTAAGATGTCTGTAGGGACGACATCTACGCTTTTAAATAGCCACACAAAGCACATTAAGGTCTATACCATCTGCCATACGAGATAGAAGAGAAGTGCATTTACTAAAGAGATGAACCTTTGCAAGGGTCTCTTCTCCCGATCTACCACCCGGCTTGTCTCGCTACTCTACTTCACGGGATCTCCGATCACATAGAATAGGTTACCACCGTGATAAATCTCGGGTGGGTCTCGGTCCCATCTTACTCGATGCACTATCTATCACATTCCGTGGCGGTCCCTTAGTAAATTGATGCGCGGATTTTTAGGCGTATGGACATAGTCCACGGCTATTACTCGGAGTTTCCTAGTTTTTCGACGATTTCAATCGTCGTCTCACGTGTCCGGTGGTCTTCATGTTGTCCTTCGAACTATGAACTTTAGTTATCCTTTGTTTGATTATCACAGTTCATAGACACTGCGGTATAGGTTTCTCAACCACCGGCAGATCCATTAGGAGCTCACGAAGCCACTCGGCCCTCAACAGAGGCGGTATCAAGTCTTTGTTAGTTCGCTTCCATTGTAGACTTCGTCATGATAGTCCGCTTCCAAGACTTCGAGAAACGGCGTCACCTCCAAGTGTGAACGTATATCCACTTGTGGCCTTCAAACCATCGGCATCGGATATCCGGTTTGCATCACTATATCCCTCTAATACCTTTGGGTATCCGTGTAGTGAATGCCAAAGTCTGGTCGTACCCTTCGTGTATCGCATTACTCTCTCAAGAGCGTTCCAATGATCATCTCACGGATTCGATGTGAATCGACTCAATTTGCTCACAAAGCATAAGAGATGTCGGGCCTTGTCGACCGGGTCGGGTACATTAGCGAGCCAATTATTTGGGAGTATCTCGGTGATCTCTCATTATCCTTCGTTCTTCCTCGGGATTATCTTTGGGATCGTAGGGAGTAGAAATAGGTTTGTGATCATCGTAGCCAAAGCGGCTTAAAACTTTTCTCCACATAGTGAGATTGTACCAATGTCACCCCACCATTTTCTTCCCTCGGCAGACTTTATGTTCAAGATTACATCAGCTACTCCCAGGTCTTTCATGTCAAAATTTTTTGACAAGAAAGCCTTAACTTCCTCAATCACATTAAGGCTTGTCCCAAGTATTAGTATGTCATCCACATACAAGCATAGGATTACTCCTTCTCCCCCACCATAGCGGTAGTACACACACCTGTCGGCCTCATTCGCAACAAAGCCAGCGGACGTCATGGTTTTGTCAAACTTCTCGTGCCATTGCTTGGGTGCTTGTTTTAAGCCATACAAAGACTTCAATAATTTACACACCTTTCCTTCTTGACCCTTTACTTCAAACCCTTTCTGGTTTGCTCCATGTAAATTTCCTCTTCTAAATCTCCATTTAGAAAAGCTGTCTTAACATCCATTTGGTGGACGAGAAGATTTTGAGAGGCAGCAAGGGCGAGTAATACACGAATAGTGGTCAGTCGGGCAACTGGTTAATAGGTATCAAAGAAGTCCCTGCCTTCTTTCTGGGTATAACCCTTAGCCACGAGCCTGGCCTTGTACTTTTCAACGGTACCATCGGGCCTTAGCTTTTTCTTGAACACCCATTTGCACCCCACAGGTTTACACCCATAGGGACGGTCTACAATTTCCCAGGTTCCATTAGTCATAATCGAGTCCATCTCACACCGCACCGCTTCCTTCCAATAGTCAGCGTCGGGAGAGGAATATGCTTCACGAATGGTATTTGGGGTGTCATCCACAAGGTATATAGTGAACTCATCACCAAAGGATTTTGCAACCCTCTGTCTCTTGCTCTTTCGAGTGACCTCAATATTATCCTCCTCAGGACTTTCCACAGTTGTTTGCTCAACAATCTCTGTTGGCACAGGTACATCGAGGGAAATAGTCGGTTCATGACTAGACTTGCCCACTTTACTTCCTCTCATAGGAAATTCATTCTCAAAGAATGTAGCATCTCTGGATTCCATAATTGCGCCGACACGCATGTCAGGCACTCCATCTTGGATGACCAGAAATCTATATCCCACACTGTTTAGTGCATAACCAATGAATACACAATCAACAGTCTTTGGTCCAAGTTTGCGCTTTTTGGTTATTGGCACACTCATTTTAGTCAAACATCCCCACGTGTGCAAGTATGAGAGATTTAGTTTTCTCTTTTCCCATTCCTCGAATGGTGTTACCTCTTTGTTCTTTGTAGGAACTCTATTCAGGACATGACTCGCAGTCAAGATAGCCTCACCCCACCATTCCTTGGATAGCCCCGCAGTGTCTAGCATGGCATTTACCAAGTCACACAGCGTGCGGTTCTTTCTTTCGGCAACTCCGTTTGACTGGGGGGGGGGGGTAAGGCGGTGTCCTCTCATGAATAATTCCATGTTTCTCACAGAATGAGTCAAACTCATGGGAGAAATATTCTCCTCCACGATCGGACCGCAACCGTTTGATTTTACTTTCGAGTTGGTTTTCCACTTCAGCTTTATAGATTTTAAAGTAATGCAATGCTTCATCCTTTGTTGTTAAAAGGTATATGCGGCAATATTTAGTGCTATCATCAATTAAAGTCATGAAATATTTCTTTCCGCCTATTGTTAGCACACCATTCATCTCGCACAAATCAGAATGAATGAGATCAAGAGGTGCCAAATTCCTCGGCTCTTTCACAGCCTTGTGAGGTTTGCGAGGTTGCTTTGCTTGAACGCACGCATGGCACTTCTCTCCTTTGATCACATCGAATCTAGGGATTAATTTCAAATTAGCTAAGCGCGTCATGCAACCGAAATTGATGTGACATAATCTCGAATGCCAAACATTAAGTTCATCACCATGTCTCACATGGTTTACAAATTTAGAACTAGAATCCATCAAAGAAAAATGGAACAAGCCTCCGCTTTCATAGCCTTTTCCAACAAAAGTTCCACACTTGGATACAACACATTTATTGGACTCAAAGACAAGCTTGTAGCCATCCCTACACGTAGAGAGCCGCTCACTAGATTTTTCTTGATAGCGGGGACATCTTTGCACGTTCTTCTTGTTTACCGCGATCTTTCCCGAAGTAAACTTGATTGATTGACCGCGTACCAACACCACGTCTGGATGCATAAGTCCCGTTCCCCATCGCCAGGGAGGAACCTCGACCGCCATCGGTAAGTAGAAAACAAAGAAATGTCGGCACATACATGAACATTAGCGCCCGTGTCAACCCACCAATCAGGCGAGACAAACCGAAAGAAGCGTAGGTAAACATTTACCGCAGGTACCCGATCCTTGGCCTCACTAATCACCATGTTTGCGAGACTTCTTCACCTTATCCGCACGGTCGGGGCAATCTTTCGCAAAGTGGCCCTCTCCACCATGAGCATAGCAAAGACCCTTTTCCTTGTTGCTCTTCTTCTTGAAGTTTGCGGCCTTTGGCTTGACAAAGACATTCTTGTTCCTCGATTGTTCGAGGATTCTTCTTCCTCGATGATTCGAGGGTTTCTCTTTTGCACCATGTTGGCGCTAGAGCCTCCCTCCTCATACACCTTCTTGCCACGGCTCTCTTTAGCCCTTGCATTCTCTTCGATAGTGAGGATGGAAATCGGGTCATTCACACTGAACGCCCGCCTCCCCGTGCCTCGAGTAGTGGCAAAGTCGACCAAGTAGGTGGCGGCTTGGCAATGATACCGCCGACCACAAACTTGTCGGGAAGCACACACTCTATGTTCTTGAGTTCCTTTACAAACATCGTATCTCATGAGCTGTTGGACCCGTAAGCGGTCATTGACCATTTTGAAGTCATAGAACTGCTCCATGATGTACAGCTCTCTGCCGGCATCGGGAACCCCGAACTTGGCCTCAAGTGTATCCCACATGTCCTTGCCCGAAGACAGATCCATATACACTTGCATCATACTCTTAGGTATAATGCTAATGAGAGCACCTCGGAACAGGTTATTTGCCTCACTGAAACTCCTTTCTTCCTCAGCAGAAAGAGGAGGATCAGTGCGCTTTCCCCCGATCACATGCTCACATCTCATTGCGGTAAACCACAACTTGGATCGGACATGCCAGATCTTATAATTTGAACCATCATCATTCAGAGCAGGTGGTTTCAATGACGCAGCAAAGCTAGCACTCGTAATGAACCTATCAAGTTTTTGGAATGTTGAACATTTAGGCATGTTACGAGATATATTAACCCATAAAAACGACATCATGTATGCTAACAGGAACAACATAGGCATAGATAAACTTAACATGCTACTGCAACTAGCATCATATGCTAAGCCTAGTACTCCAACAGTAAGCAAAAGCATAAGCAAAGTGTTCGGATTATATCCATGGGTGAGGCTGCCGGTACTCGCGGCTTGCACATCACCGGATCCGGTTGCAGCAGCGTTGGCGTCGGTGGCGCTTCTCGTCATAGGAGCCATCGATCACGGGAAGGAGCAGTCGCGCTTGAGAGCGCTCCCCAAAAACTTGATCGCCCGCCTACCTATGCAGGTACGCTTAACGGACGGAGTTTCGGAGGCCTGCTCGCCGGAGTCCCCTGTGCGCGCAGGAAGCTCAGGCCGGAGATGCAGAAACTTCATCTGAAGCTTAAGAACAGTGGACAGAGAGAGGGTGGTGACTGCTCGATGGGGATGACAGGGAAGGCTGTCTTATTTTATAGTGCCAGCTAGGGCAAACACCGCACAGGTGCATTTACCCTTTAGCCCTCGGCTAGGGCGAACACCGCACATGCGTAGTTACCCTTTAGCCCTCGGCTAGGGCGCACACCGTGCAGGTATGTTTACCCTTATGCCCTTTGCGACCGTTGCCTGTGCCATGTAGCCTCACGTCCGGCCAAGGCCAAGGCCAAGGCGACCGCGGCGCGGCGACGCGGCTTCGGCTCGCTTTCGGCTCGGCACGGCACGGCGGCGGCGCGTGGCGTGGCTTCCCCATGTTCCCTCTCACTCCTCACAGAGGGCACCAACTAATTCACTATTTAGGTTAAGTACTCTCTCAGTGAGTGTACCATGTGGTACTAATCCCACTCCACTTACCATAAATGTGTGGGCCTTTGGAGTTTCCTTGATTAATTGCTAGTTAACTAATGGGCTAAGCCAAATTAAACTAACAGCATCTTATCTTCCATCACTTGCGTGGAGTGGACAGACACAGGTTAAGTCTGATCGGCCATTCTGGCCTCACTACTACAGAATCGTTTCACTACCGCCGGCATGACAGCCGAAATTTAGTCCACCAGCAGTGGTGAACCTCGCCCGGCAGTGATGAACCGTCCAGGCGTGGAAAAATCAAAAACTCCACGGATTCGACCAATTCCGGCAGTGAAGCCTTAGATCACCACCGGGTTGAATCGTTCCCCGGCAGTGGTATTGATGGACACAGATCATTTGCGGGTTTGAATAAGAACCGATAGCGATTTGAAGAACAAGGAACAGTAAAAACAAACGATAGAAAAAGAAGATTGCACAATACGACGAATTAAAAATGATCGGTTGATTAGATATTACTAGATAATATATTTACAAAATGAAACAAAAAAAAAAGAAATCGCCGCCGCCTTAGGCCTCGCCTCATTGCCGCCTCGTTCCCGCCGCCGGCCGCCTTTGAGCACCGCGTTCGGCGCCACCAAACCACCGGTATCCCCGTAGCGAGGATGTCGGTGATGGCATCGACTTTGTAGGCGTAGAAGTTGGCCTTCTCCACCAACGGCCAAGCCCCGTTGGTGCCGACCGCCGGCCAGGTTGGTGAGCTTGTGGAGGGTGTCATGGAGGCGCGACGGTAAACTGAAGCTCCTCCATGGTGTAGACGCCGGCCATCTCGTATGTTTGTCGATGAAGCTAACTGCCTGGGGTTATGGAAAGAGAGAGGTTAATTAGCGATGGAGATGGTACCAAATCAGAGGGTTATGTGTACAATTATATAGTAATAAGCCATGTAATGCATGCAGTCGATTGTCATTTCCCAAGACGGCGCCATGAAAACAGTCAACATCGACCAGCTCATCCAATGGCCATCGTGATCGGCCCGTCTCTCCACGAAGGCCGACTGGCGGCTGCGCGTTTGCACGCGATTTGATCTCCAATCCCCACGCTTAGGCGGCAACCAAGGGCGACCGGCTACGGCGTTTACACGTGTTTTTCCAATGGCCGCTTCCTCGGCTGCCACTGCATTTCCCAAGGCACCCAATCCTGATCCCCCGGGTTCTCGATCCCCCAATGAGCCAGTTTTGACCATTTTTTCAAGAACGATGCTCGAGTTTAATTAGGATTACCATTGCTATAGATGTTGCTCACGAAATCTAGTGATATTGAATTGATAGCAGATAGATACTTATCTAAATATATACACCATTGTTATTTTGAAATAAGGAAATGCTTTACATTATTTACCATTGCTACAAGATCAACCACACGTACCTTTAGAAGACGATGTCGACGGGGGAGGGAGCAGGAGGGAGGGAGGGAGACGAGAGACTGGAGACGAGAAACTTCTGCTACCTCTGGCTGGAGCACGAACAAATCACACTCAACTTGTTGTAGCACGTCCACAACCCTGTCGGGCTATTTAAAGAATCAAACTTGTAGCGCCCAACGAATAGCCATCACGTTTTTTTTTCTTTTTTTGACCATGGGAGTAGTACGAGTACGCACAATACTGTAGCTGTCACGTTCACTTAGCGTATTCACAGAGGCCTGAGCATGCATGCATGGCGTTCGCATGGAGAACCGCGTTGCCAGTAGTATTCACTGCCGGTTAGGAAACCGACAGTGTCTCCGGAACTGATGAGAAAAGCCTGTGGCACCAGCTACAGCGTCGACGGGTTCAATCAATGTTAGTTAAAACATTGCCGGGTGTAGTTTTACACCCCGGCAGTGATTAGTAGATCACTGCCGGTGCAGATCTTTCTGGCAGTGGTATTCGATATCATTGCCGAGTGAAAACTTAGACCCGGCAGTGATTTCGCAAAATTTAACACCCGCACAATTTTCAACTCGACCGGGCCGACCCTTTGCACCAATCTTTGGCAAGATTCGCCGCCACGTCCTCCGTACAACAGCAGTCGCCTCAACCATGGCATCTCGCCTATTTAAACGGCAAGGGGGACGCTGTGTTTTGCACCCAGTTTCTCCTATCTATTCTTGCATTCTTGGTTCGTCTAGTAGTTCCTACCCTCTCCTCAAAATACAGAGGGCTTAGTTTTAAATTTCAGTGTCATGGGTTTTGGATCTAGGAATTCTTTTTCTCCTTATTTTCCTTGTTCTTCGTCCTCGATCTTCTTTGCTAGCAGTACTTTCCAGTTCCACATACATATGACCTTTCTTTGGGAGAAAGCCCTCTACATACAGATATGCCTAGTCCAAGAAAATGGTTTACAGAAAAGGTGTTAGAAGAGTCTTACTGAAGATAGAGAGACACCGGAGCTTGCAGCTTCTGTGGGTGCCATGATTCAGGATCGAACTCTAGATTCATATTAAGAGTCCAGAGTCCTTGTGTTTTGGGGTGGAAATGTCGAAGGAAAACCCCAGGCACATGGGCGTATGGTATATGAATCATATGGATCCACGGAAAAACAATGACCATTGGACCAAGTTACTGTGAGTTCATCCTGCTGTCCAATGGTCAAGTTTGGGCTAAAGACGAAGCTCCCAGTGAATCTCATCCTCCAACCTCCTCAGGAAGTTCTTCAGCAGTCTCGCCACTTCTTCGACCCCAGAGGTGCTAGAAGAGACTTACAGAGGTGGTTAAATTTTAATGTGTTTGTACACTTTGATTGTAGCATTGACCTATCTCGTGAATTGGTCTTTGTTACCGTATATTTAGTTTTATGTAAGGTCTTTGTTATGGAAATATATGTAATCAAATTTCTTATCTGTTGTATTTTTGTTTGTTATGGATGTGGACTGTCTCTTCGTTATCTTTGAGTTCCCATTTTTTACCCTTCATCGAACATAATAAAAGACGGTTGCGTCAAATATGCCGCAATGTCGGGAAAATACAACAGATCCAAATCCAATGTGAATGAAATAAAGTTAGTATATGTAACAAACAAAAATACAAATGATAATAAATTTTATTCACATCCATATGGTCTCAATGTCAAGAAAAAGAAATATGTTGCATAGAACGTGATATGGAATCCAAATTTTGCGTGAAGCATCTACTCATACATATGCAAAGAAGATCTGCAACAATGCATGCATGCATGCAAAACCGACCGAAGTGACGAGATCGCTAATTCACCGGTCGGCTACATCGAAATGACCGGTAGTGATATTGTATTCATCGCCTTTACGCATAACAAATAACCGATAGTGATATTGTATTCACTGCCGGGTATCTTAACACCTGGTAGTGATTTACCTGCCCTCAACAACTGCTATAAATCAAACACACATACCCACGCACGCAACCACGAGCTCCAGACTTTGTCGCTTTTACACTCACTCCGCATCGAAATCCACTCAGCTCTTTCCCTCTTTCTCTCTTTCTAGGAGATTTGTTCATGGCTCTAGGATATTTTATCGGTAAGGATTTCTTTTTCTTGTCTAGAATTCCTATATATATGCATATGAACAATATATATTATATATATTCATGAGCTTTGTCCTTTTTTTTCTTTTTTCCTTTTTATCGCTCAACTGGTGGTATGAATGGTCCTCCGCCTTTGCCGCCACCACAACAACCAGGTTTCCACGCTGGCGATGAGCCATTCACGCCTGGTGTGGACACAAGGCCATTCCCTTATCCAGTCATCATATGAAATTTTTTCTAACATTTTTTATTTCTTATTTTACTATAACAAATATACTTGGATGATTAGTTTAACTTAACGTCATTTTATTGCATTTATATGTGTCACAGACTTTATCCCCAGTACAATGGCTAGAAACAGCACTTAGCTGGTTCTTTATCTCTGGTTTTGTGGAGACCACGACATCTAGAACATCACATGGTCGTCAACTATATAGGTGTGAAATAATTTTTTACATCCCTTCGAGGTGTCCAGGAAACAACAGCCACCTAATCCACGAGAGGGGTACCGAGAGAATGTCCGTGCAAAACGCCCAGTACAGTGTCGTTTCATTGTGCTTAGATGCACTTCGACGTGTTTGCTACGTTGTGCCTGATTTCTCGCACTTCAAGATACATGGTTTGTCTGCTCTCAATATCCCCCCATGGCAATATAGCGAATATGTTGGGAGTTACAACCATGATGTGGTACGTAAGAAATTAAATTCATCATTTTGACACTGCATATTAGATAGATTCACATCATTTTCATTCATTTTGATTCTCCCACTTGCACATTTTGCGCCACGATCTTACTTATGCAGCATGTGGCTTGGCGGCCGTTCTCGACCAAGCTACAGACCAACTCGGGTACGATTGGGACTTCTGTGCACACCTCGGCCAGCAAATTACGGAAGGACGACAATACTGCATAAGGTTTACCGACTTAGATAGTGGTCGTTCAAGAGGTTACATCTATGGTCGAGCATTTTACGGCCTTGCGAGGGACGAGAGAGTCCAATCATAAGGGAATTGACCTCCATCGACTCAAGCGGATACTTAATCCGTGACATCAATTACCCGATATTTCTACAAACCTACGTTCGTGTGCATGGACCGCAAGGTGGACCGAATATTGATCCCGACGATGATGATGATTAGTGTGTTTAATTACTATGTTAATTATTTGTAAGGTTGTAGCTAGTTTTAACGGTTCCTAATTATTTTGTAATGTTCTTGTGCCCCATGTGGTTCATATGTTTTCCAAAGTGTTGTAGTGGTCTTAAACTTTTTCTCGAGCCTTTCACATGCAAATGGGGAAGCAACCATGAAGTTTGAGATTTTTCGGAGTTGGTTTGGTACTTTCCCCAATTTATTTGAATTTTCGCGCGACGCCACCATGTAATTATAGTTTGAAATGAGAGTACCCACAAAAAGAGCCGAATCTTTGCTAGACTATTCCATTGTGGTCTCATGTGCCCTAGGAGGCAAATCATCGTGGAGGTCCATGAAAAATTCTTGTGTTTCCATGGTGTAATTAGTGTTCTTGTCGCCGGTTTAGCTCGAAGAAAATCATAGTAATTAAAATATTTCTCAGAAAACCTAAGATCTTGTGTGGGGTCATATTTTGGGTGTACATGACAAAGAAACAAAATCAAGCCATTTCTATCTAGGAGGATTACACATCCTTCACAGAGGTACATGATCATCCATGAAGTGGCAGCATCTCTATAGCACAGCCAGTTGTGGGTAATAACCGGTAGTAAATAGGATTGGGGTGAAATTTTTCAAATGTATCTGAACCTCCCGCCATTTGTTCCCCACCGCACCGAAACCAGCCTTGCCGATATATATATGTGAGTGGCTCGGAGCGAAATTTTGGCAAGTCATTTTGAACCCCGCGCCATTCTTGTTCCCCACACTAGCGTCGAAGGAGCGCCAGATTCGTCGACGGAGCACCACCAATTCCAATGTCGCCGTTCGTCGTCCCCTACGCCGCCCGGGCCGTCCGTTCGCGCATCTCTGGTCGTTCCGCTCCAGCGGAATCGAGGCTTGATGGCATTCTCCCACGCCGCGCTCCTCCACTCTGACGTCCCTAACGCCGCGCCGGCATCCTCTGCCCTTCCACAGTGAGAACTAATTATCCCTTTAGGTGTTTGAGTTTTTACCTATGAGAATGAGAACTAATTCGCCGTTGTCCTAGCCTCGCCTCGCCCGCTTGGTCTTCCTCCACGCCGACGGAGGACCGCCACAACACCTCTCTGCGGTCCACAGCCTCACGGCGTCTTCCTCTTCACCGTCCGACGCCGTACCATCCGCGACCTTGTCCTCCTCGAATCCTCCGAGACAAGATAGGAGTGCACGAGGCGCACGAAAGCTTGGTGAGTGCGTCGGTCACGCGCCCTTGAGGTGTTCGTTGAAATGCCCGTGTGGATAACTGGAACCTGTTATTTTCCTTTTATATTTAGATTTTGCTTTCAAACAGTTCTGGATCTTTAGTAACAAATGAGCTCTAAAAAATTATGGTCGATTACAGCATGATTGAAGACATACTAGTGCTCGAATTGTGATTGAAATTCATAGATTTTGCTTTCAAAACGAGTTCCGGATCCTTAGTAACAAATGAGCTTTAAAACATTATGGTCATTTACGGCATGATTGAAGACATACTAGTGCTCGAATTGTGATTGAAATTCATGAGTTAGTGTTGTTGGAAATCCAATTGGGATATTTTAAATATATGTCTGTGCTTACTTTACAACATTGATGAATAACAAAGCATTATCATCCTATTTTGGTTACATGTACAGGCAAGCATGGCGTGGTGCGCATTGTTTGTTGGTCGCGTGCTAGGGATCTATCTAACTTTTGGGAAGATTGCTATGCTCAAGTCCAAGGCTACGCTAATAATTGTTCTGTAAAAATACAACACCGAAGGTGAAGTTGTCATCGCCTACAATGGTGCAAACTAGCCAACCCACGGAGATTGAAGAGAAGCCACCCCACATACTTATGAAGATTGCAAGAATTGCCGCTTAATTGGTCTTGGAAAGATGTCATGCTTTTATTTATGTCTATAACACTATGGTCATTGGTCTTCTTATTTTAGAAGTTGATGTAGGCTTAGTTTCTAGAACATTAGGTGGATTTTGTTGTATGTAACCATTAAATCTTGTAATGTTTTGACGATATTAATGTATGATTATTTTTAGATTTAAAAAGAGTTGAATTCCACGAATAAATTCAAATTTTTTAAAAAAAATTTAAAACAAAAACGTCGGGTGGCATGGGCCCGACTGTAAGGTCCGAGATGGCTAGAGGGGGGGGGGTGAATAGCCTATAAGAATTTTCTACAAGCTCAACTAAACAAACCGATTAGTATAAAACACGGCGAAATGCGGTTTGCACTAGCTCTAGTGGTCTTGCAAGCCTTCTAGTGACAAGACTAAATAATTCTATGATCTCTAGTCCACACAAAGTCTATGTCACTACTCTAGCTAATGAGCAATCCTAATATGATCCTTATGCTAGCAAGAACAACCTACACAAGCAAGTGCTAGCTCTCTACACAAGGTAAACTAGAAAAGTAATGCAAGTGAGAGAAACTTGTTATACCAACTTGAAGAGGCAATGAACCAATCACCGGGATGTAGATGAACAATCAACCACTCGATGGTGATGATCCACACACGAAGACAATGAACAAGTCGATTTGTTCACCCGGAGTTCACTTGTACACCGACAAGCTAGTCTCCGGTTGTGCCGACCAACACAAGGATGGTGTTTGAGCTAGGCGGTGCCCTTGCTAGCCTCAACACACCACTCAACAAGTGTGGTACCCAAAGCACGAGCAATGTATTCCTTGCACTTTGTCTTCCCGACGAGGAGTGCGTAATCCTCTCACAAATCAACCGGAGGTGGCCAAGAACAATCACCTTCTCTTGCCAACGCCTCCACCAATCCACCAAGCCGGCTAGGAGCGGTGCCTCCAAGAGAAACGGGAAATCCACCGTCTCACAACGATCCCCAAGTGCCTCTAGATGCAAGAACTCGATGTAATGCACTTGGATCAACTCTTCTCTCAAGAAAGAAGCTCAAATCAAGAATGAGGAGGGAGGCTTGCTTGCTTGCTCAAGAGTGTTAGGAATGATTCAAGTGTCCAAGAGAGAGAGCAAGAGGCAGCCATGGGGGTATATATAGGCCACACCACAAAATGTGATGGAAAGAGTGAAAAACACACTTTTCGCGGCTCGGCCGGGCCTTGACCGGACTCACCCGGTGAGTCCGGTCGGTGGGTCCGGTCACAACCGACAAGCCGAACCGACCGGTGACCCCCTTCCTCCGTGCGTCCGGTCGCAAGATCCGTCGATCGCGTCCGGTCGACCCGGATCTCCGGCCGGTGCGTCCGGTCACCCGTCGGCGCCCCGACCACGAAACATGCTCTTCGCAGACGCGACCGGACCGGACCGTCCGGTCACTTTCGACCGGCGTCGGTGCGCCCGGGTCGGTCGCCGTTCCTTCGCCTTTGCTCCAAACCGACTTCCGTCACTTGCGAAGAACACCTCGACACCATGTGTTAGCATTTTCGAAACCATTTTCAACAAAGACGGAGTTAGCACTTTAGGTTAGAATGCATGCATATGAGACTTGAACCTAAAGGCACGTGAGGATCGATATGTACGAAAGTTTTGCTCCAAACCGACTTCCTATAATCTTGTTCATCATGATCTTGGGTGTGAAATCAAAAACCCTATGGTTATACCTTTGCCTTGGGACCTTTGATCTCCAAATCGCACCGAAGTTGCATGCTTGATCAAACTTTTTAGATCACCTCGATCCACTTTCCATGATCACCATGCACCAACTCGGCCACGACCAATCTCCAATCATGTCAAACATTTAGCATTGAGAGATTAGTCCTTAGGTGTCACTAATTAGCCAAAACCAAACTAGAGATCTTCACCGAGGCGGTGAATGAGAAACAACCGGTAGTGTAACTACACCAAACACTATCGGTTCGAATTACAAACCGTCATCGATGACGAAGCATCACCGCCGGCCGCATTAACCAACCGATAGTGTCCACTCTAATAACTCGTCGGGTTGAAAGCAACCGGCGGTATTCACGTAAAGTTCACTAACGGGTCCAAAGTAAACCGACATTGTTAGCTCTTCGATACCCTTGTCGGCACAATCTAACCCGATAGTGTTATCTCCTCGATTCTATCGGTTCGTTGAAGCCCGACCGGTGCTCTCGGTGTTAACTCGTCGGGTGACTTCGAGCCGGCATTGCTTTGATCAAAAATCTTTGCGCCGGTGCATGGATCACCCGATAGTGTTTGGTGACGATCTTGTTGCCGGTTTGATAGCAAACCGGCCAGTCTCTCCTCAAATCACCGCCGGTGTTTTGACCCGGTAGTGTTTCGAACCCCACATCACTACCGCTCTGGTTCTGCCGGTTTAGTTTTCGGCAGTGAATGGGGGTTGGAGCCTGGCAGTGATGGACAATTCTGTAGTAGTGCCTGATCGATGCATGCATGCCCACTACCTAGTGCCTTGACCTTGACGGCCACCACGTACTTGCCGTGGTGCCGGCCCGACGACACCAGCCCCTAAACTCGGCGGCGAACTGCTCTCTTTTGTTTCAAGACCGCGTCGTTGCGCGTTTTTCATTAAGCAGAAAAAAGGTCAAATACAAAAGAAGCGGTAACACTTCATTACCGATTTAGCTCCTATTTCTACTGGATGCAAGATATATGGTTACATTGTTAAAGTTGCGCGACAGAACGGTTGGCCCAACCATCTCTCCAAAGGGGCTTTTAGAAATGAGCCCACTGTAGGAGCGGTTGGTGATCCAACCCCTTATAAATCATTTTCAGATTTTGCTTTTTTAAAATTCAAAAACAAGCGGGCCCCGGCATCTTTTTGACTAGGCCGAATGTGTGTGGACGTTGGGACAAAAGAAACCCTGCCAGCTTTTTGAACCTGGCAGCATTTTGATCAGGCCCGGGCAACTATGCAACACTGTAATGCGTGTGGAGGTTGGGACAAAACAAATTGTCATGTGAGCACCACCAAAAAAAATTTGGCCTACCAAACTTTCACATCCAACTAGACCTTGGCAGCTTTATTACCAGGCCGGATTGTTTGGACTAGAGATTAGTCTCAACTAGCTCCTCTTGAGAGACTAGTGGACTAGGAACTAAATAAGACTACTAGTCCCGGAGAGCCTCGCGTCGCCCCGCGTCGGGGCGGCTCGGGGCGAACCCTAGCCGCCGCCTCCGCCGCTCCCTCTCCCCCTCCCCTCTGCCTTGCCGCCGGCGGAGCGCCACCGGGGAGCCCCGGGCGGCTCTCAAGGATGGTGGCGGCGGGGCGCACCTCGGCCTCGTCTCGGCTCCGGCGCGACGAGACGACGCCAGCGCGGTTGGAGGCCGTCCTCCTGGTGCTCGCTGGCGGCCGGCGGCGGCGGAGCGATTCGACGGATCCGGCCGCCTCCCGATCCGGTCCCCTCGCCTCGGATTGCCGGCTCGCCGGGCGGCGGCGGCGGCCGTCCCGCGGCCGGCCTCTGTGCCCGGATCCGGCGCCTCGGCGTGTCTGGCGCACCTGGCCGCGGCGATGGAGTGGTGGTGGCCTCCGCCTCGGGCCACCGAGGCGCGGTGGTGGAGGTGTCGGCGGCGGGTCTTCGGAGCGATATGGAAGCGATGCGGACGTCGCGACGGTGGCGGTGGGAGCGTAGGGCTTTGGGCGGAGCGGCGAAGGTCCGACCCATGGTGGCGCGATCGACCGCCCATATCGGGCGCTGGAGAACCCAAAGGCGGGCTGATCCGGCGACCCGGGACGATGGGCATCGCAAAGACGTCGACCATGGGGCGGTTCTCGGCGGCGGCGATGGTGAAGCATTTGGTTCGACCGTATCGGAGAACCCGGTGGGCGGCCATGGTGGCTTCGGCGGCCGTCAAGGTGGAGGAGTCGTGGAAAGGGACGGCGAGGATGGCGGCGGACGTCGGCTTTTGTTTTCGGATTCGTATTTCGGCGATGGTGCACGCCGCCGGGCGGGTTAGCGTAACGGGCGTGGCCCCGGGGAGACATGGCATTGGCCGCTCACTACGACGACGACGATGACGCCCGAGGGGGCGCCACTTTCCTCGCTGGGAGGCGCCGTCTTTTCAAGCGGATCTCTACGGTGAAAACCTACACCGGTTGGGTGGGCGGCGATGGCGTCTTTGGATGGCATTTTTCTCTTTGGAGACGTCGTCGGTGGAAGATCCCTTGGATGTCGGTGACCGACGGCATCAAGGTGGCGCTCATCGCACACGCTTATGGGGTCTTATCTTTGTTGCCCGGGTTACGAGGATCCCGAGTCTCCATTGGTGGGACGAGTTTTAGTTGTTTTATTTTTAAAAAGTGCACCGGTGTTTTCGGATGACTTCGTCTTTGTAACACTCATGGGCGACGCCACGTTGTTCTTCCTTGGGCGACGCCACGTTGTTCTTCCCCGGTGCACAGGCACGAGTAATTTTAAATTACCATTTAACAAACTTATTTTTACCATGTATTTACACAAAATTTTGTAAGTTCTTGAAGCAAATTGCACTAGGGTATATTTGTTGCGTAGCTTCGCCACTGGTAACACTATTTTCCAGTTGTAATTTTGTTGGCCCGATGCATCCTCGGATGACTGAAGCCGGAATATAATTTCCATTATCTAAAAAAAAAGTCCCTCTTTTTGATGATTTAGGGACTAAATAAGATTGGGGTGTTTAGTTGGTAAAATATTTTGAGCTCAGGTACTGTAGCACTTTTCGTTTGTATTTGGTAATTATTGTCGCACCATAGACTAACTAGACTCAAAAGATTCATCTCGTACTTTTCAGCCAAACTGCGCAATTAATTTTTTTTATTTATCTACATTTAATGCTTCATGCGCGTGTTAAAAGATTTGATGTGATAGGATACTGTAGCACTTTTTGGTTGGTAGATGGGAAGTGAACACACTCTAAGAACTAGTCTCCGGTCCCTAATCTTTGAAGGAACCAAACAAGCCCTAAGAAAAATTGGACTATTGAACCAAACCAAATCTATATGGGGCAATTATTTCTATGGCCCTCGGAAAATTCGCGTGTATCTCTATGGCCTTTTTTTTTTCAAAGTTAGCTCTATGGCCCTGAAAAAATTTGTGTTAGCTCTATGGCCTTTCGTTACCTTTCGGCACTTGACGGTGTTAAGTCTCGGAGAAAAAGACCATTATACTCCTGGATGAAAAAAAAAACTGCAAGATTTTGTTTTTTTCTTTTTAAAATCTGGATATATATATTGCTAACTTTGAACCGGGCACAAATATTTTAAACCGGTGTGTATATACAACAACAACAACAACAACATAGCCTTTAGTCCCAAGCTAGTTGGGGTAGGCTAGAGATGAAACCCATATGAAACAAGTCAAAAAAGAACGTAGAAAGGCACAAGACAAAAGGATAAAGATTAGTTTTAAACCGGTGTGTATATATATGATTTAATTAATAATTAAGATTGAAGCAGTGTATATATGTTATCAATTTTCACATGAATGAAATGTTGAACACTTGACAAATTAACCAGATGCGGACAATGGACATCGCTAACAGAGAGCCTTCTCCAATAATCACTAACAGAGATTCACCTTCACCAACGAGCAATGAACAATCATAAATAAAACAAAAATAAAGACAAACTTCACCAGCAGCCCCGTCGGTGCCCTCCCGTAGCAGCCGCCCAGGCCTCCCGCTCACCCACCGGATGGCCCGCCCCTGCCCCTGCTCGATTTGGCGCGCCACAGCAGCCAGCAGGTGCCCCGGCCGGCGCTCGCGCTCCTGCTCGATTTGGCTCGCAGCAGCCAGCAGGTGCCCCCCGGCCGGCGCTCGCCCGCAGCACGCAGTAGCAGCCCCCGCCGGTGCCCTCCTGCAGCCGCCGCCCGGGCCTCCTGCTCGCCCGCCGGTTGGCCGCCCCTGCCCTGCTCGAGATTTGCCATGCTGCCGCCACCAGCAGATGCGCCGCCGCCGCGAACAGAATAAGAGCACGGGAAGTGGGGAGCGCGGATCCGGCGCTTGACCCACGGCGGCGCCGGTCTGGACGGCGGCGGAACTGCAAGCCCCGTCCCCGTCGTTCTTTTTTTTTTTTTTTTGTCGCGAAATTGGTCCGCTCGACGGGAGCCGAGACGAGGGAAGTGGGGGAGCGCTCGGTTCAGTCTGTGGCAAGGCAGGGCTATTTTGGTCATTCTTTCTCTCTAAGGGCTCGTTTGGAAAATCCCCGGCACTTTCCCCTGGGGTAATCCCCGCGCATGCCACTGTCAACGGATCAAATTTGGTGCCCTTGTGAGAGATGGCGCTGCCCTCCCCCGGGCGTCACTCCCCGACGTCGGAGGAGCGGGCGGTCACTCCCTGGCCTCATGCATGCAAGCTGGGCGTCGCTCCCCGGCGCTGCAACAGACACAAAACGAGCGGATGGAAACTCACTGCGCATTAGCCAGAAATAGCACAAGATTAATTAGTCTCTGGACTCTCCCCCCGAGCGGGGCTTCCCCGGTTCCCAAACGAGCCCTAACAGTGTAAACCTAACAGACTTTCCTCCCAAATCTAACGGAAGACCATAGAAATAATCAAAATATTTCTCAGGGCCATATAGTTAACTTCAAAAAAAATAAGGCCATAGAAATCAATACTAATTTTGAGAGGGTCATATAGATAATTCTCTCAATCTATATACCGCGAGGAAGGAAAAAGACTTTGAGCATGCATGCATGCTCGTGGGTGTATGTGATGCTTTGTTTGAGCCATGCATTGCATAGGTACGACCGTAGGAGCAGTATTGTTGTATATAGTTTCCAAATAACTGTATGTTTTTTGAATCTGATGATGCATACAAATCCAAAAACGGAGCTGACGACTGTGCCCTGGAGCAGCGTGCTGCAGTTTACCTTAATTTGCATATAGTATTCCTTGTACAGAACTGTGTCCCAGGATCGGAGCTGAGTATACGTGATGCATGGTGTACAAGATCAGTCGAAATCCCAAATGATGACACAGCTAGCGCGGGCGTTTAATTCAATAAGTTTACTGTATTTCTAAAAAAACATTGGGTACTGAACAAAATTAATTATTTATTCAAGCTTTACTTCATGGCTTCACTATGAGTCAAATCCGCGGTCAAGGTTATGATGGGGCACGTCGCTGTTGAAACGCTCGTGGGAGCGTTGGGCGTCGCCTGACCAAGAGGAATTCACCAAGAGCAACAGCTGATTCCTTTACACATGCACGCTGTTTCGACGTACTGTATACTCTTATCGTTAGATAAAGGAAGCGATATCGATAAACCATTCTTATTGTCCACAAATTCAGGGCATCATTTTTATGTGAAACCCATTGTCCACTCAAACCACGTTACTGAAGAAACGATTATCTCAACCTCTGATACTAGCCATTCTTCTTTCTATCTATGAGTAGAGTATATGACTACTACAGAATTTGACCTGTAACAAACAATCGGCTGCAAATGCATCACTACCACGGAATCTCAACATCTCGCTACAAATACCACCACCCTTTCCTTCTTTTCACTTTGATATAACAATTGACTACTGCAGAATTTAACCAATAAATTTCATCAAACAGATAAAAAAAAAGAGAAATTAAGAACATCATATTATTGGTTCGCTGTAAACTCAATGACTCTCCATCTCCAGAAAACAAATCTGAGAGTTACACTGGGGAGGGAGCAAAGCCGTGGACGGCAGGCATGACTCCTATAGAAAGCGCTGATGGTCGCGATCGCGAGAAAGTTCTCAGTCTTCTGCAGTGCCATGGCCGTGAGGCGCGGCTTCTGTGTCACCAGCACTGTCAGCCGCCAACCTTTCCTCAAGAACCCTCTCGCCGCGCTCCCTGAAACAATTGAGATGGAATTAGTCAGCTCTTAATAAACAATATAAAGACTAATTTCTCAGATTCCAAACATTTCAGTAACACAGCTTCGGTCTCGAGCTGACTTTGCACAGTAGTTTAACACTACTTTTGTGTTGTTAGCTCTATTAGCACTTGAGAGTTGAATGACATCTAGATGCCTCAGTCAAGTCTCTAAGAATTACAATCCCAATCAAAGTGAAGCACCGGCAGCAAACATGACTGGTACAGCACAACAGCACCAACTTATCTAAATTCTGACTAAAAGAGAACTTTTATACCTTCTTCTTGAAGCCTTGGTAGGATCAGAAATTGGGAGAGCCACTTCTGAAGGCCTAGACCTTGCGCACAACATCCTATCAAACAGATTGGCAACGGGGTCTGTAACTGGTCTGCAGGGAAAACAAAAGCAGCCAATGAAATCAAAAGTGAGATCAGTAGTGAGTATTTGCTGATGTAAAACGAAAGAAAAGGAGAAGATTCTAAGTACCTCATGGCAGCTGGGAATAAACTGGGGAAGGAGAAGTCATCACTTGGGTCACCCTTAAGTCCAGTCAGTGGGTTCCTTTGGAAGTATCTCAGGTAAAGCCAGCTAACATACATCCCGGACACCAAAGTTGGCAGGAAGTTAATGGAATCAGGCACGATGAAGGCCATGATACTTGAGAAACATACAACAAAGAATGGCATCCACTGCAGTAGCAGGAGAGAAACAAAGAGATAAGACAACTCAGCATCAACTAGTACTAGCTTGTAAGTGCCTTCGGAATAAGTATACTAGTACAATAAGTAAAGTACAGCTGTAGGCTTAGAAATGGCTATATTTGGTATACCTTTGCCTTTATTTTCCAGAAAAAGCACATAGGAAGCTCAAGGTTTGGTAAGAGCTGCTTCAAGGCCACAAGAAAGCCAGCAAGGCAACCGTGGAAACCAGAAAGTGGTGTGACACTGCATGTCATGCAATAGGAAGGTCAGGCAATGTGCTCAGACAGTAATATTCTCAGGAAGTAGTATGTTACCATGTAACCTCACAACTCGAATGACGCAAAAACGACTAAGAGTGATCATGGGGTATCAATGTGCATAAACTCCAAAGATTTTTAATTAGTGAATAGAAGAAATTCTGCAGTTCTTAATGGCAGACCTAATAGTATGATATTATATTCATTATTAGAAGCAGATGTCAACATGAGCACATCAATTGACCATCTTGACACTCAAGGAAGGCATGGGAAATAAGCGCATTAGACAGAACTAAAAGCAGTGCCAGATAATGAGTAATTAGTAATAGGCACAGCCGATAGACTGAATGATAGATTTAAACTTACAGGAAGCTCTCCTTTCCAGTGACATAGTAAAGTCCAATAGCAAAGCAGAAAGCAAGAATGCCACAGATGGAGTTGATCAAAATAATGAACTTCAAGAATTCCTTGCGGCCCCATGCTGGTTCAATGTCCTTTCCACAAAAGAGAAGACCAAGAGAACTGCCAATGGCCTGTAAAGCAAAATTTCTGTTTGTTATCGTTAAGAACATAACAAAGGAGACTACTTTATGCTGTCAGAGAAATGCCACTCCTTGTCTCTCGATTTTGGAGCATAATATGGTGCAAGCACATGGCAATTTTACTATTACAAGAGCGAACTTTAACAGCATATGTTTGCTTCAGCTTAAACGTTTATTTATAACAGGGTCATGCACTAGCAAGGTCCCTCAAACACTTGTTTATATATACTTTGGCAAACTAGAAGCAGGTAACTTGCATGTTGCAAACGTGTAGCTGTTCCTTCCTGAGAAAGTCCACACGGCTGTCTTAGTTCTCTCTGCACCCCCATTCGACCCTTTTCTAGGACAGAGGAGGTACTAGTCATTTTTCGAAAGTAATCGTGTTGCCAGGGGTCTGGAAATGCAACTCATTGAAGAAGTTGTTTGTTGCTGAGCCTGAATTTAACATGTCTATGGTTGAATCTTTAGTTTTGCAAGATTATCTGAATATGAAGATAAACTTTGAAAGGCTCAAACTTTGAAGATTTCATTTGAAAGTAGCATCCTGAATTCTTTTCTACCCTTTTAACATTACTGCCTGGTCAGGGGTATAATATTTTCAAGAGATACACATTGTATATGGAAAAGACAAACAATTCAGCTATTGTCGTTTCTTAAAAGTAGAGCCTAAGTATGCACTTTTTTTTTAACCAGGCCACCGAATTCTGCAGCATGGCCCTGTGTGGCTACAATACAAGATCTCACGAGTGTTTCAAGTCAAAGTTTGAATCAAAGTATTCCAAAAAAAAAAAAAAAAAAAGTTTGAATCAAAGTAGCATAGGAGACAGCAAATCGGGAGAAACTGAGCTCACCCCTGGGAGGACTTGCTCGATGTAACCAGCGGTGAAGACAGTCCATACATAGGGGATTGTCCTGCAAAACAGGCGCAGACACAAGTCAAAGGAATGTCCTGAGGAGCCACCACTGTCACTCTGCGGGGCAAAAGCAGTCACGTACTTGGAGGGGATGATGGCGAGGTAGTTGAGTGAGGTGGGGAGGAGCTGGAGCAGCACGTATCCTCCGATGAGCACGACGACGAGACCCTTGCAGGTGCGCGTGAACTCCTTGCCGGGGGTCTGCAAGAAGAAAGATCCGGGTTGGGTGAATCGGATCCCGGGCGGGCGAAGGAAGCAATGGCGCCGCAGTAGAGCAAGCGAAGCAAGAAGAGCAAGAAATGGAAGGAAAGAAGGCGCTTACGACGGCCGGCGGAGCTCCGACGGCTGGCTCCGCAGATCCGGGGGCCGTAGCCGTGGCCGTCGGGTCCTGCAGCGGCTGGCTCTCCATCATCACCACCTCCTCCTCCTCGAGCAGATGCAGATCTACTTCTCCCTTTGTTTGGTGGAGACGTGGAGTGGCGGCAATAAGAAAGAAACAAGGGGAGGGAGGGAAGGAGGTGGGGTTGTTGGGGTTACTCCCCGCTCCGCCTCCGGTCAACCCTGCTACTGCTAGGCTTCCGAAGCCCCTCCTCTCTCCCACTCCCACCCAGAGCTTCCAGCAGTCACAGTCAGCTCTGGCGATGCATCAACAGCCGGACGGAAAGCGAGGAGGAGGAGAAGAAGCGTCCGTTCTCCGTCGGTTCCAGCCCCGCCGAATTGTCTATTTCTTGATTTTTTTATGTGGGCCCACGACACCATTAATCAATTGTTAGTAATGTCTTAGCTTTCCTTGGGGCAACGTGAGTCAAACAAGCCACCAACCAACCATTGTTAGAAGCAAGTATAATAATACACGCCGAGCAGCAGCATAAGCCAAAGCACATTAGAAGAAGGAGCTCGGCGACGCATCCGGCGCCGAGCGATTGCACAGCCCCCATGTTCATGGGCCCGCCACCACCTGCGCTTGCCATGAGGATTGGTTGCGCTGCAGATTGGAAAGCGATGTACGAATGGGAACCAAGTATGTGTGGGTCCTATCTATAATAGAATATGATATTTAGAATAGTTGAATAGACAAGCTTATTGCAGATTAGTTCTTGTACTAGGCTCTTGATGACTTGGCTTGGCTATAAGCCAAGCTTATTAAACTTGCTCTTAGGCTCCAACAAAACAATGCTCATGAAGTGCAAAGCATATGCAGTGTTAGCTTTATTTGATTTAGAGACTCCTATATATGTAGCTTTCGTCGTCGACAACAATCTATATACCTCGGGGGGAAAAAGTCTACATCACCCCCTCAACTATGGGTGGTAGATTACATAACCCCCAACCTTTGAAAGCGGTCTATATCATCCCTCGAACTTTTGAAGGCCGGTCAAAATTACCCTAAAGCAGTTTTGAAAAATCATAGTAAATCACGAGAAAAATCGTAAAATGAAAAAATCAAATTGTGTTAGACTCGAATGAGTAGATCTACACAATGAACATATAATATGGTATGCTTTAGTTCATTTTTTTTTTTGCTACAGACTTTAAATTTCTATTTTTCTCATAGCTGTAAAAAAATGTAATAAAGCATACCATATTATATGTTCATTGTGTAGATCTACTCATTTAGAGTCTAACACAATTTGATTTTTCATTTTACGATTTTTCTGTGATTTACTATGATTTTTCAAAACTGCTTTAGGGTGTAATTTGACCGGTTTTGAAAAGTTCGGGAGTGATATAGACCGTTTCAAAGGTTGGGGGTTATGTATTCTACCACCCATAGTTGAGGGGTGATATAGACTTTTTCCATACATTGGCATCCAAAATTGAAAAGTTAAGCAAACGCATCTTTAGCCTCTAGTGATAGCGCCTAAACTTATGTTGTCAAGAGCCTATAAAACCTATTTAGATCCATCGAATTAATGGTTCATTCTTAACAATTTGTTGGGTTGAATTCAAACGGGTACAACTAATAGAGTAGCTAATTATATATTAGTTGAATATGCTAATAACTATGCTAATAACTATATATCTCATTTGTTAGGCCTACCTAGCTAACTGTTAGCTACGATCGAGCTATTAGCTAATTAACTATTAACTACTACTAGTATAATGCCCGTGCTAACATATTACGGTGACATTAACAAATCAAACAACGAAAGATCTAGATCCAATATTACTATGGGAACACCCAAATCTTTTTTTAAAGAGAGCTTTAATATCACGGATTGAACAACACAAATTCAACAATGTCATTACAAAACAAAACTCACTGGCTAAAATGGTTGTGTTACCTTGAAGTAGAATGATAGTCCATTCAGAAATCAGCCAAGAAGTGTTTCACATGTAAAGACTTGAAAACCAAAAAGTCATATACTAATTGCTCCCTTCACGATAGACTTCCTCTGTTTTAATTGACTGCTTGCTCTCTTCCATGTTGTATGCTGATCTACGCAGGCAATGTTTCCTCAATAACATATATCCCTTCCTTCAGAAAATTTGACACTGTGTGTCACCATTCAATGTCCTTTAACAGGCAACATTCCTGCACTAAATAATAAAAAACATAAACCACCATATATAATCGGTGGAAAGACCACAAGAAACATGTTTTATTCAACTTCACTTGGCCATTTTCAGAGAGGAAGAATAGATGTATGATATAGAAAAAAAAATATACATGATGAAGATTTACTTGCCTTAACCACATCTTTGTCAAGGCTATAACCGTATGAGAGTTCAAATCCAGATTAGCCAAGTCTATCACACGAAATCTGACAGCACATTATTCCTACTATAACTGTAAATCTGGTTGAGCTGCGGCAAAATAAAGAAAAATAGCTAATATTACTTGTTCATTTGTACAGCTAGCAAGCAAATTCACGAATTTTATCGTGCCCATTTAGCGCATTGAACAGTCCATAACTGCTTAAGTTCAGTTTGATGATGATATAGACTAAAGTTCTTCCTAAAATGCAGGCACACCCATCTGCAATTCTACATAGACCATGGTTATTATGAGGTGAGGTGGTTTTCTATGGCAGCCTGATCAGACTGATAATTTTAGTAACATGGGTTACTCTAAAAAATGCAATTCCTACAACTCGCCTGAATATGAACAAGCAAGTTTACTTACATTGGGGATTGATGCCGATTGAAAGAGTGTGGGTGGCCTCAATACATCTCCTGACCCGTGGTTGCACTCTGAAGTGGTTCCAGAAGCAATCCGAAACAGTGGTGGAGTGATATGTAATGACTGCGTAGTACATCAGAGTGAAGCCAGAGTGTACATATTCAGACTGCGTGCCCATCAGAGTCAAGGTAGAGTGTTCATATTCTTGACCAAATAAAAAAGTTTAATAATATGATTTACATTTACATTTAGTGACCTGATAATAAAATGTTTTTAGACTAAAACGTTAGCTTACCTGATTCCTGATATCGACATCTCTGGATTTGACATTTTTTAAAATTGGATTTTTTAAATTTGAATATCATGATTGGATGAAAGTTTTTTTTTTCATTTTGCATCAGATTGAGTCAGATATATTGAAAATCACCGTACTACACAGAGTCATAAATTCCAATATATAAAACGGATTTAAAATTCACAGCTTATATATAAAAAATTATCAGGGTTGCAAAGCATTACATGATTGCTGAAACATGTGATCGATGCTCCCCTGATTGCGAACGCCCAGCGGCCTGCAGCACCTGCTTGCGAACGCCCAACGGCCTAATTGACTCGGCGACCCAACTGTTGATCTAGATCCTTGCCTCCTCAGGCTGAAAAATAAAATTTGATCGATCGACCAGAGATATCACCAAACATTAGCAGATGGAACGATGCATATGGATTCATGCATTCAGTGCCGATCGACTCACCTTCGGTGTCTGCGTGGAATCGTGACAGAGGCCGGACGCGTAGGCCTCGCGCACCAAACATTAGCAGATGGAACGATGCATATGGATTCATGCATTCAGTGCCGATCGACTCACCTTCGGTGTCTGCGTGGAATCGTGACAGAGGCCGGACACGTAGGCCTCGCGCGGGCCGCCGCCGTGCTGCGTGCTTCTGGCGGCCGGGATTGATATCACCAATCCATCCCATGCAGATTCATTCGGACTTGAAAGGAAGGCGCGTGAATAAGGGCGGCATGCGACGGGCTGGTCAAGGGGATTACGCGCGGTGGGAGTGGGATTAGTTTGACACAATCAACCATGACCCTTGGATTATGAGTGAATAAAGAGAGAGAAAGCTGAGATTTAATCTGGAGTGTCCATTTTGAAAGATTTTGAATTTTTTGGTTCCATTTGTTTCCATTTGTAGCCCAACCAAGTTGGTGCATTAGTAGGGTAGAAACATCGTTCCGTAGATGTACATATCAATGGGAATAGACTTTCAATTGTCCATGTTATCGACTCTAAAAAAAATGTCATGTGCACATTTCGATCGAAAAACCAAACCTAATAATGAATTTTGACCATTAGTTTCTCTAACAAAACGTCAATATCATTGTAGACTTAGCTTGAATACAAAAATAGTGATACCAGTTTTATATTGTACATAAACTTGTACGTAATTTAAATAATTCATGATAAAAAAATGACTTTTGCATTTACAAAATATGATTATTATCATTGGACGAAGAGCTGCTACAAAAAGTGCTGACTCCGTGACGTACGACCGGGGTTGCATAATTTGCACGTTAACAGCTCGGTGTCACCTAATTAAGCATTGTTCCCATCTTTTCTTTTGGTGCGTTCGCGAATCACGAGAGCTCTACAAATTTAGCATCGCGCTAAAAAGCCTATCGGTCGATCTAGAACAGGCTGAAAATTAGTTTTGTGAAAAAGACATGGAGTAGGAGACATGGATTATGGCTAGTGAGTTGGGCAGGCCGTTGCTTTCCTCATCCTAACTTTTGTTACAGTACATATGTAGAAAGATGAGAATACCAGGCCAGGACCCGGCCTCAGGGTGGACACGTCGACGGAGACTCGCCGGCCGTTGGATCTTGGATCGATGGACGGGAGGCCGTCTGGTCGGACGCACATCTGATGGGTCCCGATGGGCTCCGCCGCCCCCGCCACGCTCCCTACCCTGGTCGCCCGTCCCACGTCGCCCGTGTGCCCTGCGCGCCCGGGGACGTTGTCGGTCCGCTGGTTGGCTGCCGTATCGGGGGCCCGTTGTCGGCGGAGAAGCGGCGGCGGTTGCCCTCCCCGGTCCGGCCCGACCAACAGGGGAGTGTTGTCGACGTCCAGTTTGGGCTGGTTTGGGCCAACACGTTTGTCTACACGTCCATCGGTAGCGCGTTGCCGTTGACCTTCTCAGCCTCGCGGTGATGGGTGAGCGAGCGGACACTCCGGCCTCAAAGCTGACCGTAGGGGACGTTGTCTGCACAGCATTGGCTGGAATGTTGTGGGGCCCATGGTCAGCGTCTGGATGCCCTGTCTCGTGCTGTCCACGCCTGCGTCGTCCGTTCTGCGGTTCTGTGCGGTCAGCTCGGGGTGGGGGCCGCACGGTACCGGTGGGGTCGGTCGCTTTGGCGGGCGGCGTCGCCCGCCGGGGCCCTCGCGCCTGGGGCGGGAGTATGCGCGCCCTTCTGTGAGACTGAAGGTGTGGCCCCATAGATGACCGGCCCAGGTGTCGGGGGCTGCTGGCTAGATCCCAGCCTGCAGCTGCATCTTTGCCACCGGGGGAGGCGGATAAAAGGAGTTGCTGGACCCTCCGTTCAGACTCCCCTGCCGTCTCGCCGTGTCTGTGAGGTAGGTTCCCATGGCGGCTCGCCGCTCGCGCCGCGCATCCCGTTCTTCCTTCTGCTGCTTAGAAGCTCGGCACTGATACTCCCTCCCCCCTCCGCATCGGATGCTCTGCGTTTCTCTGCAGGTCTTGGACGGGGTCGAGGAGATCTGGTGTGAGGACGCGGTGCGGGGAGCAGCTGCTGTGTTCGCCGGCGGAGCTCGTCGCCGGGGGACAGGATTTCGGGGCGGGGTTGCCGATTCGGCTCGTCCTTGTAGGTATGGTCACTGACGGCGCCCTCTCCTACTCTTTGCCTGCATTTTATTGAATTTGGAGGAGATGGAACACCTGCTTATGGGGTCGAGGTTGCGTTGCCTTGCGCTGGGATAAAATTTTGCAGGCAAAGCAAAAACGTTCGATAAAATTATGGCAGTAAGATCATGTGTTGTAGATAAGTACGTAAATACTCGCCATGCTCTGGTTCCTGCTGCAGCATGTTTAGGTTGTGTTCAGTGGTTTGGTCGGTTGGGCCGAGCCAAACAGGCCAGATATTCAGAGTGGCGCTGCCTTGTTCAGAGTGGCGCAGCATGTTTATCAATTTCTAATACATGTACGATATAACTTTGAATCAGGTGGAAGATAGAGAACACTACAATTATTTGACTGTATCAAAATAGAAAATAATGGATTCAAGATACAATGAGAGTGCTATATAGACTATAGCAATTGTAGTATCACAATTTGAAAAACAACCAAAGATCCGATCAAATTCATGAAATAAAGTTTTTGTAAGATGAAACAAAAGCATTAAAAAAACATTGTCTAAAAATAAGATTTCTGATTTTAGAAATCAGAAGAGCTAGCTTTACCGTTGTTTGTGACTTTGTGCTAGCACTAATTAACTAAAAAGAAGGAATGATTGTCATGTATAGTTTAATTTGTTCTCATGGAAGGGAAAGATCTGTATAGCATTTTATTAAAAAGAAAGAAGAAAATACATGCATGGAAATGCACATCTAAGAACAGGGAACTCTAAAAGGAAAATAAGGCAGCAGGCACAAATCAAAACATTAAAAGTGACAGATAGCTTCAGCAAGGACCTCATACTTGACATGCTCTGCAAATGCTGCGGTAACAGCATATTCTAGCACTACAATTGCAGCAGTGGTGTTGTCCTTTTTAATGACCGTGAGGTTGGGATATTAGTAACTCTCCAGCTGTACACAACAGTGTTCTTTGTTCTAGCAAAACAATGATTTGTCTGATTTAGTAGGAAAGTTGTGAGAAAAAGCAATTTTTTAGTATACTGAAATGGATGTGGCTCAATAACAAAATTTGTATGTGTCTATGATGATTTGCAAGCAGCAATGTCACCAGCACGACTGAGGTGCACTAAGAACATAGGATAATATCAATTTCAGAATGAGCAAGATAATCTAGAGGAAAATCACACAAGATGAGAGGCTTTTTATTTTATCATATACAAAATGGCTATGCAGGCACGGCCTATGTTCTAAGGCACTAAGGCAGCAGCTAGAAAATTTAAAAAATGAGAAGGTTCTGTATGTCCTGCTAGGGGGCATCATAGACACCAACCTATGGAAACTGGTAGTTGGTAGGAGTTGAAAACTTGAGATCGTTCCGATCGTTCTCAAAAAATGCAGAGGTTCGGTGATCAGGAGACGGATATAGCCACTTATTTTCAATTTCTTTAACTGTGATAGATGTGCCTGATCAAAGAAATTTCCTCTTTGAGCATGCTTGTCTGAAAAGAAATGTGTACTTTGTTACTTCCTACAATAAATCAATAAACTGATTGTGGCTGGTTCAGGGTTTCTAGATTTAGCAAATGGCTCGACGAAGGCCAGAGGTTTCCAGCCAAAGTGTTGCCCAAAGAGCCTGTAGGTTGCCTTCCTAATTAGTTTTGGGGTGCACTTTCGCTATTTGTCGATGGCTACAAAGTATCACCGAGTTGTTTCCCCTTGTCGGTAGCTTCCTCCGCAGTCACTTCTTTGTTTCACCTAGCCAGAGGCCCAGTAAGAGAAAAAGTATGTCTTCTCGGTCAGCCAAAAATACTTGACTATGTGCCTTGGTGTTTAGGAAGTCCATGTTTAATCTTGTGTTATTACAGCGGATGGTGCGTTGTACATACCACCTATTCTCTCACTGGCTGAATGCCGGCGTAAAGCGAAAAGAAATACCGGACCGGAGAAAAATGGTTCTTTGAAGGTGCCTTGCTATTTAGCTAATCTTATTGATTTTACGGTCCACGCTAACATTGTACTAAGAAATGTGGTTTCCCGTATACCGAGTTTACTCTAGGAATGCTTGCCGGTAACCCCCGACTGGACCGTGGTAGATTCACACGGGGAATACATAGATGCGCTTTAAAGGTTTGTTATTGTTTGGTCATCGGCTCTTTGTTCTTTTCTTTGTTATTGCATAAAAGCGGTTTTCGACCGTCCCGATTGTTTTGTTTTCCTTCAATGGTTGTGTTGCTCCTTCGCCTCTTGGTGGGTGGCCACCACGTATTACGAGCGCTCCGACTATGGACCCCCAACCTATGAGTGTAGGTGCTTTGTGGGGCCATGATATGGCTCAATGAGTGTGTGAAATCGAGTCCAACCTTAGAGATGGTAACATGATCTACAACAACTGTTGTAGAGGTGGAAAGATTGAGCTGCCACGCCCTAGGGATCGCCCAGAACCCATTGCATCTTTGGCTAGATTTGACGGTGACGCTAGATGCAAACAGTTCTTGAAAAATATCCGCCAATACAATTGCTTGTTTGCTTTTACCTCTATGGGTGCGAACATAGATAGATCCATGAACAATGGTCGTGGCCCTCCCTGTCTTCAAGATATCGGCCGGGTTCACCATCGTATAGGATCCCTAATTCCGGATAGTGGCCAGCCCCCAAAATTTCTCCAATCGTATGTCTATGATACTACCAACGAGGTGAACAATAGAATCGAGCCTTGCATCCGGATGAACGTTCCTCGGAACCATTAGACCCAACCATTGTCAAAGAATTGATGGACATGCTTGACGTAAGCGAATCCTTTGGTTAAAGAATTTAGGCTAGCGAGAGACCGATTGGCGAGACCAAGCCGATGAAGAGGAGTTCATCATTAGAATTGTGGGTGCCCGGGAAGGGGATCCTCAGACAGTACAACCTCGCCTTCCACCGCACACCGGGCGCTACTTGTGGTTGGTGACTTCACCTTAGATACCTATCGTGATATAGTTATGCAGGCTAGGCGGAGAGTTGACACAGATTTCTTCCTTGCATCCTGCGTTCATGGCCTTGCAATACCCTCTGCTATTCCCTTATGGTGAACGTGGTTTCCAAATTGGTGTGGAATACAAGGGCGGCGGTTAAGAAAAACAAAAATTCTCGCGTTAAGGTGACCATGCGGGATTTCTATAGACACCTTCTTCACTATAGAAAGGATCAGCCCAATCCCTTTTTATGCTACGGTTCGTTATCTACCCAAGCTAAGATTGATGCTCGTGCATGCATAGATGAGAATAGGCTTTGGTATGTCATAAAAATCAGGCCAAGTTACGTGTAGAGAACCTCCGGGGGTATAGTTGATCTTTGTAGATCGTGGGCGTGTGGATGGCAATGAAATTGGTAAGAGAAGCGTGCTCCCGGCTTCCCATACGGGTGGCGGACGCTATATGATTGAGAACTACCATGACGGAATCGCTATTTGTAAAACTTTTGGCCCACCGGACTTTTTTTCGTGACATTCACATGTAACCCAAAGTGGCGAGAGATAGCTCGAGGCCATAGCATGTGAGCCTGGACAAAAACCGATGAGATCGATCCGATATTGTCGTTAGAGTATACAATATGAAGCTTGAGGAGCTTCTCGGCGACATCTGAAGCGGCTCGCTTTTGGACTGTCAATGCCGGTGCGTGCGTGTCACTGATTATGACTAACACGTGTACACGTTTACTTTTTCCCTTTTAGTCTAACATGTTTCACATGCTTCTTCTTTGTACTTGTCGATCGCATACTTGTTGAGTTTCAAAAGCGTGGCCTTCCACACGCTCATATAATTATATGGCTAGCTCGAGATACCTCGCATCCCACAATTTGCATTGATAGATCGGTTTATAAGTCTTTGAGATCCCCGACCCTAAGAAAGATCCCCTTGCATATGCCTTGGTGGCCGAACATATGATCCATGGTCCATGTGGACTGGTCATGAAACATGTCCATGCATGAAAAAAAATAAATGTTCAAAAAAATTCCCCAAAACATACCAGTCGAGACAACCGTAGAAGAATGTGGCTTTCTTTGTGTACAAAAGACCAAATAACGGCCGATACGTGCGAGAAAGGTAGAACAAAATTAGACAACGGTTGGGTTGTTCCTTATAATACTTTTTTCGCTTAAAAATACCAGGCCCATATCAATGTTGAGTGGTGCAACAAAGGAATTTTCATTAAATACCTATTCAAATATGTTACAAAAGGTGTCCGATCGTAGCAAGGTTTACATACTGAGAGAGTTAGAGCTGATGACCCCTCCCCTCGAAGGCTCAACCAAGGTGATTGACGAGGTCCAAGAATACTTAGATTGTAGATACATATGTGAGCAAGATGCGTGTTGGAGAATTTTTGGTTTTGACATTCCACGGACACTATCCATTTGTAGAGAGACTACCTTTGCACCTTCCGGATGACAACACGGTAATATATGACCCGGATCTCGATATCACGGATGTTGCCTCCAAAGATTTTTATCGTAGAACAATGCTAACCGAATGGTTCCTTTGCAAACCAAGAAGATGATAGGGGCAGGCATCTAACCTATTTTGAATTCCCTTCCAAGTTTAAATGGGATGCGGGTTCTAGAGCATGGGTGTATAGGCAACCGACCAACCGGTAAGATAGGGACGCATGTACTATGTCCATCCATCCGTCGGTGAGAGGTATTTTCTCGAGAATGTTGCTCCTCGTGGTAAGAGGTGCCACGAGCTATGAGGATCTTAGAACGTATAATGGCATGCTTCATCCTACATTCAAATTAGCTTGCGGTGCCGCGGCCTCCTAGGAGATGATATAGAATGGTACAATGCGTTTGATGAAATTTCTTTGCTTGGGCTACATCCGCACGACTTAGAAAACTCTTTGTGACTATTTTACTTTTACGTGAGGTGAGCGGCGAGAGGGGCTTTTTTGAGAGGGTATGGAGATTGTTGGCTGATGATATGCAATACCGACTTAGAGAGCTAATTAACGGTGGCCGGCGTGTGGTTCCCGATGAGGAACTAAGAAACAACCTCCTTGACGAACTTACACATCTTTTTGAGAAAAATGGGGCAAGAATGAGATATCGTAACCTCCCGAGATCACTACGAACCTAGAACCTGCTCTTGTGAATAGACTAATACATGAAGAACTTATGCTATGTGAGGACCAATCATTCGGTGAGAAATTTGAGAGTATAGTTTCTAGATTAAATGAACAGCAGACTCATTGCGTTTAGATCCATCATCGAGGCTGCCCCGAGCGGATCACCCGGTTTCTTTTTTTGTCTCGGGCCACGGTGGTACAGGTAAGACGTTCCTACGGGGTGCTATCGTTGCACGGTTGCGTGCTCACCGGAAAATAGTTCTTCTTGTTGCCTCATGCGGGTGGCCTCACTGCTGCTGCCGCCAAGCGGCCCGTCGCGCGACTCGCTTCAAACCGCCTTGCGACCGCATGAATCTTACGTGTGTGATGTTAGTCGTGGCTCTATGCTTGGCCGGTTGCTCGAGGCTACCTCATTGATAATCTGGGATGAGGCCCTAATGGACGATCGACATGCGTTTGAGGCCTTAGATCGATCCTTGAAAGACATTTTGTCCCGAACAACGAGGATGCTAGGAATTTGATCTTCGGAGGTAAGGTCGTCGTGTTGGGTGGTGACCTCGCGAGATATTGCCTGTTGTCGAAGGGGGTGGTAGAACTGAAATTATCGATCTTTGCCGTCGTGAATTCGCCACTATGGAAACATGTAAAAATTTTGTCCCTAACGGTGAATATGAGGCTTCATTTGCCCAGATTTGAGTGTAGAGGCACACAAAAGAGATTGAGTTTAGTGAGTGGGTTCTAGCTGTTGGGGAGGGCACTATAAAATCGACTAAAGAAACCAATGACGCGGGTACATCATGGATTCGAGATACCACATGAACTCTTGCTTATGCCACGGGGAGACAAAATTATCGCCATGGTAGAGTGCGTGTATCCAGATTTAGCTACAAAATACTCGACCACCTCTATCTTGAATCGTGCTATTCGACTCCAACCAACGAGATTCCGATGCCATCAATTCACATATTGTTTCTCGATACCGGTGACGAGAGAGAGTACATAAGCGTTGATAGTATTGCTAAAACTGAAAGTACACATTCGTCTTACGACGACATGTATCCAATAGAATTCCTTAATTCTTTGAATGGCAACAACTTCCCATGAGAATAGGCTCATTCTTAAAAAGGGCTTCCTATAATGATCCGAGAAATCTTGACCGGTCGGGTGGCACGTGTAATGGCACGAGACGGTCATCACCAATCTTGGAGATGCGTTGATAGAGGCTAGAATCCTAACGGGATCAAATATTGGGGATGTTGTGCATATACCCGGGATTTCTCTAAGCCTAAAGACCAAAAGGATACCCTTTGAACCGAAACGCCGACAGTTCCCGTTAAAGTCCGCTATGCTATGACCATCAATAAAAGCCGAGGGGACGAGGCGTTGTCTCGGTCGGCATCTACCTAAAGAACCCCGTCTTTAGTCACGGCCGTTATACGTTGCGATCTCAAGAGTCACTTCGAAAAATGGGCTTAAAATTATTATAGAGGACCAGGATGGTAATTGTACAGATGAGACCCAAAATATTGTGTACCGTGAGATTCTTGCCATGATCCCAAGTGCCTGTTAGCATGGTTTGTTTGCTGTGTTCTCGTATCTTTGGTTTCAAACAATCTTGAAATCTTTGCCTTCAACTCTTGTCATGCATGTCTTGAGGTATCTTTAGCCCATGGGATGTTTTCTCTGGCGCTTTTACGTTCATATATGTTACGGTTCTCTTAATCTTCGTACTAAACTTTGTTGACTAATGGTTATTTGCAACCTTTGTTTTCGCAGCCCCGCACCATGGTTTATGACTTGGTTCCGCTTTCTGCGCCCCGCGAATGGCGGTCCACCATTTGTGTTCGTGTTTCCCGCAAGTGGGAGTACCGCGGTGGAACTGATGATGGCCCCATACAACATGTTGATCTTGTGCTTATCGATGAAAGGGTACGATTTTTCCCCTATGACTCTATGCCTTATGGACCTGTTTCACCTCTGTACATGTACCTATTGTGTCTGCTTACATGAAATTCTGTCTTGATCTCCTGCCACACTCTCGCTTCTGCTGTAGTTGGTCCTTCTACGTATAGAACTGTGATATCTAACCATGTCCCTACTTTTGTACCGGGGGAACAAAGCATCTACGGTGAGATTCCCCGAGGCTCAAGTTGAATCAAAGAGTCCTCTCATTGAGGAAGGCAACATCTACGTGATCAATCGTTTTAGGGTGTCAAATGCAAAGTCATCTTATAGGCCTGTCGCTGGTCCCTATATGGTTGAATTCACCCTGCGCACCACCGTTTCGGCACCAATGGTCGACAATCGATTTCCCAAAGTATGCCTACGAGAATGACACCTCTAAGTGAGCTCCACGGGCATCTTTGGTGACACAAGGGATTTCGTTGGTAAGCCCACGCCACCTCTGAGTTCTTTTAGTTAATATTCCTCTGCCCCTCTAATACGATTCTTGCATCCCACAGACACACTTGGCATCTTGGTTGAGAAAAGCGATGCTTACATGGTCCATCTCGCCAAACAAGGCCAAGACCGACTCTCACAAGGCACATCATTCGAGGGATACACGGTTAGATTTGCTCAATTTACTCAAACCTTCTTTGCCCATATGCTCCAATCTTTCGCCCTCATGTGGACTCCTTTTTTTTTGGCATTTGTAGTTACTCGAGAGATGAAGGTGACTTTGTGGGGGGACAGGGCTCGCTGCTTTCAACACCGACGGTGTCAACGCTACTACCGAGGGGACATGCCTATTGTTGTCCTTTTTGTTGGAGGACTTATGAAATCCTATCGGGGTAAGTGTCGCTTTGCTTGCATCCCTAACCCAATGCTTCACGTTTGTTTCGCTAGACCGTCGCCTTTTTCAGTACCAACACCTCACCAAAAAGCGTGCGGTACCTATTATATCGGCGGAAATGCGGCGTCACGTTGGTACTTCAATCCGGATATACCCGAGGCTCGCCAATTCTATGACAGGTTTGTGCATTCGATATGTGCTCCCACCTTTCTCGCCTACACACTCTATATTATCCGGGGCCATTGCCCTGTCCTAACCTATTCCCCGCATTTGTTGTAGCTACGGAAACAGGTCATTGGTCAGTCCATTCTTTGCGCCACGGGATCAAGTTGCCCGAGAACAAGGTGGTCGCAGCTCGAAGAGAGAAAACACTTAGAGAACTCAATGAGATGGACCCCTATGACTTTGTGGTGAGGCACCTAACCCATACATTCTCCTTGTGCACTTTGCCCCTAGCCACTTTCTATATAGGCTTGCTTACCAGCCCCGCTTTTTCCGCAGACCCAATGGGTATCATTTGCTCCGTCCTTTGTTGGTCATTTGGTTCCAAATACTTCTTGGTGGTTCGCTTCTTGCAACTTGGTGCAACAAGTCTGTGTTGTTGATGGTTCGGGCTATAGGTGCAATGCATGTGGAACAAATGCCTACAAGTTCAAGTAAACGCAGCGTGATCCCATGAATACCTCATGCCACATTTCTACTGGACGCCTATCTAATCCTTTTTTGTGACTCTACTCCCGAGCGGATACAAAAGCCGTCTTTTGTGGCTCGTGATGGCACCGATGAGGCTGAAATGATATGTTTTGGTGATGCGCGGCGGATGATTGGAAAGTGCGTTCGGCCAGATCCCGAGGAATCTTTGGCAATCCCAATGCCTATCCAGCCAGACATCACCGGGCTGGTTTCCCTCGGGTTCACCTTCCACATTGTTCTTACTCGCGAGTTACTACAAGGAAGAGAAGAGCTACCAAGTTGTTTCGGTCATCACATCCCACGGTCGGCGATCTTTTGCACCTCCCACTCCCGAGGCGGAGGTGGTGGTAGTACCGGTAGCCCTGGATCCACTCGAGCCTCACCGAGACCGCCCGATACCCGGATAGTGCTTGCAACTCCCGGTTACGTGAACAAAGCTGGCTGCCGTGTCTATGGTTCTAACACCCTCCTCGACCCACCGACACCGACAAGACACCAACAACGGTGAGAAGACAAGGTAACTCCCTCTTCCTTGTAGAAGACACGAAATGTAACGTTTCTCCACGACACCTCAATTCTGAATGCCTTTGTGCAAAGTGGCGAGTTAGGCAAAGGATCGGAGTCCTTTGCTTTCGAAAGAGGCTTGAGTTCACCTCGGATGAGGAACATGAAGAGCGGTATGCCACTTTGTTTCCTTTTTAAAGTGTTACGTTACCACCCTCTATCGTTAAACATCCGCATAAACAGCCCTAGATCCTTAACCTAAAACCATGCCTATTTAAGCGACGGTATCTTTGTTTCTGTTGTAGTATGATCTCACGTAAGGCGGCTTGAACAATGGGAGTCCGGATCTTTGAGTCCCCTCGCTTGATGATCTTTGAATAGATCATGTCTAAAAGGTACTTTGCAAGGACCATTTATCGATTACCTCTTTTATGACCACGATTACGCACTGTTCCATTAACTTTTCCCTTCAAACTTTATAGCCTCGGCTAATCTTCCCGTACTACGCATTTAAATCATGTTGTTATAACTGAATTCCGGATGCTACTTAGAATGCATGCAACCTACAAAACAGTTGTTTTTTTTAGTCGGTTGTAGTTTCTCGAGAAGCATGCAACCTATATATATGTTTAACACTTGTTAGGCCCACAACTATGACATGGTCCTTTGTTTTCCACAAACTTCCCTACTATTCTTTGGCTATCATTCAACGACTAATAATTTATATTTTGCATCTCACTATGTGCCGTTATTTACATTTACATTTGTACTTGATAACTGAATACATGGGTAGGTTACGTGTAACTGGCTAGGTTGTTTTGCATTGTCTTTCCCGATGCGGTGTGTTGATGACACCTACATAGAAAAATAGATGATCATTTCAAATGAGCTTTGATGATAAATGCTTGATATAGTAGACCTGCACAGTTGAGCTATTTTTAAGCCTTCCAGAATCAAGGCATTGCTTTGTGCTCATTTATGCTTTCCTCAATCCACACCATGCACCATAGCCTATTCTGTAATATTTATCGCTCCACTATTCAAGAAACCGACGAATGGTAGAAGAACCTTGATGAACAAAGATGTATTGCAATCTTACGTGCTCATGGGCTTTCGGTTATGTTCTTACTTGCAGCGGTAGCTCGCCAAGGCTAAAGTTCTTTGAGAACAACAAGAGAGCTCGTCGAGGTTACGCTCGATCCGAGAAAAGTGGCTAGATAAGGTAGGGATTCTTCGATCCTACATTTCCATACGCACACTTGGTGGCCTTCGCTTTGCATCCGTTTAACGAGAAAAACTTCTTTCAAGGTCTCTTAACCCCCGCTGCAACTCTTTTGGCTGGGCCGAAGTCATTTGCATTTCGCGTCGAGAAGACTCGCCGCTTTTTGCCGCCGCCGTCGTGTGCACACCATTGACCGACGAGGTGACGATTTATGCCTGAGGCATATATTATTCGGTGATGATTTATGCAGGGCATATATTATTGTATAGGCAGGAATGACTATGTAGTTTAATGACTCTTGCATTTCGATTTAGAAGAACTTCGGTGTGTGGCATCCAAGAGCGGTGTTGCTATGGCGCGACGGCAACCCTACGCCCCACGCCTTTTATGGACCGTCGAGCGTATCCGGTCTAAGACATTGTACTATTGTTGTGGACATCGACACAACCATTAGAACCTGCTCTTTTATGGACTGTATGATGTTTGCCGACACGGTCTTTGGTGGACAATAACACCACCGTCCCATCTATACCATGACGCTTTCGAGCCGTTTGATAATTGGGTCGGACTTTTTCATACGCATATACTCATTTTTCTGAACGCCGGCATAAGTGATGGTGCCGCGCACCTATGCATCCACCATTACCGATCCATCACCATCTTTGGCCGCGGAAATCCAATCACCATGCGCATGAACACGCCGAACATCGCCTGACGTTTATATAAGTATTATCCATTGTCTCTTACGACGGCAGACGTAGATACATGCGATTGCGGGCGGCCAGCTCCCGCGCGCGAAGGCGCGTGCTATAAACTAGTACCACCTAAAGTGAAACGGCGCTCACAGAGATATCAGGTTAGGACGTGTTTTCGTCCATATATATGTAAGTGATTATATATGGTGGTTTGGAACTCTAAGTTTACATTGCACGTGTAACATGTCAGTTGGATAATCCACTATTAAGGGCCTGTTTGGAACGCAGGAATGCAAAACAAAGGAAAGGAAAAAAACGCAGGAATAGGGTAAAGTGAAAAGTGAAAAACTACAGGATTTCAAAACACAGGAATAAATACTTTGAGGTGTTTGGATTGCAGGAATAGGCTTGATGGTCATGTGTCTCCCTAAGCACCAATTATACCGATTCATGCATCTTCCAACACATATATACAAGTTATAAAAACTCATTAGTTTTTTTTTTTACAAGTCTACGGATTACTTTTTTTTACCATATACATAGAAGCTACAGATCAGTTCAAGTATCGAGGACGGCTTCATAGGCTAGCGTTGAGTCACGGTCGCAAGCTTTCTCTTCTCTCTTCCCTGTGTCTACTATGTACTTTACTTCTTTGCTCTTTTTTTTTATCTCTTTCTCACTAGATTAACAATGTCAGTGTCAAAGTGAGCTTGCAGCGGCAAAGTGCCAGCTCGTAAGCACTCATCAGCGGCAACAATTGTAAAGGAAAAGAAAACATTGGATTGGAGTGGATTCTTTTTTTCCTGTGAAATCGGCATCTAGCTACATGAATCCAAAGGAAAGGAAATCTCAATTCCTCCGTTCCAAACGCATTTAGAGGTTTTTTTTCCTCCATTCGCTGGTTCCTACGATTTTTCTTTGAAAATCCTCCGATCCAAACAGGCCCTAAATCTCAATTTTCGGTGCCAAGAGAAAATACAATCCTATACTGAAAAGGAAATGAAGGAACATGTTCCATATCCAAGTGAGGCCATATTTGGATAGTCGTATTGTCATCAATCCACATGTGGTGAGGTAGATTGGAGTGACCTAATAGATATATATATGATTCTAATAACCACAATCTTGCAGCATAAAATTGGCTTGAACTTTTTGTAAGGACTAAATTGAACATTGCACCTTTACTGGCAAAACAAAACTGATGACACTGCCTTTGTTGCAAATTAAGCACTACTACACAAAAAGAATGAAGCGTTAGTAGTCTTAATATAACTGTAAAATTGAAAGAAGATATTAAACCAATGAAAAATGTTCAAATTTAGCCGGTTGACATTTATAAAATCTGTTTCATTTCTCAGTTTTTTAGGGGATTTCATTTCTCAGTTTTTTAGGATTCATTTCTCAGATGACAGAGAAGAACAGATGGCCCAGAGCAGAAGGCCATTTCCCATATTTTTTTTTTCTCAGATGAGGAAACGAACAACTAACGGCCCACTTGCACAAAAAGGCCCAAGACGACAATTCCTTTTCGTTGTGCGCTGCAACTGCAACCCTCTGATCCGCGCACACACCCGCCCGCCGCCGCCGCCGCCATGGAGGACGTCCTGACACCGCCGCCGCAGCAGCCGGAACTCACCGGAGAGAAGCGTAAGAGGGAGGAGGTTTCTCTGGATGCGTCCACCGAAGACGCTCCATCCGCTCCCGCCTCCACCGGCAACGCTGAGGATGCGGCTGGCAGCGGCGTCGCACGGCACCCGATGTGGAAGACGAGCCTGTGCTCCTTCTTCCGCCGCCGCGGCGCCGGCGCCGAAGGGTGCAGTCACGGGGAGTCCTGCCGTTACGCGCACACCGAGGAGGAGCTCCGCCCGCGGCCCGACGGAACCTGGGACCCCACCTCCGACCGCGCCAAGAAGCTCCTAAAGGTCGCCGCGGAGGCACAAGAGGAGGCCGAGGAGGCGGTCACGATGGATGAACAGTCACTCGACAAGTGCCTCGTCGGGCTCCCCAGGGGATGGACGGCTGATCGGCTCAAGTCCTTCCTCCAGGAGCAGGCAAGTAGTACTGGTGCTCAATACCTTCCTGTTCTTGGTTTTGTTGGACAGTGTCTCATTAAATCTTGAACTGCGCATTGCCCGTTGGCATCGACAACTAGAACTAATAATGCCAAAGCTCGAGAAGTTTCCTTTATACATTGAAGCCTGAACAATACTGATTCTGTCCAGCTTGAGTGATCATGGTGTATGATTGTTTTAGGCAGGTTGAGTGTGATTCATATTGGTACGTGTAGTTAAATATCAACACCAACACATTTGGAGTCTCATGCAGCCAATTTCCCCCCATTTTCGTTTCAAAAAGGAATAAGGATATGCACTTGCGAATCCTATTAGTTTGCTGGGTTGCCAACCTAATTGTTACAAGTCGAATGATGGTGCTGCAGGAAATCTCGTATGCAACAGCAAAGAAGAAGAAGGGAATGACAGTTGGTTTTGTCACTTTTGAGAGTGTTGAACAACTAACAAATGCTGTTCAGGTAATTGTCCCTCTCCACATACTGTCTATTTGCTTGGGTTTCTAGGCAACGAACATTGACTTTTACTTCTTGAGTTGGTTAGGTCCTTAAGGAGAACCCTTCTGGTGGAAAGGAAATAAAGATAGTAGATGCCAATCGTAGGTCCCATCAGAAAGCGCATGTTGAAGCACCTGTATCCAATACTGGAACAGCAACAGAAAATGGTGAGGAAACACCTGCGCCTGAATCAGATTCATCAAGTAAAAGAAGTGCCCGTGATGCAGTTACACCCCTTGCCCATATGACTTACATTGATCAGCTAGAACACAAAAAACAGTCGATGGCGCAGATACTGAAGAAACTTGTAAGGCCAATGTTTTTGTACTGTTCTAAACACTGATAAACAATGGTTCTACAGAAATTGCTAATCTCTTTTTTACTGTTCTAATCTAATGTAGACTCGCAATGCTAGGAAAGCTTGCCCACCTGCTATTCCCCTTCCTGACTGGGTGTTAAAATCAAAGGAAATCGGTAACCTTCCAAAGCTTATTGTGTTACAATTTTACATGGTTTTCTCAGTAATTGTGATAAGCTCTTGTATGAATGGTGATGGGCTGATCCAGCATCCATCATTATCATATAGTTTATATTCTCCTTTGTGTTTCAGAAAAGATCTCTTTACTAGTACTTTTTACCACTGCTCATCAAATACAATTACACTCAGAGCTTGTTTTAGCTCTAGTCATATCTAACGCTAGCTCTGCCCCTTATGATCCCTGGGCAGATTCTTTTAGACAACTATATATGGATGAAGATAGTTGTATGCCATGTTTTATGTTGGGCTTTTTTTGGGCAGAATGATTGAAATGTAGTGCATATTTTGATATAAGCCATGCGGGATTGTTAGTGAACTGAAACAACCTTCATCCACAGAGGAGTTAAATCTAGTGTTAAGGGACATGCATGCTAAGCTTACTTATTATTACTGATAAGTAATAATGCAATCTCTAGTCAAAATAAAAGTATCAATCAACAAATGCAAATAGTTATGCCATATGTTTATCTGCTGATGGCATGGTTTCAAATGCAACAAGGCGACCCAAGATGAACTGGGTACTCCGTAAATAGACACCCAAGGTCAGCTGTGTCCGCTTGGATGCCATGGTGACGCCTTTGAAACAGAGGCCAATGGAACAACTTCTTGTCCAATGTTTTTGTTTATTACCCTACAATGATTATATATAACACATATTAATGTTGATGACTCTTCCGTTGAAGCACCACTTTTTATTTTTTGAGGCTTCCAAAGACTAATTCTTCCATGCTTCAATCATTCAGTGATTCATATCAATAGCACCAAACTGTTAGAATCTCCAGGCAAAGACATGTGAGACATGTTGCCGACTGTTGAGTGTAAAATGTGCGTCAGACATGCCTTTTCTTTTGGTTAAAAGTGAACATAAGTGCATGCAATCCAACTCTCAGAGAATTAGTATGTGTTTCACTTACATGAAACATATATAAATCTGTTTTTAGACCAGTGTCTCAGACGCTTTGCAATTTATCTCAAATATTTGCTCATGCTCTTCTCATTGTTCTGGCTTCGAACATGGGGGGCCTGAATTTTTTTTCTTTTTCAGCTTAACGGGCTGCACTTATTATGGCCTTTTGCAATGGCCTTTTGTGCTTTGCCTCTTGGTAATGGCCTTCTGGACTCTGCTCCTTTTATCCAAGTAACGGTCTGTTCAATAACCCAGGTGGTCTTCCTTGCAAGCTTGAAGGCATTTTGGAGTCCCCAGTTGTTAATGGATACCGTAACAAGTGTGAGTTCTCTGTAGGATATTCCTTAGAGGGCAAAAAGACGGTAGGATTTATGCTTGGGAATTTTAGGTTGGTTTCTCTTTCTCATTTTTTCTCACTGCTCTTAAATCCATTAATAATGACTGGTACAACATAATTATAGGGAAGGTGTGACTGCTGTTGAGGAACCTGTGAACTGTCCAAATGTCTCCGACATTTCCTGCAAATATGCTCAGATGTTCCAAGATTTTCTTCAATCATCAAGCTTCCCTTTGTGGAGCAAGATTGACAACTCTGGGTTTTGGCGCCAACTCACAGTATACTCTAACTTCTCAATCCACAGCTAGATGCTTCTTTTTTATGTTTATATTGGGATTTAGAACTAAGGTACTATAGAATTAACTTTTTTTTTTTTTTTTTTTACACTGGCATTGTTTTAGGTTCGTGAAGGAAGATGCCCAGCTGAAGCTGCTGTTTCACAGAATGCAGAATCACAAATATCAGAAGTCATGCTTATTGTGCAGGTTGTTTAGAGTCAAACTTCACTTGTAGTGTCAATCTCATTGAGTCATAAATAGGGTGTTTGGTTTGAGGAATGAGTTAGTCCATTATCTCCCCACTCACCTTTTTATTTGGGTTATGAAATGGAATAGGTTGATTCATCATCACCTCATTCTTCATAAGCCAATAATTAATATTAGTATGAGGAATGGAATCATTCCTCCAAATTTGAGAATGAACTCGTGATGCACCACCTCATCTAGTATGGTTTGATTCCTCAAACCAAACACACTAAAATATTCCTAGTGGCTGGCCACTGACACCCTATCAAACTTTGCCTGTAATTTCAGGTGTGTTCAACAGGTGTTGATGAAGCTCTTATGAAAGAAGAGTTTGACAAGCTGTCTGCTGCCCTGATACAAGGAGCAGCAACATGCTCGCCTCCCTTGCCACTGACATCTATTGTAGTGCAAGTAAGTTTTTCCCATCTTTAGAACTATGATTTGTGGCTGTTCTTATTAACTTCATTTTTTTTTTATTTTTTTTTTTTTGTAAAGCGTATTGTGTGCTGTCCAGTAAAAGCTATAGCCCATAGGTAACATTTTTAGAAAATAGGCTTCAGATGGTTTTCAGGAAAACTGATTTTAAGTTACTATTCTTTTGGATAAGTTTACAGATCATTCTGTTTGGATGGTTTGTTCAGCAGTGGGTAAAGTTTAGATTGGAAACTGATTCATGAAAAAAAAAAAAGGCTGTTGTCATAAGCTTCATACTATGTGCTAGTTTTTTTTTTTTTTAAAAAAAAAAAAAAAATTATATATATATATATCTTGATCTTTATCTTTGTTAATCAAACCAGATTTTATGTCGTTAAGCTCGAAAAATTGTGATAAACCTTGAGATCAATTAACCCCTCAGTGATGTTACTTTCAGTTTATGTTGAAAAGTTGGCTGTCTATGTTGTACTTTGAAATAATTAAAGAATAGTGAAACTAACTTATGTGTGCAGGATCATAAAGGGATATCAAATGCTGCACCTACTGATTGCCCACTGATCCCTCTATTGGTACCAAAGGGAAATCAGTTGGTTGGCACAGCAGAAGATAAAACAAGAATCCATGATCACATAAGTAACCTAAAGTTCTCTATATCACCAACAGCTTTTTTCCAGGTCAGTAGCTGAAACAGCAAGTTATTGCTAATTGTCTTTTATGGTTATAAATAAGTTTTTTAATGACATGCAATTACACAGGTTAATACTCTTGCCGCAGAAAGATTGTATTCCCTTGCTGGTGATTGGGCTAATCTCAATTCAGACACATTACTTTTTTGATGTGTGCTGTGGGACTGGAACTATTGGCCTGACCTTAGCACATCGAGTTGGAATGGTGATTTCTTTTACACAATTTGTTATCTAGTGTAACACACAAGACACAACTACAGCTTGAGCAATTATTGACTTATTTAGATTCTTGTCAGAGGTCTCGTCTCTTTGGAAGAATCTTTCTCAAATCTAGTTACTATTATTGCCAGGTTGTTGGGATTGAAATGAATGAATCAGCAGTTTCAGATGCTCACAGAAATGCTCTTATCAATGGCATAAAAAATTGTCGCTTTGTCTGTAGTAAGGTAAGTCTCATATTCACTACATGAAACTGATGCCACATTGTCTCATTCTTAACTACCATCTTGTCACCATAATGTCATCCTGTTCAGTTCCATCGACTTCTGATCTATCTGCATACTAAAATAATCTCATTTAAGCTCTTGTGTTGGGATTAAACAGGCTGAAGATGTGATGGGGGCCCTTCTCACAGAATATCTTGGTTCACCACAGCAGCAGGCTGCAGCTTCTGAAAGTAATTCTGAAATCGATGATACAAACAAAAATGGGGATATGATTGACTGCACAAGTTGTGATGGTGAAAATATAGATAGCTCAAAGCAGAGAAATGACAATGGTGAGGGTCAGCAGCCTATGGACACGTCAGTTGATCATCCTACCCGTGCAAGCGACGAGGAGGTGGATGGGGTGAACAAAGTGGTTGAATGCAGTCATGATGAACACAACGTGGCTTCTGGTGAACAGAATTGTGTGGAAGCGTCGTTGACCACTGATAGGCCCATTGAGACATCATCGAATAATAGTTTGGAGCAAGGCAAGCCATGCCAGGATGGTTCTTCCAATGCAAACGCCAATGTCCTTGCTGCTAATGCATGCCAGTTTAAGAATGTCGTTGCTATTGTAGACCCTCCACGTGTTGGCCTTCACCCTACTGTAAGTAAATCTCAGCCTTCACCCTACTGTAAGTAAATCTCAGCCTTCTGCAGAATGATTGTAGTGAAGTCCTCAAACAGTCTGCTTGTTGTTATTTCCCTGCTTTTACAGTATAATAATGAGCTGGTGCTTGCCCCCTGTTCCTTAATTATCATTTGAATACTGGACCTCATTTATGAAATATCTTCCCATCTATTAGCAAACCAAAGCACTTGTGGGTAGCAAATGATTTACTGGATTTACTAGCACTATGTTATAGTTTATGTTCTGGTTCTTACTAAGATGCTAACCTTCATGGTGGATCATACTCACATTCTGAGTATCTTTATAGGTGATCAAGGCATTGAGGACGCATCCACGTATTCGACATTTAGTGTACGTATTTCACATACTTGCGTTGTACTATACTGTCTTGGATGGACACAGTAGATTTTCTTACTTCTCTATAAGCTAGAAGTTACTGGTAGCATATGCAGAAGTGTTTGCTGATGCTGAACTGAATTGTAATTGAGGTAGTGATGTCTGAAGATGAGGGACAGTTTCTAGTGTAGAGTTTAAACAAACATACAACAGTGTCATGGATTATTCTGTTACAGTTGTGAAACTCACTGCTTGTTTTTCTTTTCTTGTATCACAGGTACATTTCCTGCAATCCTGAGAGCCTAGTTGCTAATGCGATTGAGCTTTGCACCCCAACATCTGAGAAACAGGAGAAGAACAGAGGCCACCGAGGGTGGCGATCTATGAGCAGCGCTGGCCTTGCACGGCAGAGGACGAAGTCGATGCCCAACTCTGAACCTTTTATCCCCAAGAGGGCAATGGCTGTCGATCTTTTCCCTCACACGCCGCACTGCGAGATGGTTATGCTTTTTGAGAGGTGAAGTATGGTTATACCTCAGATTGTTGTTAAGAGATTTTGATCTATATGTGTCGAGGACCATACCAGTTTTTCCTCACTTTGGTCCATATATTGTAACTTATTAGTAACATCAATTTGATTGAGGAGCCATGACAGTTAGATGGTTGTTTGGGATTTTCGTTCTTTTGATAGGATCGGCTACTTGATCGTGGGTACGTATTTCTTTTTTTGTTGTTAAATGGCTGCCGTAGGATTCACGTACTAAAACGTGAGCTCGTAGCCATACCTGCCGCAGCTTTTATATCGATGGTCCAACCTGGAGTGGCATCCTAGTCAGGGAAGAAAACCGTACATAAGTACTCGAGCTAGTGTTGGCCCAACTCCCATAGCATTAGCAGTATTGAACTTTTCTTCAATAAATAAATGTTTTACGAGTGGGTTTGCTCCTTTTTTTATCTGATCTGACAGGATTTGGAAGAGACAACGACATGTTCCTAATTGCATCAAAAGCATGCCGTCTCATTTTGAGTATGATGTGTGCCCACATTTGAATACTAGACCCTTGTTCATTCGTTACTACTTGCTAGGACTAAAGATGAGTGTCGGCCATGCAGCTAAAAAAAGGTTAAATTAAAGCTGAAATGATGATTTATCAGAGAAACTATTGTATGATGAGGTGTTCATCAGGGAGAGATTATTGCTGCATGCGATCATTTGCAACTTTCTCCAATAAAAAGATGCATAAACCAGTTCTCGAATTGAAATCGAAAGAGGAGAAAATGGAGAAAGCACTAGGACCAACACTGTTCTTGGGGATTGGGCAGGTTGGCTTTAACAGGGCCTACACAAACACTAAACAAAATATCTAAACATACGATGTGACGCTACTGGTGCAGACAGAGGATTTTATAGAGCCCAAAAAGTAAAGCAGAAAATCATAAAGGAAAATGAAATGATTCCTCCTAGAGATTGAGTTGCAGTGGGTCCAGGTTGAGGAGAGGCATCCTATTCATATATCTGCTGCTGAAGTTGAGAGGAATCTGTGCCTGTTGCAAATGCCAATGCCATGCCTTCATTCATGGATGGACGGCAAGAGTCGGACAACTTCACAAGGCGGGCAGGTTTCTGCAGGCATGAGGAGGTTTTAGGTGGCCAGCATGAAAATTTCATTCCATTTAATACACTCCCGTTGGCTGCGAGACCGGGTTTTGTTTCTTGGTCCATAAATTCTCATCTAACAACCGCTTGACTGCCGGTGGTGGTGGTGATGGTGGTCATGAATCACTAGTCCTTCATCACTGCTTGTGCTTGGCATGGCATGAAATGAAATGAACCATACCGACGACATGTGCAACCTGCAAAAAGTCAACCCCCTTATTATATTTTGCTTCAACTACTCTAGTCATATGTAATTCTAACTTTATCACCAGCCAAAGCATGTTATATTTTAGACCAAATTTATATAAAAATGGTATTTTTTGACAAGATAAAAATGGTATTAACAATAACTATCCTACTAGATAAGTAACAATCGATTAGATGTCATGAGATATATTTTTATACTATAGTATTTATTCATAGTCAAATGTCAATGGAATTTTCTATGAATTTGGCCAAACATAAGATGCTTCAACTATGCACTATCTATTTTTAGAGTCAAATGATCTTGTATGATGTGAAGGTAAATCTAGAATTACATTCTTTGTGGAATGGATGAGTAGTAGAATATCAGAATATACAACACTTCGTGGATCGGGCTAGACATCCAATCAGACCTTACATGCAGCTAAGCAGTATTGTGGTTCTTAAATTAGAAATTGAGATTTGGCTATGGCAAGTCTTTATCAGTCTATTTCTATTTTCTCTATGTTCCATATATAAATGTTTCTCAGTATTATTGAAAAAAAGTTGTTAGAATATTTATCAAGGGGATACAACAAGCAACAAAGTGTTGTGGTGGTGGCAAAAGAAGGAAATATTTTTCCACCTCAAAGGCAAAAAGAGATATTTGGTCCTTGCCGTTACACCCAAACATGACCGTTTGAGTATAAAAGGGTAAAAATAAATAACAACGTGTAAGACATGCAACAACTTTTCTAGTGGTGAAGACATGATTTGAAACTTTTTTAGTGGTTTATCCAAGGAATTGGCTCTCTTTTTTCTTCCAAATGGGCGACTGAACTTTAGCTAAGGCCTTCCCCAACGCTCCAACATGGCGTACTGCCCCAACTCCACATCGATGTCTCACCGCCATGTCATATCATCTATTAGCCCCGCAGTCGGTCAGGTGTGCCTGCAGAGGATACGATGGCCTCGCCTGCCAAAAGGCCGAAGCAGCACCTCAGGAGTGTGTTGCGGAGAACATGTGCTCCGCCATGACGTCTTCTTTCCTAGGGACCACAATCCAGCAAGCCTACGAGCGAATCAATAGTCACCACGTAGCAGTACTTGGTAAAAGTAAAAGGGTGTGACAAGAAGTAATAAGTACTAGAAAACAGCAGCTCTGAAGGTATCACGGTATGCCTGCATTGAAGGAATAGTTGCCTAAACATTTTTTTATCTACATGCACTTCAGTTTTTAGGTGAGACTAACAGCAACTACTGCCTGCGTTGGAGAAGCCCTAATGTAGTGAACAACAGCTTTGTTATCTTCACATGTGCAAACAGATTATAAACAGCACTGTGCAAGTGTATATTGTATTTGCGCCAGCAGTGACGTCAGACCAAGTTGGTCCTTCTGGCTAGAAATGCACGCACTTTTTATCACTTGCTCTGAATACGTCATCTGCATTAATTTGTACTACCAGTGATCGTCCTCCAATGGTTGCCGCCGTCTCCTACGTGGCATGCAATCTCTCTAGAGATCATTGCAGCACGTCACGGTCCTACGTGTCATGCAATCTCTCTAGAGATCATTGCAGCTTGTCACGGTCCTACGTGGCATTCGCATGTACTCCCCCGTCCTTTTTTTTTTTTTTCTACAGAAGCGTGTTTGTGATGGCGAAACACGGTTCTCACAGAAACAAACATTTGGGGACAGTTCATGGCATGGGCCGGATATATATATATATGCGCACCTACTCTGCTCACACGTACTACCAGGCATGCATCACCTGCCACCTGACGTGGTACAAAACAAAACAGCAGTACCCCATAACCGTTGGACATGTGGAAGGTAGGTCTGCCACCTGTCATCGTGCCGGGACACAACACGCGCCAAGCTTTTGGCTTTACTATTTTTATAAACTAGTACGGAGTATAATTAGCCAGCTGAAGACTATTTCTTGTTTTGTTCTTGCAGAAGTTCAACAGCTTGTTGTTGCCCATTTTGTTTGTTGTTGTCCATTGCTGCATAAGAGCAAGAATAATAGAAATCCCAACGGCCGGCGCATGAGCAGGCCACGTCACACAGACGCCTGAGGTGGTAGAACGTTTGTATAATAAAATCGCTCGCTGCAGCCTATCGAACGCATGCCTCCTGGTTTTTGCGCTGAGACATCTCCTTGGTTACGCTGCTCCACGCCGGCGAGTAAGCAGTCGCCCGCCCTCATCTCTCTCCTCCTCTCTCTCTTCCACCTAGGATTTTTTTGTGACATGGACAGCTATTTAGCCTCTCTTGACAAAGACCCATTATGCTTGCTCTAAAAGGAAGCGTTTTCGTTCTCGGACAAACCCTTAGGCCCAAAAACTAATTTCACATCTCACACATCGAGGAGTTAAACTATGCTAAGGTTGACCAAATATAAACAAACAAATACTAACATTCATGATGTGCAATAAGTATAATTAGATTGGTTGTGGAATATATTTTTATAATACAATTATTTAGAGAAACAAATATTGATATTATATTATTTTCTATATAGTTAGTCAAATTAAAAATAGTTTGATCCCTCGATAAGAGATGTGTGCAGTTGTTATTTTGACTAGTGCATACCCCAACTGGACTATTATGCATACTGCAAAAAAATGTGATACATAATCATTAGATTATATAGGCGGGTCAACAACCGGAAAAGGCCCCGTCGCTTTTCTATAGGGGGCGACTCGGGCGGCACTGGAAGCCTTGCCGCCGCGGGGGTCTTCTTGCGGCGCATCTTAGGCCGGGGCCGCCAGGCGCGACGGAGGCCGGCCCGGCGGCGGGGGAAGGTGGCGGCCGGGCTCTCCCTCCCACGCGCGGAGGTCCGGCGTGGGTAGGGGAGGAGGCGGCCTCGGCGTCGTCGCCGCAGGCGGGGGAGGTGGCGGTCTCCTCCCATCTCGTTCGGTGGCTTGAGGTGGATCCGGTGGCCCTTTGCCGAAGTGCGCGGGGCCCATGTGTCCGGCGTTTCCGATAGGGGTTCGCGACGGTGGTACGGCGGGATTGACGGGCCGCGGCTCTCCAACGGGCCGGATTGATCCTCCACGATGCGGATTTATGCGCTCCGGGGAGGTCGTCGTTTCACGGTGGTCCGGCGTCCTTGCGGTAAACCTACGAGTCTCCGGCCTTGGCGGATTCCGGTGCCGCTATGGGGCTGGATCTGGTTGGTGGAGGAAGTGGATGTGCGGGCGAGGGAGGCAGAGGTGGAGTCCCGACGACCGGCAAAGGCGAGGTCCGATCTCGGGCGAGGCGCGGGTGGATGCGTGGGTGGCGGCCGTTAGGTTATGCTCCCAACGATGGTCGTATCTGGGCTTCGAGCGATGGATTCAGTCCCTACGGTGCGAGGGCTGCCGGGCGGCTAGCTGCGCGTGGAAGCACTGGTGGCGCGGGCGGTGGGCTGTCTGGCGTCGCCGAGGCCGTACCTGTACATGATGGTGGTGCACCTCCCAAGTCTTCATTGATCTGGATCTGGCAGCGATCTTCTTTGTTGGCTACTGACGTAATGGCATGGATCTCGGCGGGACAACGACGTGTTTCGACGGCGGTGGCGCTGTGGGTGCCACTTTCATTTGGAGGCGTCATCACTTCTCTCCAACACGTCTTGAAGATCTCTCGGGATGAAAATCCGGCACCGGCTTTCTGGTCGGGCGGCGATGACATCTTCATATGTTATGCTTTTGTTGGGCGTCGCTTTTAGGAGTTTCCTCTTTGATTTGTTAGTGTTGGTGCCGGCCTTGTTATCTCCCTAGATTCTTATTCTTTGTTGTAGTTTATTTGGCGGTGTATTCTCGTCTTGTATCAAGCCGGAATGCCGCGGATGACTTCGAGCTCCTAGATGTTTTTTGTCTTTTGGTTTTTGGCCTTGACCTCATCTTTGTAATAATTGGTTTGATTCTACCTGTTGGTAGATGAAGCCGGAGTATGCATACTATCCTTTATCTTAAAAAAAAAAACTAGATTATATATACAGTTTCCCTCTTCCTCGACATCAGTAGACGCGGGCCACACCACTGATCATCACCTATGCAGATGGCAGTATCCGCCCTCCTCCTGCGGCCGCAAGCGGCTCTCCTCCTCCCCCACATCGGTGGTTGTGCGTGCCCTGACACCAACGACCGGTAGGCCACACTCCTCCTGGTCATTCTCCACCATCCTTAATCTAGCCTTCTTTCGATACATATATGCCTACAGGGCGACAGGGAGCAAGAAGAAGCTAGTATTTCGAGCTCTCCCTCTCTCCTACAATTTTAGATAGCAGAAAATCTCGGACTTTCACATGTGTAGCGGCACCTCATGTTTGGTTGGCATCATCCAAAACCTACTTTGGGAGCTACTCTTCGGGTAGGCTCCGTATTCTCGCAGAAACATTTCAGATCCAAATTATCTCAGGAAACATCTCGGTTGATGAATTAGAATCACTAATAAAATCATTTAGTTAGTAGACTAGATTCCGGTTCGAAGGATTTTTTTTTTTTTTAAAAAAAGATTGTATAGATAAAAATACGCTTTAAGAATTCTTATTATTTCCAGACAAGGAACAACTTTTTTTTTTTGTGAAAAGGGAATATATTAATATCTCAGCCTCTGCATCAATTGATGCATATAGCTATTTCTTATTACACCACAATACAACTCACACTTTTAATTCAATAAAATCACCTGTAGGGGCCCGGCCCCTCCAGTTTCATCAAAAAAAAATAATACAACTCACACAAACTCAAAACAGGCAAAACACACCAACTTAATTGCCTCCTCAAAAGATAATTGAGTCCTCAACTAGGCCCTCACCTTCCTCGCCCGATGCTGACCTTGACCGCGAGAGAAGATTAGCGAAAGCACAATCTTCCAAAACGATGCCTCCAAGGAGGATCGCGGACGCCATTGGCGGCGCCACCGCCGACCAGTAGGTCAGGTTTTCACCCAGGAAGACAAACCACACACAGGGAAGAGACTCGAAGATTGACGCTTCCAAGGAAGAAAACGGCGTCTAGAGACGTCGTCGTCATCAGCCCAAGAGGGCAAAGCTTTCGCCATGACACTTCAACCCCATGCACGAGTGTTGGCCACAATTTGTTATTTGCACCCACCTACGCCGATGCGACCCAGCCACCGGATGTCGTCGATGCCGGCAGCCACCGTCGCCGAACTCACCGGTCGGTAGCCCGGCCACCATCGCGCTGATGACTCCCAAGCGGATCTATGTCGGCAGCCACCCGCCCGGTGAAGTCACCGTCGGCTGCCATTGGCGGCGCCAGAGGCGTTGCCCATGCGCAAGCACCGGCGGCCGCCGCCGCAGCCACCACACCTCCACCGGGACTGCTGCCACAAGATACGCATGTCTTTCTATGTCGTCGTAGAGCAGCCGGCCCGCCCGGTCGAGTCCGCCAGATCCCCCCGGGACACGGATCCATGCGGATCCAGCCGGGACATAGGATGCCCCGCAACACATCAGGACCATGGATCCACCGTCGTCGCTGCCATGGACGGTGGCCTCTTCGCCAAGCGCAAGCGCGGGGAGGAAGGAACCCCGCCGCCGCCTTCCTTGTGCCCGCCACGGGCCTCCCCGGCGCACTCGGCGACGGCGAGGTGGGGGAGAGGAGGGGTGGAGGTGTGGTGGCGTGGGTTGAGGTGCCGCCCGTGCTGCCCGTCCGGCGGACGGGGGGCCAAAAAATTGTCCGAGCCAAAATGCAACTCATTTTTAACTTATTGCACTACAAAAGTTTGTAACTAAGGGAAATTAATTTCGTGTAATATATAGGAACGACTAATAAATCCGGCTCCAATTAGCTGAAAATATCTATTGGAAACGAATCTTCCGATTCTCACGAAACACAATCGTTTCTCCTATCCAAGCAGTACATGTGCACTCTCCTAGTGGTGCTATCACATACAGTACTGGTGTAGGCTCCTGGATTCCTATGAATGCACCACATGAAAGAAAGGTGACACAAGTGACAACTCCAGTGCACCCAACTGCTAACGAACGGTGTGCATCTGTCATTGATTCAGCTAGCACCCCATGTACATAATAGGACTGTACGATCTAGCGTGTGTGGCAAGAGATGTACACATCTCTTTCGTCTCATCATGGCAGAAGCAGCATGGAAACTTCTGTAAAGGGAGCAGATAGATAGATAATATGTCTCTGTGTATCTCATCCAGCATATATTGATGCATCTTCACTGTTGAGTCCCATATGATATAGGCACAACATGCACATATACTGCATCAGTGTACTAGAGAACGCGTTTTCTCGTTGGTGTAGTTACCATCACAATCCTTCCTTTTACCTTTAATCATAGCAAAGCTTGACCGCAGTGGTTTGGAGATTAGTACTAAGGCACAGTGATCCCCAAAAGCTAGGCACCACGCGCAAACGGACTCTACACGCCACCGCGCGTCCCGTCTGGGCATTTTCTCGGACGATCGATCGCTGCGTCTGGATCTAAAAAGCAACGCAAGTGTTTGAGATCATATAACTTCGATTGATATTTATAAATCAATAAAGTAGCGAAATAAAGGGTGTTCGTTACTTTCAACAACAGTGTGTTTGTTAATGACGATGGAAACTAAAATTAACTCATGCTTGGCTGCAAGGACAACAACTTCGCTTTCTTTTGGAAAACTACCGGTACAACATATCTCTTTTTCTTTATATTATTATTAATTAGGAACACAAACAAAAGCACCGTCATATGTAAGGTAAATTAGGACTAAGCAACACAGTCAGCATCGTGGCATGACTAGTGGCACGTACGCCATGTCATATAATTAGCTCAGCTGCGAGAGAGAAAATAGGAGTGGTTCTTGGACTAATTGTATCATTAATTGTCTAAAAAATATATAAAGTTTATTTTTATCTTAAAGAAACTTGTTGACATCTGGAGCAATCAACAGTACAATAAAAATTAGGAAGTGCTTTCAATTATCGTGTCAACTATGAAAACTGAATAAACTTCTTGGCCGGCTCAAAGGACTACTTCTTTCTTCTACAAGAAAAAGAAAGTAAAAAAATATTGGTACCATATCTTTATTTACAAAGAAAAAAAAAAATGAAGAACCCTCATGCGCACTGGTGTTGCAAATTAATCTTTTTTAATATAGAAAATAAAAAACATTAATTAATTTGAGAATAAAAGCGAAGACACATTAGTAGTATGGTACTCTATCTAAGCACTAGAGTTTTAGGACAAATTAATTAAGAGAACACAAAACCGCATATACCCTCACTTTATTTCCTAATTAGAACCTATCATCAATGTCATATAATTAGCTCAGCTGCGAGAGAAAATAGGAGTGGTTCTTGGACTAATTGTATCATTATTAATTGTCTAATATAACATATAAAGTTTCTTTTTATTCTTAAAGAAACTTGTCGACATCTGGAGCAATCAACAGTACAATAAAAATTAGGAAGTGATTTCAATTATCGTGTCAACTATGAAAACTGAATAAACTTCTTGGCCGGCTCAAAGGACTACTTCTTTCTTCTACAAGAAAAAAGAAAGTAAAAAAAAAAAAATATTGGTACCATATCTTTATTTACAAAAGAAAAGAAAAAAATGAAGAACCCTCATGCGCACTGGTGTTGCAAATTAATCTTTTTTTAATATAGAAAATAAAAAACATTAATTAATTTGAGAATAAAAGCGAAGAGACATTAGTAGTATGGTACTCTATCTAAGCACTAGAGTTTTAGGACAAATTAATTAAGAGAACACAAAACCGCATATACCCTCACTTTATTTCCTAATTAGAACCTATCATCAATGTCATATAATTAGCTCAGCTCAACAGTACAATAAAAATTAGAAGTGAGTCAACTATGAAAATAGGAGTGGTTCTTGGACTAATTGTAGAAAATCATTATTAATTGTCTAAATATAACATATAAAGTTTCTTTTTATTCTTAAAGAAACTTGTCGACATCTGGAGCAATCAACAGTACAATAAAAATTAGGAAGTGATTTCAATTATCGTGTCAACTATGAAAACTGAATAAACTTCTTGGCCGGCTCAAAGGACTACTTCTTTCTTCTACAAGAAAAAGAAAGTAAAAAAATATTGGTACCATATCTTTATTTACAAAGAAAAGAAAAAAATGAAGAACCCTCATGCGCACTGGTGTTGCAAATTAATCTTTTTTAATATAGAAAATAAAAAACATTAATTAATTTGAGAATAAAAGAAAAATTAAGAGACATTAGTATTATGGTACTCTATCTAAGCACTAGAGTTTTTAGGACAAATTAATTAAGAGAACACAAAACCGCATATACCCTCACTTTATTTCCTAATTAGAACCTATCATCAATGTCATATAATTAGCTCAGCTGCGAGAGAAAATAGGAGTGGTTCTTGGACTAATTGTATCATTATTAATTGTCTAATATAACATATAAAGTTTCTTTTTATTCTTAAAGAAACTTGTCGACATCTGGAGCAATCAACAGTACAATAAAAAATTAGGAAGTGATTTCAATTATCGTGTCAACTATGAAAACTGAATAAACTTCTTGGCCGGCTCAAAGGACTACTTCTTTCTTTCTTCTACAAGATCGGTGTTGCAAATTAAAAAAGAAAGTAAAAAAAATATTGGTACCATATCTTTATTTACAAAGAAAAGAAAAAATGAAGAACCCTCATAACCAAGACTGGTGTTGCAAATTAATTTTTTTTTAATATAGAAAATAAAAAAACATTAATTAATTTGAGAATAAAAGCGAAGAGACATTAGTAGCATGGTACTCTATCTAAGCACTAGAGATTTTAGGACAAATTAAGAGAACACAAAAGCGCATATACTTCCTCACTTTATTTCCTAATTACAACCTATCATCAATGTAATTAGTGGTGCTTAGGATTTTGATAAATATCAACTAACACAATTTGATAAATGTAAAGAGTAACAATATGATACCTATTTAATGCAAAAACTATTTCCCTCTACAATATATCCCTCATACAGTCATACTTTAGGTACAAATTTTGAATGTTTATATGTGCTATATTATAGAGGATGGAGGGTTGCATCTATATAACTCAAGAATACACACATAAAATTATTTTAGAAGTTTATGAGGAAAATTAAAACGTCATGTATTAATTATTAACATTGTTTCAAATATGGCCAAAACGATTCAATAGTTATTCAGTGATTCATTAGATCATTTATTAAGTACTTTCCTCCATCTCAAATTATAAGTTGTTTGACTTTCTTTTACCCTAAGTTTGACCGCTCGTCTTAATAAAAAAAATATTTGTGTACACATGGTCAGATTAAAGTTATTCTTGAAAAACTTATATTAAAAAAGCAAGCCCCAACGAAAGAAGTGATGTTTTGTATAAATTTTTTAAATAAGACGAGTGGTCAAATATGGTGTCAAAAAAGTTAAACGACTTGTAATTTGAAATGGAGGAAGTATAACATAATATAGAGGCATAGGCACATCTAAAGTAAGGCATTAGTATAGTGGAGCTAAAACATCATTAGTACCAAGAGCAAAGTAATTGAGGATATTATCGTAGCGGTAAACTTTATGAAAAAAGCTATAGTTGACTAAGGAGTGTTGAGTGGAGCAGGATAACCCATGAGCATGACTGCAATTGCAGTGAAAATGAAACTGACGGGGCAAGGCAGCTGCGTCTGGTGTTTGATTTGTGCGCTGGATCCGGCCGCCCACCTCACCTCACCTCACCTCACCCTGTCGCCTCCACTCGCTTCTCCACCACAGCAGCCCTCGGCTGCCTCTATTTATGATGCCCGCCCGGCCACTACCAGCTCCAGTACTCTTTCGCACAATTGAAAAGCATCGCATCGAATCGTCTTCTCCATCGTCCCTAGCTAGTATCTTTTCATATTCCGCCATTGTTGATCGCTCGCTCGCCTTGTTTCTTTCCTCTGCCACCACTGCTCTGCGACCTCGACGGCTAGCGGCTGCCCGGCAAGGAACCGAGCCACTGCCAGAGCCGGCCATGGAGAAGGAGACTCCGCCGCTGCGTAGCAAGGACCAGCAGGTAAAGTCAGCCCAGACTCAGATACATAATCATTCATGTGTGTTGCAATTGTCTGCACTCTTATCTCCCTGAATTATTCCATGTGTATTGGTGTAAACAATTAAATATTGCTAATCTGTAATCCAATTCCTTGTCTGATGAGATGGAATCTTCCGGTAATCTGCTAGTGCTGGTATCTTGTACTAATCGAATAGGAGCTTTTTCAGAGTTGTTTAGGGTCCCTCTACGCAGTTCTTCCAAATTTCGAATAGTACTTAGATCCTCTGTTTTCGATTATCGTAGTTACATGTTGTTTGACTTGAAAACCTTTTTCGTATCTTCTTAATTATTTTTTTAAAAGACATCAAGAGCTTTCCTACCCTTCCTGCTCTGAAATTAGATTAGAATAGATAACAGTAGTGTTGTTTGCATGGCAATCAGCAATTCAGCAGGGCGATTATTATCTGAAACTCTGCTGATTTTCCCTTCCTAGTTCTCTGCATGTTTATCTCTGAATGCTTTTCACCTACCTACATATGTTTAATTCAGTAGTTGCAAACTCTGAAGGAAGATCACTCGTCTGAAGAATCTTGTTACTCTTTTGTACTGTATGTATGCAGGAGGACGCCACTGCAGCAAGTGTTGTTTCATCGGAGCAACGGCCACGGCCACATCTCTGCATCGACATCCCGGCAGAAAACCTCTCGACGCCGACGCCGACGCCGACGCAAGGCGGCATGAGCATCACCCCACCTTCCACCAGGAGGGGGCAGCAGACAAGCAGCAACACGCCCGTTTCTTCGTCCAGCAGGCCGAGCAGGCCGCCTCTACGGTCGCCGTCCTTCATGCTGAGGCAGACGGTGAAGAGCCTGTTGCCGGCGGGAGCTTCAAGTCGTCAGCCACCAGGGGCTACGAGGCCTCCTCCTTCTCCAAGATGTTCAAGAACAAGGTGATGGGCAGGACGGCGTCGCTGCCGCTGGACGATGCTCTGTCCTCGTCACAGCCACCACCACCACCACAAGCACCAATTCAGCAGAAACCAGGTGCTGGTGGTGCAGCAGCAGTCCATCACATGTGCCGCTCGCAGTCGCTCCCCATGAACATGACCATGAAAAAGATGAACACCAAGAGCTTCAAGAGGATGGACTCGCTCGGCGGCATGTACCGTGTCGTGCCTTCCACGCCAAGAACCCCTGCCGTCGTCGTCCCTGACATAGTCCCTTCAGACTCAGGTGGGTGTCTGAATCTGAATCGTTTCCGTTTCTGACAGACTTTGCTCTGCATTATTTATTCTGACTGAATGAACAATGGTGTCCAGGGCCGACGACCGGCGACGACGACGGCGGCGAGGACATACCGGAGGAGGAGGCGGTGTGCCGGATCTGCATGGTGGAGCTGTCGGAAGGCAGCGACACGCTCATCAAGCTCGAGTGTTCCTGCAAGGGCGAGCTGGCGCTGGCGCACAGGGACTGCGCCGTCAAGTGGTTCAGCATCAAGGGCACCAGGACCTGCGAGGTGTGCAAGCAGGACGTGCAGAATCTCCCCGTGACCCTGCTACGTGTGCAGAGCGTTCAGCAGCGCGGCGACCTGGTGAATCGCGGTGGAGGGAGCACGGGCAGATACGATCGCTACAGGTAAGCTACTAGCTGCATGCTCTGAACAATTGCTCATCGCTTTCATCATCAGAAATTCAGAGTTATGTTTGCAGCAAGTCTTTTGATTTGTGGATGGATCGGAGGACACCTAAGCAGCTAGCTACTGGTTACTGCTGGAGAGTGACTAGATATACACTAGTTTATGAATGGCAAATTTGACCTGAATTGCTTTGCTTGCATCTATGAGTGATGACACCACTGCATACAAATTGCCCTTAAGCTTACATATATGACAAGTGAGAAATACTTATATAACAGTGTGATTGTACAATCATGCTTTCCTGCTGGTCCCATGGAGTATGTTTGTCAATTATTTAATTGTTAAGAATCAAAATCTACTTGATCAATCCAAGCATCTGGGTGCCACCACGTATGTTCACAGGCATCTTTTATTTTCAAAGAAGGATGCGCTATCACTGCCTGCATCATTAGCATCATGTGGAGATGAACACCTGTCCTAGCTACGTTCCATTTTGGAATGACACAATGATATACTAATAGCTAGTACTTATACACAGTAGCAGTTGGTTACCTACTTTGAGCAGATCACCACCACACGTGTTGTCAAATTAACATTTCTCTCAAGAATCAAATCTGACTGATGTCATCGAGCTTTCACCTGAAACTCTGAATTGTCTTGTTACTCTGTCAGAGTGTGGCATGGGACGCCTATCCTTGTAATCATAAGCATCCTGGCCTACTTCTGCTTCTTGGAAGAATTACTGGTACTGCTAGCTGCTACCTCCCAACTATGTATTCTTCTTGTTAACATTGACATTATATATGGACAATCAGTAGTACTAGTTTACAATTTGACATACATACATATTATATGGTATCTAAATTTCTATGACTGACAGGTGGGCCATGAAGGCATTGCTGCGCTAGCTATATCTCTGCCCTTCTCATGTATCCTGGGACTCTTCTCATCCTTGACCACCACAAGCATGGGTACGTCATGACATGATATCCAAGCCAAATTAAAACATGTACAATTACATATATAGATGCTTAATTAATTTTGTTTCAGAAATCATAGCTAGCCATGACATATATCAGAACCTTGAATTACATGCAGTGGCAACAAGATACGTATGGATCTACGCAGCGGTTCAGTTCCTCTTGGTCGTCTTCTTCACCCATCTCTTCTACAGATATGTAAGCATACAATACATACACCAACTACACAGCTCTTCTGAACTTGTTATGGACATACATACAGAGACTGACCCAGCGTGCCTGCATTGCAGCTCCATTTGCAGGCCGTGATATCCATCATTCTGGCGACCTTCGCCGGTTTTGGCGTGGGCATGACTGGCAACTCGATCGTCATTGAGATACTACGGTGGAGGGCGAGGCGGGTGGCGCCTCCTACAACGCAGGCCCGCCGTCGCCGGAGGGCGCGTGTACCTCAGCAGCAACAGGCTCCTCCGGCGCCTGATTCTGATCAACCTTCCAGTGAGCCTTCAGGTGCAGACGTGGGAATGGGAGTGGGACAGCACGCCGCCGCCGGCGATGTTGAGAACCCACCCGTCCCTCAGGCATGAGAACATTATACACGATTTCCCTTAGAGTTTATCTATATACTGTCGAGCAGTGACATCAGTTTGTAGTTTGTTAGATTACGAGCTGAGATGGAGGTTGCATTTGGGACACTGTATAAAGGTCGTGCAGATGGACTCTGAATTTTGTTTCTCTGATATATGCTTCCTTGAGAAAGGGATAACCTTTGGTGCTGCATTTTAATTTGGAAAAAGTCCACTTTCGGTCCCTAACTTTTGCGAAAGTCAGATTTTGGTCCTCCACTTCTGGCTGGACAAACGGGTCCCTCAACTTTTCAAACCGTGCAGATTTCGTCCCTCGGCGGGTTTGGACGGTGGTTTGCTACAGTAACTCCGGTTTTTTGCTGAGTGAAGGTGGTTTCGGTTTTTCCTTTTTCTTATTTATTTATTTAAATCTTTCAAAAATCATAGTAAATCATAGAAAATTCATAAAATAGAAAATCTAATTTTGTTGGACTCCACATAAGTAGAGCTACACAATAAATATATAATATGGTATACTTTAATATAAAATTTTTGCTATGAAGGTTTTGCCTTTTCTTTTATTTATTTCATCTCAATATTTAAAAAATCATAAAAAATTATAAAAAATCATAAATTGAAAAACCAATTTTTGCTAGACTCACATGAACATCTTTTATACAATAAAGATATATAGGTGTACTATTTAATTTATTGGCCGGGATCCATCGATCGGGTTCACGTAATTTCGGCGTGCGTGCGTGCAGCCGTATGGCAAACCTAGCTAACCTAACCTAAAGCTAAAGAGCCACGGTAACTACGTCTTTGTGTTATTGCGCCTCATGTGGAGTCCAACAAAATTGAATTTTTATTTTATAATTTTTTCTGTAATTTACTATGATTTTTAAAGATTGAGCTGAAATAAATAAAAAAAAAGGCAAAACCTTCTAGCAAAAACTTTGTACTAAAGTATACCATATTATATATTCATTGCGTAGCTCTACTCATGTGGAGTCAGTCCAAAATTGGATTTTCTATTTTATGAATTTTTTGTGATTTTACTTATGATTTTTGAAAGATTCGGCCGAAATAAATAAGAAAAGAAAAAAAAACGAAACCATGGCCACTGTGGCAAAACCGAGTTACTGAGAACCACCGCCCAAACCCACCAGGATGAAATCTGCGCGGTTTTAAAAGTTGAGGGACCCGTTTTGTCCGGGTTTTTGGAGTTGAGGACTAAAATCGGACTTTCAAAAGTTGAGGGACTAAAATTAGACTTTTCCTTTTAATTTAGAGATGTACATTCTCTCTTCTCCCGGACCCCATTCATTGTTTATGGCTCGTTTTTGATCTGGCCCGTTTTTTTTTATTTCGAAGCTTTTGAGCCGATTTAAGCCCATGTACCAAGAAGACTTCTAATGGACTAAGCCCATTACTGTGGTTCATTTTTCGTCTGGCCTGTTTCATGTTTCAAAACTGTTTAGGCTCATTTTTCAATTATGTTTCTTAGCTTAAAAATACCCGTGCGTTGTTGCGGGAGGAAAAAAAATATTATCAAACATCAAACTCCAATAAGTATCAGCTTGCACAACAGATGTTATAATTGAAGAGCCAAATTGGAATACAGTTCTAATAGAGATTACGGCTCTAAAATTACACCTCAGTACAGATTGCTAATGCATATCTAGCTAGATTTTATTAGAGATGCCTTCTAATAGTTCAAGATTCCTGATGCATATCTGACAAACATGAAACATCTGACACACAAACTGCTGTCACACGGCAGTCAATCGTTGCCTGACCGATCGATGCGCCTCCGGCCATGCGTAGCTACCAAACGATAGTCGGTGTGGAAAAAAGCACAAAACGACGGTGGAATTTTAACCCAAGAACACAATTATCCATAATATTTTTTTGTATTTAGGGTACTTTGTGCACAAATGTATGTGTCTATATTTGTATGTCTATGTTGTAAAATAATGTCAGTTATTGCCTCCTTAACCATCACTGGTGTCCACGTTTTGCCTCTGAGCCCAAAAACATGACGGCCCGAATCGTTGTTTGACCTCCCCGAGGATTTGAGGCTGGTGGCTAGGTGGACACACATAGCTGGGCCTGTGGACATGTCGGACCAGACCAGCCACGACTAATCGAACCTGACCAGCCGGACCAGGTTTGCGAGCCAAACGACGCAGGCAAGCACGTGACCGGTACGCGCTATGGGCGGGAAGGACATGTGCGCGCGCGCGGACGCGCCAGAAACCGTCGGACTCTGAGGGAGGCAGACGGAAATTTTGGGTCGAAATTTTTCTTTTTTATTAGTAGCCCAGTTAAATACCGTGCGTTCTTCTGGGGTAACTTACACCCCAGATAAAAACATAGATCGCACCGATAACCACCACAATATGTCATAACTGGACATTGTAAAGCAATACCAAAGTGTAGCGAGGGGATGTTGATTATTTGATATCAAACGTTCGGGGATATACACCATGCACAAGTAATTTGCATATCTGGTGAGAATGTAAAATGTACAAATGATTTGTACATATAACACCTCGTGTAGAGTTTGATAAACAATTTGGGAGTACCTAGGAACATTTAGGGCACATAGATCAGCCTTGGCTTTATTAAAGTAAACTAAAAATGGTAATAATGAATTCAGAAATGGAAATCAGAATCTTGTGGACTGTCGAACCAGTAGCTAGTGCAGTTTCTGCCTTTCTCAGATGACGATTTTCTCTACATTTTCTAACTTTTTTCATTCTTTTCTTCTTGAGTCATTGCTGCATATCGTGATTTTTTCTCTTTCCCTTTTACGTTGTGCACGTTCATCCACTTTAAACTTCTAAATTTGAAGACGTGCTCCCAAGCTGTTTGAAATTGATAGATATTTACTTAATCAACATAAATAATACAAGTGAAAATGTCTAAGGACATGTGTACAAACAATTACCTCCACTGGTAATGTTTGTCAAGTCTGCAAATGGTGTATGACCTTCATTATTTTGCACATGTTCCATTATAATGAAGCTTTTGTGAAGAAGATAGCAGGCACAATAGATCTGAATACAACTTTGTGAAGAAGATAGCAGCATAATGAATACTAACTCATATGAAGTGATACTAACTCATCTTAGCTTTCATGAAAATTTGACACAATGATAATTTAAAGAGGTAATACTAACTCATATGAAGTGAAAATTGGAAATGATATATCTCTGCTGCACAGACAGAAAACCGCTAGTTTGAAAATGTCAGATTTCCCTAGGATGTAATCCCCATTAACTGAATCAGTAAGATGGTTCCCAAGACAAAGAAATAACTTGTTTTTTAGTATGAAATCGTATAACTGTATACTGGATAAATGCAGAAATATTAGTCTACAAAAATGATAAGCAGAGGTCCAATTATCAGGATAAATGTTCAGTGTATTTCAGATTGCATCAGTGCGAAATAAAATTCAGACTGCGACATCTTTCATCCCTGGAAATAAGTCCCTAGAAATTTAAACCGCCTCCCTAAAAACTGCAGCTTTTAGAGATGTGCATGAAAACAACAATATGCAAAGTGAAACGCTAAACTGTAGTTTTGCAGGAAGTAAGAGTGGCTCTGGTTCAGAGTGGTGTTAGTTTTTCAGAAGCACCCAAAATTAGTAGGTGATTTATAGAGTGGTGCAATGCTTTACCTGAAACATCAACCATTGAGATCGGACTATATCAAGTTGGGCTGACAGAGTATGGTTGTGCACTGAGAAAAAATTTTCTGTAGTTCTGAGTTTTCATCAATAGAATAAGATGGAATCATATCCCAAAGGTTTCTTTACTATCACTTAATGATAGCATATCACAATATCAATTTATTCATGTCGTTTTGCATGCCAAACAAGATATGCATACCAAATCAATGTTATTGCAAAGGTAGAAATAGTAACAGTTTATGGACCTATCTCGACCAGGATATACCAAATAAAAAAAATAACAAAAGCAATCTCATAGGACAAATGAGGGTAGGTACCTAGAACTAACCAATGTAAGAAGAAAAAAAGCTTCCAGGATTAATATGTGGTATATGGCCATAAATAAAGTTGAATAAATGGAGGATATAATAAATTTCACCACAATACTTTGTAGTTCGAATCTTGAGGGATAATATATTTTGCTTATGTCAGTGGTCATTTTTTTGACTTGAATCCGTGCAAAGCACGTTCCGAAAAAAAAAAATCTTTGACTTGAGGGACAGAAATAATAAAGCTGAAATTTAAGTGAAAGAGATATTTTTGAGGGTTTGAAGGAGCTCACCAAGATATTTTGTTTAGAACTCCCTGCAATAAATTTATTGTCTCAATATCTCAGAGTCAACCGAATCTGTGTCAACAAAAAGGAAAGGCAAAACAGGATCACTTTTCGTTTCCATAGTCTTCAGGTTTCAACTCTCGGAAGGATAGTAAAAATCACAACAACTCAAACTAAACCGCAGCTGACATGACATGCAGATATACTTGAAACCACAAAGCAGTATATGCATGAAATCGAAAATAAGAACGGTGGATCTATCTGGTAGCTTAGCTTGTACATCTCAGCCTTCTGAACAATTATCTCAGAAAACAATTTCAGAGTGTATGTGGAGTAATCATTGCAGTTAATCTAGCAAACTACAGGCACGTATAATCATTTCAGTTAACTCTTATCACTAACTGTGGTAGAACTCCATACAGACTGTCAGTAGCCACTGGAATCCTTTGAGCGTGTCCATTGAAAACCCCAAAAAGAGCAAGAAGCATGGGCGTTAGATTTGAAGCCGAACTCAACTGGATCACACGTTCGACGTGCGAGGGCGATTGCAGGCTTGCAGCTCTCCACGGCGAGGGCGAACGATGGCAGCGGGCGAGGGGCGTCGTAGGGCCGCGGCTCGCAACGGCGATGGTGAGGCGGGCGAGGGCGACGCCGGGTCGTGGCTCGCCACGTTGACGGCGACGGTGCGGGTTGCGACGACCTCTCCCTCAGCAGCAGGTTCTGCGGCTTATCACCACCGCATCTGCCGCGCGATGGGGAAGCCGCCGCCTCTGCCGCGCGATGGGAAAGCCGTCACGTCTGCCGTTGCAAAGGTCGACGGCGAGATGGATGGGTCGGGCCTCCTCCGCCTACTGCGCCCTGCAGCCCAGCCGTTGTTGCTGCTGCTGCACAACGACGACGTGGGCAGCGACGGCGCGATGATAAGACAGGGAGGGAGAGGAGGATGAGGCGTGGGTGCCGGGGCGGGCTCGGGCGGCGGCGGCGAATGCGGAGGCGGGCGGTGGATAAGATGGGGGAGACGATGTTGGTGGGGCCGACTACAGGGGCGATGATCTTGGAATGACACATTATTTCCTTTTCTATTTATTCTTGGTGTACTATGCATGGGCTAGATGACCGGCTGTATGTGTTTCCTTTTTTCATGAAACGTTATTTCCTTTTCACGTTATTTTTTTTTTTCAAATGACGCAATCCTTCTTTCTTTCTTTCCTTTTAGGTTTGACGTTATTTCTTTTTTCATGACACGATCCTTCCTTCCTTTTAGGGGCAGGCGAGTTTTGGGGGAGGATGGTGCGGGATCGCACGTATGGGCGATGGCAGATTCAGCCACAAAAATCGCACTAACTGATTGTTTCCTGTTTTAACCGTCAGCGGTGTCGCATGCATGAATGAGTTGCCTTTTTCTCCGTCTTTGGTGTCGCAGCGCGTGAAATTGTTTCCTTTTTTCCTCCGGCTGCGGTGTCGCATGAAGGGCGTTAGGCGAACTCAAAGCAAAATGTCGCACCACCTATAAAGACTTAGGAAACATGCCCGTGCGTTGCAGCGGAGGGCGATGAATGCGGATATCGGTGTTCCTTTTATTTATCGATCGATTCGTCACCGTAAAGCGGACTTTTGGCGAGACAAATCGAAGGCAGAAAAAAGAGGTGAAAAAAATTGTAGAAATTTTCCCTTCCACGTCCTCGCACCGGGCGAGGGTAAGCGACTACTCACAGCGTGTCGGATGGTTCGAACTCACGGTCGGTTCCGTTTGGGCCGCAGCGTATTCATTAGCGGGTTGCGTACTCGCTTTGGACTCAAAGTTTGATCGTGACGCGACATATTTGGCGAGGAAGAAAAAAAAGTTGTGAGAAAAACATGCGAAATTTCACATTCTCCTCTATGAAACTAAATGTATATTCTAAGTCGACCCGACCAAAGTCATGGGTCACAATAGAGTCTATTCGCAATTGATCGAACATTTGGCCAGGCAAGGCGTGGAAACCGAGACTCATTTGGGCCTTGGCGATCTCTAGGCAAATGATGGTTTTGCGAGACTGGCCCTCTGAGAAGCACACCCAGTGGTGCGGGGCCATCATAGATGCCTAATTTAATCTTAAAGCGGAGAATGACAGTGAGGGGGCCGGAGCCTTGGCGAACAATAGAGCAGGCGCCGTAAAGTTCGGGCGCCATTACGCGGATCGGAGTTTGCACTCACGCGATGTCGACCCCCGCTGAACCGCTGCCCTTGCTCACGAAAGCCGCGCCTCGATTGCCGTGGCGCGCTCCGCTCACGCGGGCGCCGTGGCCACCGCGCTCACCGTAGCGCCCATACCTCGTTTGCGATGTGGCGTAGCGCGCTCCGCGAGCGCCGGGCCACCCTTGCTCCGCGTAACGCCCGCCTCGTTTGCGCCGACTTGGTATGGACCATTGGTATTAGATATATAGAGTGAAGTTATTAGAATTAGAATTTAACGGTACAACTTGTATGGACGACGGTACACGAGAATAGCGGCATGCTTTATTTTATTATTAGATTGATCATGGACGGACTCTTTTGGCGTGAGGATGGACGAAAGAAAAACAACACGAACACATACATGAAGAGTCATCGAGATTCCTCTTTTACAAAGCTCTCTGCACTTTTACCCCTTCTTTATTTCTCTCATCGTATACAAACTAACCAATTAGTGGGGGTAAACATAGTGTGATATCTAAATATATCTATGTGAGATCTACTTTTAAAGGATTTATTGATACGGGTCGATGGTATAATTAGAATTTAATTTGGTTTTTTGGTCTGTGACTTATAGCATTTTTAGTTACATCAAACGGTGGGGCCTACCACTGCATGCATGCAGCTCGCTGCTCTCTGTCCCGCGCGTCCGGCATAGTACGCTCAGTTCAGCGCCAGATTTACAAAGACCACGGGCGTACCGGGTCTTTCGGAGTCGCTGCAGGTAAAACAGGGGTACTGCAGATAGTCTAATCAACGGGCGGCGGGACAAGAGAGGCTAGCGGACAGAAATTTCAAAAGCCGAATCAATTCGATCTTGGCTGGCGGACAGATTTGTTGAGGCAGATTGATGTGAATTTACTTTTTATTATTAGGTATAGATATAGATTTTGGCAACCCGGCGGGGTCGGTTCGTCTACGAAGGTTTTAGACCAGCCCATACATGAATGTTCTTGGGCTAGCCTCACATTTTCATGGGTTGTTGCTATAAAAATTATTTGGGCTAGTTCGCCAACGTTGTTTTTGCAGCCCACGAGCTTATTTCCGGGCCTCATATTTTTATCAATTACAAAACCAAACGACACAATTTTGTTTTCAGATCCACATTTCAGACAATACTATTTGCATTCTAAACATATGACCAAGGTAATGACAAAAATCACTAGCCTTACTTTCTTTTGGTTATGTGTGCATCTCACAAGATGTTGTGCTACAGTTTTTGTGCTTAGCAATGGCAGGTCATGTGTGCAGTGCAGCGTGCTCTCAATAGTCAATACATAAGGAATTCCGTCCATGGGCTACTATTTTAATTTTTTTTTTGTAAATTCATATCTTTGTACCTCATATGAATCTGGCATTCAGGGAGATGATTCTGGCCGACCCTAAAGATCCATTGGACAGACTAAAGAAAAGTTCTCTTCCTTTCCAAAGATAAAGATAAAATTAGTTAGAAATGGGGGAAGTCTTATGCAACTCTGAACGAAATTCATGTCTCTTTTGTACATGTCTCTTTTACATATAATTTTTTTAACACTTAACCTCGGCCTGCTCATTGCTGTCAAACCTGTTAAGAATCACTCTCGAACCACAAATCATAGAGCACACAAAGGGAACACAGAGAACAAGGTTGGGGAGGAATAGGGATTCTCTATTATTGAATCACTTTCATAGATGGTTTACCTAGTTTTCATGAAAGTGACTCATCTATGAAAAGCTGAATTTCATGAAAACCAGGCCAGGAGGGAAGGTATGTTCCCAACTCTCCTTCTAAAATAGATGCTTTTCTCCATTATGCCCGGCAAAGCATCTTCAACTTTTACGACTGTTCATATTACCTTCCTGACCGGTTATAACCAGTTTTTGAAGGCAATTTTATCTCTATATTTTTTATTTAATTGGGGTGAATCTTTGAAAAAATCATAGTAAATTATATGAAAGTTATAAAATTTAATTCTAATTTTGATGGACTCTTACGTGAGTAGATCACCACGATGAACATATAATATGATACGCTTTTTAGTACAAAGTTTTTGCTATAGTTTTAGATATATGCGTTTCTATAATTACATGGAATAATTCATGGCAACCGTTTCTATGATCCCATTATGATAAATTTTTATGGTGGGCTAATTGTTTTATGCTTGTAGAATGAGTTGATGCATCAACACCTCATTTCTTACAAAGCATAAATTAATAATTAACGTAAAAACATGAATAATTGAGTCATTTCACTGAAGTTATAGGTTGGACTCTCGATGGACCATCTCATGTGAACTAAACACCCGTAAAATTTCCTTCAAACTCAACAACCAAAAAGTTTTAAGTCAAACAATCAAGTTTGACAAATTTATATTAAAAATAACTAACATTTATGGTATCTAATAAAGTATTATTAGATTTAGCATGAAAAATATTTTTCACAGTGGATTAAAAATGTTTTCCTTTTTTTATATGATTTATTAAGTTAAAGATAATTTGAGTTAGACAGGTTATATTAGTTTTGACAAAGGAGTTGAGTTGAGAGTGATGTTTTTTAATAATACATTAGTACTCCCTCCATCCCAAATTATAAGTCACTTTTGAACTTTCTAGGTTCATCCATTTTAGTTATGTATCTAGATGATATTACAATAATGCGGATAAACTAAATGGATGAGCGCAAAAGAATCAAAGTAATATGTAATTTATATCTAATAATTTATCACACTAAGACAAAGATAAATGGAAATTTAACATAGGAAGTGGTAGTAAACAAATTAATATCAGCTGCGATGACAGATAAGAAGAAAAGAATCAATTGTAATGAAAGTAGACATGGGTTACACACCACCATATTCTTTCCCTTTGATGTTGTCAAGTTATAAAAGGTAGGCCCCACTGATGGAAACCAGCCAGATACATATATATGCATTACTTTTGCTAATTACTGCCCACATGCCCATATGTACCCTTTTGTCAGTGATGCAATATATATACACTGCATATATTTTCAGTGAAACTACTACGTAATATCTATGCATATCTGAAGGAACCTGATGAAGGAAACCCCTGAAAGTGCACGCAAAAAAAACATATGCAGAATGGTGATACCGCAGGTACATGCTTTTAGGCAGAGTCTCAAGGCTGGAATCGAATCCTTTCATCGCTTGTGCTCAAGTTTCCCTTCACGCACGCTACCGTGCATCACCATCAATGGTATTTGCGTTGTACCCTATATATACGTGCATTCGGATCAAGACTGGCCTTCATCGAGCACCATTGCACATCGATCTCGATCACTCTGCGACACCACTACACCCCGACAGCACACCAGGAAGCAACAATGGCGTCGTCCCAGCAGCGTCGTGGCCACCGAAGGTGAGCAAGGCCGTGACCAAGCTCAACGACCACCTCGCCACCGCCCTCCCCGGCAGCGGCGGGGAACGCCGCTGCCACCGGAGGCGGCCACGACCATCACGCTGGCGGGGAGAACAGCAGCGCCACCATGGATGCGGCTGCTGCGGCGGCGACGTGGAGGGGACGCCTCGTCGTCGTCGGCAGCGCGGACGCGGAAAAACAGGACGAAGAGGAGGGGAGGAAGGAGAACGTGGTGATCACCGCCTACGCCAGCAGCAACTTACCAGGCCGTCAACAACTCGGTGCTCGTTTACCCGGCGGCTGCTATGTCAACGATCGGCGTGCACGTCGTTGTGGTGGAGCACGTCGACGAGATACGTGACTACGACGAGGACATCGACGGCCAGGAGTTCTAAGTACTGCAAAGTGAGTTGGTTTCGATGAACAGCTCCGATATATCCCTCAGCACGTAAATGATCGTGTTCTAAAATTATGTCACGCTAGTTGATGGGGATCATCACTATATGGATGAAGGACATATACATCATATATTATATATATCTATATATGCACTAATCCGGGCTTTCAGTTACGTTTGTGAGACTTGTTTGGCTTAATTCCGCGCTTTATTTAATTTGGTCCATATATTAGTACTACTACATATATATTTACATTTTCTTGGAGTCGACTTTGTACTACTGTAAAGTTGTTTGATGCACACTACTTGAATAAAATTCTAGCTGAATACATCTATACTCCATCCATTTCAAATTATAAGTTGTTTTTGACTTAAGTTTCTATAGCTTTCATTTACTATACATTTAGATTATGTGCTTATACAATTTGCTTAAGCTTTGAAATTATATGGATTTGCATAAACGGTAGGAACGGAACCATCGTCCATCTAGACTCTAAGGGAGGCAGGCCGTTTTAATACAAAATGTACGTACATGAACATATTGATACAATTTGGTATTATCCCTCATATATAGCTGAAAAGACAAAACCAACATCGATGATGATCGATCATCAACCGTGCCATTATTGAATGATTTGATGATCGATCGCCTTCATCGATCCTTAATTTATGCTAAAAACAATGATGAAGTTACTAATAATTATGTGTGGGGAGGATCCCAAGAGATAGTGATGAGCCAATTTGCATTGGCTACCTGCTGGAATGGCATCCGATCCCACCACCGCATTTTTGGCGCCGTCAAGAGCAATCATATGCACGTCCATGATCGATTGATGGTCACCTCACACCTACCCATCTACGGGGATCTCCTCTCACTATTACATAACTACTATATATACCAAAACTTGTTTTATTTAGAGATTTTTTAAAATTTTAACAGGCGAATTGGATCACTACCACAGAACACATCAATTTTAGAGGTGAACATACACCCCTTCACTTCTATAGTTTGTGTTAACCCGTGAACAATATGTAAATCAAAAAAGAGCCATGCGCCTAGGCCCCCTTTACCGAGCTATCAACAAAAGTAGGTGGGCTGAGTCTCTGCTGCTGCGGCCTGGGCTGAGTCACCAAAGCTGTATCTTGTGATCTGATTAAGAGGCAAATCTTAAGAATCACATATTTGGCTAATCATTCAAATTTTCATACTTTAAAAGTATATACTAGCTGTTTTTTAATTTGTGAAAAAATGAACATGTATAAAATTGATTTTGTGTCGGTCGACTCCAAAATGTGAAGTGTTTGCCTCCATTTTTTTAACATATAGTGAATATTAAATTTGAAATACAAAACTCAAACTTTGACCATAACATATAATGGATCCACAATTGGTGAGGTATATACATGTGAAGTGCAAAGTTATATCAAAAATATTAGCACGACATTATTTTTTGAGACAGCCCTTTCGACGCGAGCCACACATTGATTTTGGATGCGAACTCATATACACGGTACATGTGGTAAGAGGAATTTATACAAAATGCGTTTTTATAATAAAAGAAGAGACACCAGAAATAAGAAGCGCGTTCCGCTTAGCATCGCCTCCCGTCTTGGCGGCGACGGTGGCGCCTTAACCCTAGCCCGTCGGCACCGCCCCTCAAGCCTGCCTCCTCCGCCCGTGCACGCCACCGGGCGGGCGCCGAGCTCAGCGTGGTCCATGGGGAAGTAGGTAGCGTGGCCTTCCCTTCTCTTCTCAGGCGATGCGGGGGCACGGCGCCGCCATGGCCTCGGACGAACCTCGCGTCGCGGACGCGTCCAGCGGCGGCGAGGGCTATTGCCGCCGGAGTCGGCGCGCCGGCCAGATCTGGTGGCTGGCTCGCGGTGGTGCTTGGTGAGTCGGCACCGCAGTGAGTGGGCGCGATGGCGGCCATGGCCGCGCGGGACGGCGGATGGTGTCTTTGGGGAGGAAGCTGCATGGTCGGCGTAGTGGCATCGACGATAGCTTCACTAGCGGCCACGGTTTCTCACCTACTCCAGCTTGGCGGAGTTGGTAGAAGCTGGAAGGTCTACGCGCGGGCGCTAGAGTGGGGTATGGCGGTGGCTCCTCCTCCTCCATTCCGCGATCGGCAGAATCCCGGCAGCGACGCCTCACGGGGTGCTTGAGGCTGCCAGTGCTTGCATCGTGGTGCGCGTGGTGGTGCTTTTGGGTGGATTCCGGGATTTCTCCGGTAGCGGTGAAGTGTGGTGGAAGCGTACTCCGAAGAGCGTGTGCAGCGTGCATGGTCTTGCGAGACGGGCGTAAAGCGGTCACTACCGCGTGTCGTGGTACGGTGGCGGCGCCCGGCCTTGGTCGTCGCTCTCTCCCGGGGGCACCATTGAGAGCATCCATGTCCTTGCAGCTTAGGGATTCTCGGTGAAAACCAAGTCCCCTATGGGACGTCAGGCTCGGGCGCCAGCGACGTCGTTCTCCCTCCTTGGAGGCGCCGCGATCTTGAGACCAATTTGGGCTTGCCCGCGGGGTGGTGATGCGGTTGGTGGGTGTCATCCGTGCGTCGCTGATTTGGGTGGTGCACACGGGTCCGTGACTGGCGAGGTAGCTCAGCGTGCGAGAGGCCCATGGGTGCGCTGGAGGTCCCGTAGCCGCACGCATGGTGGTGGTGATCTCGGTGCGTGGCGAGCGGGAGGAGGTGCTCTCGGCGGTTTCGAGATATCCGAGTCCCGGATAGTGGGTGAGGCGGTGGGTGGGTAAGGCCCCCACGCGAGAGTTGCCAGGATCGATGGTTTCCATTGTTCCGCTGACCGGGACTTTTGCTGACGCAAGTGTTGGAGCGAGGGGAGATCGACGATTGTGTAGTGCAGCTGAGAGGGGGATAGTCCCGTGGTGGAGGAGTTTTTAGTTGGCTGCTCGAAAGGTCCTAATGGCTAGAGGGAGGGTGAATAGCCTATTAAAAATTCTTGCAACAACACCTAAGCACCCAGGTTGAGACAATAAGATGAGTGTAGAAAAATAAGCAATGCTTCAACTAGCTAAGCAAGCCACAAATCAATTCTATTGTCTCTAATCCACACAAAGAGGCTATGTGTCGCTAGATTTACTCCCCTAGGTGAACAAGCAAGACTAACTAGTTTTACCAACTAGGAGCTAACAAGACTAAGCAACCTAGCACACTACTCAAAACTAAGCACCCTAACAAGATATACTACCAAAGTAAAAGCGAAGGAGTGCTAGAATACAATACCACAGTTTGGTCGGAGTAGAGGTTGTGGCCAATCACCGCGGTGTACAAAGAAATCTCCAACGAGCAAAAGAACAATGACCGCGATGATTTTTCACGAGGGTTCACGCGTGCTTGCCGAGCACGCTAAGTCCCGTTGTAGACGACACACTCACTTGGCGTGTGCTAAGCTTAATGGCCGTGCCAAAAACCCCTATGGGCTCAGCAAAACGATCACAAGAGAGGGTCCAACAAGCCACGAGCAATCCACTAGTGCTCCTTTTGCGACGAATCTCCGCGGGTGTAAGGAGCTACCCCTCACAATCACCACCGGTATGGCCTCAAACAAGCTCCACTTGAGCTCAACACCGCCTCTTGCTCCAAGCAGCTAGGGAACCGGGCAAATTCCCAAGAAAACAAGAATCCATGGCTTCTCCAAGGATGAAGTGCCTCTAGATGCAACCCGATGATGCAATGCACTTCTATCACTCTCAATCTCACCAAGAATCCGAGTTAGTGGTGAAGAGATGAGTGGAGAGGGGTATCAAATGCTCACTAGCAAGTTGGAAGCTTCAAATGTGCAAGAGAGAGCCTAAGGAACCAGCCAACCAAGTATATATATGGCTCCTCCTCGAAATGGAGCCGTTGCTCCATTTGTTTCTCAGGGTGTGGCCGGACGCACTCGGGTCGAACCACCCAGGGTCCGTGCCGTGAGTCCTGTCCTATCGCTTCCCGCCACACAGACAAGGCATGGGGCCCACGCGGCGCCCCTCACAGCGGCCCCGGTCATCGGTTCGATCAGCACGGAAGCATCCGGTCCCCAGTTCCGACTCGCAGTGTCCGCGTGAGAATGCTTCGCGAGCACGCGAGATGCGACCGCAGCGACCCGCCCCGGTCGAGTCAGGCGTCGATCACTTCCACGCAGCTCGTCTGCCTCGAAAACAAAGCAAAGTCTTCATCTTTTTCTTTGCTCTTTGCTTCAATCTTGCTTTGCCTCTTGCCATAGGTTGCCAACACGTCGAAGATGAACGACGCTACATCACGCAATGTTAGCACGCCGATAAGTTAGGCAAGATCGAGGGTTAGTGCTCTCATGTCCTAAAATGCAATATGCAAGTCGATTGGACCTAGAAGCACTTCGCCAAAGTTGTCGGCGGCATCCCTCTTGATAGTCGGCTATCTATCCTATAATGTGATCACAGCGTCTCTATCGTGGTCTTGATCGATCGAAAGGAAAAACCCTATCAAGTATACCTTTGCCTTGATCTCCACGGGTTCCTCTCCGGCCCGATCACCAAGCTTGACGATCCATCAAGTCCACTCGACATTGTCCATGTTCATGATCATCATGTCCTTTGTCATCAGCCCTAATCCTATCTCAGAAAGTCATACACTTAGAGTAAAGGTTAGTCCACAAGTGTGCGTCATCAATTCAAAAACCAAACATGAGATTTCATGCTTTGAACTTCAGCGGGGCTTCGGCTTCAACGTTGGCGGCAAAGACGGTGCAATTCGACGGGTTCCTGTCGGATTCTCTCCTAGGTAGTGGTGGTGTGGCATTGTGTGCGTTTTGTTTTGTTTTTGTTTTTCTTGGTGCCTTCGGTGGTGGCTGCGTGCGACGTCCAATCCCGATCGGCGGCGGTGTTGGAGCCTTGTGTTGATGATGTACAATCAGCGGCCGGTGCTTTTCTTTTGGCTATATCTTTGCTCCACTCGCTGGGTGTTAGTTGAGAGTTGTTTAGAGTGGGATCCGGTGAGTGGGGTGGGTGGAACACTCTAAAGGTTGGGCCAAGGTGGAGGGCCTATGGTGTGGCACAAGGTTGAGTTGATTTGAGTACACGAGGTGTGCAAATGGAGTGTGTGCAAATGGGTAGGGTGTCCTCGCATTTGCATGGATACGGCCGGTTTCCGTCAAAAGCTGGAGCTGACATACTTGTGTTTTCCTTTGTGTCTCTAGTAGAAATCGCAGCCAGTGGCTTTTGCTGCACTTTCTAAAAATGCCTTTTGGTGATTCAGATGCTTTATGCCATATTAGAGACATGCAAAACTCAACTTTCTCTTTTTGATATTGTAAATTTAGATTCATAATGAAATGTGCAAGAAACTCAGCTTTGGCTTCGTGCGCCGGCCATTTCACCAACGCCTTACGCGGCTGCTGCTAATAAACTTACCCTGAGATTTTCACATGGCCACACTGCAATGTAAGGCAAAGTATTATGTGGTCCTATCATGTCATTTTGATTTGCAATATAAGATGAACAAAGCGCTGACCAGTCTGACGAACTGTTTAAGAGCTACAGTCTGAAGTAGCACGCATCGATCAGGATCGCACACTGCGCGCGCGCACCACGCCGCCCATCTTTCCGTTAATATATATACTATACTACTGTACTAAAAATACAGTACCAGAACCGCGCGCGCCTGCAGGGCGACGTAGAATTATCACACACGACGGTGACCTGTAGCGTGTGAGATGCTGACTGATTAAGGAGTACTTAATAAACCCATCATCAGACCCACAGTACTGATAAACTCATCATCAGAGACTTACATTAAGATTTTAACAAAATTAACTGAATTTTCTTAGTGATCTTTTCAGCCACAAAATGTTTTCTTAGAGAATCAGATTCTTGCAGAGAATCAGAAGTAATTTTGTATACTTTTCCTTTGTTTTTCTTCATCTCTTGTTATTGTAACTTGTGACTTGTTTTCATTGTTAATATAAGAAAAGTTTTCCCTGTAAGGGCCCTCGAGTTTCTATAGTAGCACTTTTCTTAGAGCATCTTTTTGTGGTCTCTAATAAATTACTTTCTTAAGAGCATGGATCAGATAAATTTTGTGGAAAATTAAATTAAGACTGATAAATTACTTTTCAGCCACATTAAGCAAACAAAATAGTTTTGTGGTTTCTTCTTCAGTGAAAATATTCTTTTGTAGAGAATCGGAGAAGCATGCTGCGCTAGCTCCTGTTCTCTGCCTGGTCCATTAACCTCACTTCAGAGAAGCTTCTTACGTTCCTCCTCCGCCAATCTAAAGTATAGTTTATTTCATCTCATTACATGCTGTATTGTTTTAATTACAAATAATGGTTGCTCTGTTCACACTGTTCTTACCACATCAAAAGCTACCTTTGTGTGGCATTTCCATTGCATGCCATGCCTAGATAATGATAATCCATCCATACTCTAAAAATACTACTAAGTTACATAAAATAACATTAAAATGAAGTAGGTAAACTAAAAAACACATCAAGAATGCATGCTTAACGAGAGTAAGGGCGCTATAAATTCCATCGCATCGCATCCCCACTTCCAAGACAGCTAGCTAGCTTGCTTAGCTCTCGAGTGCCGATCACACTCACCCACCGAGCGCCATGGCTGGCGGCAAATCCTCAAGAACTCCCTGGTCACGCCTTGCTCGTCCCCGCTCCCCTCCATCCTCTTCTACCTCTCCTTCGTCGCGCAGGCAGACACGACTGCCAGCACGCTCTCCCTCGTGGTGCGCGCGCACCCTCTGCTCTCGCCAACATCCTCTTCTTCCCTCAACGTCAACGTCCTCTTCTGGCTCGTCCGGCCTCCTCCTCTCCAACCACTGGGTAAGCAAGCACTAATCGTTTCCTCCACTGCACTCGCGCCAATTCCTTGTTGGCTTCATCATGTTCCCACACGGGATTCTTCCTTGGTCTGTTTCACTGCGAACACGCTGCCCTGGGTGTTCGACGCAATCTCGCCTAATCGGTGCTATTGTATCACCCACTTTGCAGCTCATTGACCTGTACTGGACCGTCATCCTGTGATGCTGCTGCACTACTACCGTGGCCACCGGCGTCTGTGGTGTGACGCCGTGAGGTCCGCTGTTGGCCGTGGCGCTCACCTGGGTGTGAGTGCCAGGCTCACGCACAACTACCTCAGACGGGAGGGCTGGGGAGTTTGGCAAGAAGAGGACTGGGGTTCAGCGAGATGCGTGGCCAGTAGAGCAAGACCTGTTGTGGTGGATGTCATTTCTTTTGCCCGTCTACCTCTCCCAGGTGATGAACCTTCTACTGTGAATTTGTATTTTCTCGTTTGAAGAAATCACAGGCAGACGTCACGAAATCATTCTATAATCTGTTTTTATTGGTGTCCATTCATCCTGTATAATCCAACTACCTAGCTAGTTCTGAATTCTATCCAAATTCCTGTTGGCTGGACAGGTGTTCCTGGATCGGCATCTGCTCTACGCATGTATGCGAAACAGCCACTCTCAGCAAATCTCAGCCATGGGGCATACTGGGAATTTGCTGCGCTTCGCAGCCGTGGTCATTGCCGAGCTCTCGCCATTGCTCACTCTGGCACGGGCCATATCGCAGCTGCACAGGTTCGCTACCAGGGAATCCAGAAGCTGGTGTTTCGAAAGGCTGGGTGCGCTCAACCGCCCTGTAACCTCTGAGGTGATGTGGCCTGTGTGGCGTACTCGCGCCACCCTAACTACTTGGTCGTGAGCAGCTCTGCGTGGTGGGGCCTGTACGCCTCTCGCCTGCACCCTGGGCCAGCAATGGATGTTTCGTTGGACACTCTTGTCAACAGCCTCGTGCTGCGCATGTTCACGGTGCTGCTGGCCGCCGTATGCTGAAGCAGGAAGCTTGACCGTGTTGAGGCATACAAGCTGTACTCAGAAGGAGGACACGGTGTGGATCCACTTGGTTCAGGCAGAGCGCGCGCGCTAGGGTCGAAGCCAGCTGAAGGAGACCTTAAGATCCCAGCGTGTGTGTAGTCTATTTGGGCCCTGCCCTCTTTGTTCAGGTTGTTCTACCATGTTGTGCTGTGTTCCATCCCACTGCCATGTCTAGTATTTATCGTTTCATGGACTATGTGCAGCGAAATTAACTATGTTGTGTGAGTGTGCAGCTTGTATCATGATGACCTGTTTCTAGTGTAAGTTGATAATAATGTATCTACATTTATTTGCCTGATCTGAAGTTTCTTGGTTACCTGATAGGAACTGCACTGGCTGATTACCAAAATCAATCCCGATTACATTTTCGTAGTCTCAGCATCCTCCCTTCTCGAAATACTTGACACAAGACATATGTTTTGGCATCCAAGATAGGCTAAATATGTCATCGATTCTGTTTATCCTCAGCAACCAGCTTGCTGTCAATAATGATCTTGGTTGGCTCCATCCGTCCTGGATCATCAGAACCTCGCAGCTCACTGATAGTATCCAGGGATCATGCTCTTCCACCACCTTCTGAATGCCGCCAGTGCCTAGCTGGTGTGTTCCTGGGCTTTCTAGACATTTGAAAAGCTGTTACTTTGTTACCAAGGAATTAGTTAACTACTGTTTTCAGTATCATGATGACTATCGAATGTGTGTTAATAAAGTAATGTATCAACATTTGTTTGCTTGATACTGAAGCTTGGTTGTTCTTGTTCACCTCATCCTTCAGAAAGATCAGATATGACCATTTAGACTGAGCCTCAGATCATCCATGAAAGACTGAATTTTTGTATGGATCGTGCAGACTAGTTGGCACTGCAATCTTGATTACGAAATTCTGGTCATATCCTCCCATTTTGTCCAATATTGACAAGACAAATGTCTAATCCAAGATAGCCAAATATGTCTAATCCACAGCAACCGGCTTGTTGTCGAGTACCGTTCTTTTGTTGGTTCCCATCTATTCAGCGTCCTGTCCTGGATCATCATAACCAAGTACACTGATGATACAGTCAAGGACATGCTCCTCCACCAGCCTCTGAATGCCACTGCCTAGCTGGTGTGTTCCCAAGCCTCTAGACATTTGAAATGCAGTTATCCTTTTTGAGAAAGGATTAACTACTGTTTTTCAGTATATCTAGTCCACAATATTTTTATTTTGTTTATCTCTGGGGTGTAGGGGTTTGAGGGTGTAGGGTTACAACTACAGGTTGGCGCATGAATATGAATATGATGATGATGCCCACCCACAAAAGTTAAGAACATTCTGAATCCTCTCCGATGAACACTAACTTTTTAGGACTAATCAAATGATTCACTTTCGGTAGTTACTTTAAGCCGGTGTGGCGCCTCTGAACTTGTGTTATAGTTGAATGATTACAGGGTTACTTTTGCACGTTATTTATCCCCCAGACAGCTGCTGCATGCATGCTTGGCCCAAGAAGCGCGGCCTGATATGAATATGTATACAAGTTGATGAAAGAGGCCGGCCGCATGAGCCTTTTGGCTGGGTTGATGATCCCTACATCATTATCCGAGCTGTTCATGCTTCATCCAGTGGGCCCCCAGCTCTCCTCTCACAACTATTACTGTTTAGAACCAATCTCTCTCTCTCCTCATAAATTTAACAAACAGTTGCTAAGCGCCTGGGTAAACTAATGTATACTGCTCAATCCAGCTTTGGATCTTCTTTTGGCACGCAATGATGTCTGATCAACTTTTTGGCCGGAGGAAAAAGTGAACGCCGTTTGGGGTTTTCCAGCTCGCGATTCATGCTTATGTTTTTGTCAGGTAAGAGCCGATGTCTTGATGATTAATTTTGGTGGAGCTTATTTACAGAAATAGATGTAGGCATCACAGGTGACAACTGAGCAGATAGCTCTAATTGCAGAATGGTTCGGGATGTGTCTGATACTCAACAGTTCCAGCTAGTCGTCTCTCTCCCCCACACATATAAAATAAAAGAAACCAGCTAGTAGACCACAGAATTGATCACGCGTGTTTGGATTGATCCCCTCCCAGAATTTGTACAATCCTTCTTGGTGTTCATGATTCAAGTGAACGACTGGGTATAATAAAATGCAAGGTTTGGTTCTTAACAAAAAGGACCAATCTCTCAGCAGGGGTTGTTTTATACTTATTTAATGAGGTTTTAGGTCAACTTGAGAATCAAAAGATTCCCACCTGCAATTCATTTCTACAGATGCTCGGGCAAGCCGAGGGGGTGAAAAGGGTCAAGCACCAAGTACATCTGTGACCTTGAAGGTCTCCCACGAGGGGTACAAAGAGAGAGGGACATCAACACACAAAGAACATAACGAACATAACAACAACACACACAGAGCAAAGCAAAGTCGCTCAGGCTAAGCCGAAAGTCGTCAACCGACGCCAACTTGCGCCACAGCCGAGCAACATACCTCGCAAGTTTCACGCGCTTGTGCCCTGCAACACTCCTCATAGCTCACCGCACCGCTCCGTTGTCGCCCTCCCTCGGAGCAACGGTGAAAATGAGGGACTAAGAGTGATGACGAGC